>JAJALC010002373.1:0-157654 GCA_022627095.1 Fusarium sp. FIESC RH6 | reverse complement strand
CGAGATTGATTCCTCCCTAGTATACAGCCTGCACCGGCTGGCATTGCAATTCAGTCAACAACCAACAACATTAACGACAAAAATTTGAACTACGTACACCTGTAACTCAAGTTGAAAAACTGCCCATAAAATACAAATGAGGTTTTCTATAGTGTAGTTTACTCAGAAGATCTGACTCCATCGGGCTCCTTGGTAACCTCAGGGAAACGAAGGTTTAGCAAAGCTTTCACGCGTTTTAGGTACTCCGAACCTTTGTGTACTCGGTGGTCACAGAATAGGAGTCGACTGAAATTGGCGTAAGAAAGCTCCGAGCAATAAGGCGGTGATGGCTCAGAACCCGCCAGGGTTGGCCTCAAAATCAAGATCCTACCGATTTGAAAGTAGTCTGCGTCCGGGAGGGCCCACTCACCGAGTGTCCCGGCATTACTCTCAACTAAGTCTTGCGCGCGTGCCCCGCCACTTTCTAAGTCGCGCTTGAAGAACTCATAATAGAGTTCACGGATTGATTGTATGTAGGTCTTTGAGATTCGAGTAACGAGGTCTTGTTCGTTGACGAATGACAAGACTACGTTAACCTGGGGCATATCCTCCGCCGTGGCTGTGAGATTCGTCGCCGTTACAGGGGGGCAGCCGAAGGTGATGAGCGAAAGTTTTGCACCGCCAAAGATATCGCCACACTGAGACGCAAGGTAATAAAATAGGAGTGATGCAACGGCGCCACCTGCTGACTGTCCAGTGAACAGGACGTGTTGAATCATACTATTATCGCGGACATTGTTCTCAAAAACTTTCTTAAGCTCAGGGACTAGAGCTTCGGTGCAGGATAAATACCCACTATGGGCCCCTTCGAGTTCCTGGCTGACCTGGCAGAACCTGTCAGTTTCCACATCTTGTAAGCGTGAATATTTAGCAACAAACATCTGCAATTGAAAATTTCTCCTTGGTCTGGGCTGCCATGTTGACCATGTGGTCAACCGGAGCTTTGGAGCCTCTTACCGCTACAATGACGCGGTTATGTGACCGGTCGTTCCAAACCCGGACGCGCTTCGTTGTGCCAAGCATGGAAGGCTTTATCTCGTGCGCAGGATCAAGGTGAATTGGCACTTTACGCTCAGGTTCGCCATTGCCATTCACATTCCGCGAACAGCAAATAGCGGTCCAGATGAGTTGGGCTGTATCCTGGGAACTACTTTTTTTGTTTTTGCGCTTCAGTACATACTTTTCAAACGGCACGGCCTTCGACCTACCAGGTCCATTCAGGTGAGCTTTTTACATTCGAATTGGTATATTCATCTACAGCTTTTCGCAGCTGGTCGAAGCGACGACTTCGAAAGTGAGGAAATCTGTCAAGTGCTATTAAGTAAAAAAAGAAGTGTCAGCTTTAGGAAAGGTTCTGTGAACAGGATAGCTAACTGTCGTTTGAGTTCAGGGCTTCCAAGACGAATTCCAACCCTTTGATTAGCTCCGCTGTCGCTTGAGAGCTTGCCTTACTGTTGTGACTAGCTGTTGTCGAAGTTGGTGTTGAGTTGGATTCTGCAATGCCTTCAGTGGCCTTTGACCCGGCTTTGAGGGCTGGCTTCAGTTTGACAAGTTTACGAAGATCCGGGGACATCTTGGTAAGTCGTAGGTTGAAAATTGTTTATCGATTGCTAAGGTTTTTTCCATTCAGCTTCCCCTCTTTTGAAGGGCAGATCTAAGCTATACCTATTCAAGATTTGTCTGATTATATAATGTTGCAGGAATAAGTAATACAGTTTATTTCCTAGAAATAAAAGGGTAAACAAGCTCTAGGTAGAGATGCAAGTAATTCAACAACTAATAGCGTAAGGAATAGTACTCTCTATACTAAATTGCTGCCATGTTGCAAGCTCTTAATCAGCTTAGCTCGCAGTGGAGACGGGGTATCTTTTCCTTTCAAATGCCTCGCAAAGTCCCATACACAAGAACGTTGTTTTTGATTCTAAGCGCCCGAGATCGTTCGTCGTCATGTGCCATCCGCACATCCAATCAGCTTTTAGGGGAGTTTAGTTATGTGTGCTTCAAATCCTGTGAGCTCCAACCCTGATCCCGATAAACGGTTTCGCAGGCAATAGAACGCACCGGCAGTTTAATACGCTCATCTAAACTGACTTTCATAAGTAAGCAGGAATTCCCATTACTTGTATCGTTACAGTTGAGGTGAAAGACGCAGAGAAGCCCTTTTACTAGCAAGTAAAACTAACAACTTCTAGTTTCCATTTCATATGCTCAACAATCCAAATCCCTGGTAGGTATAGTTGTGGACAATGATAAAGTACCGACGTAGAGTCCGACTTCTGTCCTTCCACTCAAGTCTGTGAACTGCGCCATGAGCTTTCAGAATGGTGATAATTTCATCATTTCCGAGTTCAAGGGTATAGTGAAACTCGTTCCTCCCGTTTCCGCAATCTTGATTGATGCCCATACTCTTTTGGATAGCATCTTTGAGTTCATTTGTGAGTGCGCCTCTCGCGAGGAAAGAATACTCGTGGTGGTGGCTCGGCAGTGTTCTAGAGTTTGCTTATGAATTTCCAGATGCCGGTTTTGTAAACCAGATCCAGAGGCAGGTGGTCGTTATCATTTCAACTGCCAGTTAGGCTGGCGCCGTGATAAGGTAGAAGAGACACGATGTCCCTGTGGCGAAACAGCAGGTCGTCGTACAAGGGTTATTGTGTGACATTCCCGTCGTAGTCGTTGCCATGGATAGATGCGCCTGCAGGCTGCTTTGAGCGACTTGGTATCCATACCAGTTTGGTCATAGACTGCTGCATTTCCCAACGGTGTCAGTGATATGCCTACTTCAAGAGGATGCCATACTTCATGCTCATAGAGGGGCTTGATGAAGCACTCCAAAGAGAGGATGATGGCCCAATGTAAGCCTCCAATCCCGCCTAGAGTTACCACGCTGTATCCTCATAAAAAGCCATCTACTCTCCCATTAGACTTGATTTCAATCATTTGTACCAATTCTTGTTGAATGCGATTGTTCTATTCACTGTGGTGAGATTTTAGGAATTACTCTGTTTCTTGTTCGACTGCCAAATCGGAATCCTCTCGATCAATTAGTTGGGCAATATCCGTCTCCCAAAACTTGAGTTCGTATAGTAGTAGAGGATAGCGATCTTCGAATTGATGTTGCAACTCAGGAACGTCTAGAGGCTCTTTCATTTTAACCTGTGAAAGGTAACGTATAATAGTAAGGCTCATGTGTTTCCGGACATCGGAAAAGTACCTTTTCTAAGTCTCAGCTTTCACCAAGTTGTCGGATCAGCTTCTTTCATGACCCCTGCACCTAACCAGGGTTGGCGAGAATCGTCTGCTTTCCACAAAGCAAACGACCTCACTTATGCATATCACTGGTACGAGCCACAAGGATTGCAAACTTTATCCTCTGTAGTTTCTAAGTAGTTAATTTAACTTAGATCTGCTATAGTCTTTTCCAGTATTGAACTACATATCTCTTTTTTTTTTTTATCTATCTGATCTAATTAGAGCTTTTCTGCTGTGCCTAGAATACTTATTCATGGATTTTAACGTTCTTAAATCTTGTGGTCTGTATCTGTGTTAGATAGATTGTATATCACGTGAGGACTAAAGGGAATTTGACAGAGGGCTGAGAACAAAGCGAGTGCGACCATTACTGACGAACGAAAGGGTTTATAGCACAAATGCATCGTGAATCCTACATACTATCTTCTTATCTTACAAATACCCAAACCACCAAAGAATGGGGTTAGATCCATCGACCCAGTCAGTGGTCCAGTTTCCAATGCCTGGCTTAGATCACATCGGGTGTATCCTCAGCCTCCTTCTTCTCAAGAGGCTTGTCCAATCCAAGACGCTGGCGAGTGGTGTAATGAGCGGTGGAGCCGTTGGGATCAGCCTCAGTGATGAGCTCCTTGCGGCGAGTGTCAACCAGAAGTCGGATCAGGTCGGGTCGCATGTAGTGACCAGCAAAGTCAGCCAAGACCTTAGTAAGATGGCACTCGTTGAGATCGATGTCAACAAAGAGAAGACCATCGAAGTCCTTCTCAGGCTTGACAACCAAGCTTCCATCAGGTCGGTAGATACGAGCATGACCGTTGTAAACGGAGGGGTCAGTCTCAGGCTCGACGCCCTCGGGAGTGTTGATCTTAAGACCCTCAACAGAGAGACGCTGGAAAGGAGCAAGAGTCCAAGTACCAGTCTCAATGGCATACTCGGGAGTGACGAGGTCAGAAGCAGGGTCGGCGTAGTTGGTAGCAGGATCAGGGTGAACCTGGCGCTCCTTGCCAGGGTAGACAGGCCAAGCAGCAACATGGACCTGCTCGCCAGCAGAGACGTTGAGAGACTTGAGGAAAGGGTTCATGTTCTCCCAGCAGTTCAGCTGACCGACACGGCCGATGTCAGTCTCGCTGACGGACATGAAGGTGTCGCCAGAGCCATCACCGTAGACAAGCTTCTCGACATGAGTAGGCTTGATCTTGCGACGGTGGTTGATAACATTGCCATCAGGACCGATGAGGACTTGAGAGAGGTAGAGAGTGGCGTGGTCGATCTCAGAGAAACCGAGAGAGACGTAGATCTGGTTATCCCGAGCGGAACGTCGGATACGGCGCATCTCTTCGGAATCGACGGCCATAGAGTTCTCGCGGTATCGCTTGAGCATGGGGAGGGATTGGAGGTAGGTGACCTTCCACATCCAGTAGGGATAACCGGGGATCCCTGAGATGTCAGTGAGATGTCGAGAGGAAGCAAAAAGGGAAGAAACTTACAAACTTCGGGGAAGGCGACGAACTTGCAGCCTGCTTGACCGGCTTCGTTGATGAAGTCGATGGTCTTGCGAACACCGCCCTCAAGATCGAACCACTAGAGGTTGTCAGCAACAAGAATGAGGTCGATGATTGGGGACTTACTCCAGGCTCGGAGGTGACAGCGGCAGCCTTGTACTTGGTGATAGCCATGATGAAGATTGTTGAAGTGGTTTGTTGAAGTTGTTTGATGTTGTGTTTGTGTTGTGAGTGATGATGAGAGTGATATCGATGAATTGGTCGAGACAACTCTGGATATTTATACCAGCTTTCACGTTCTACAAAGCGCTGACCTTTCTTAACTTACGAAGTCCGAACGCCGACCGCTCCGGTCATATCCATTGATGTTCATGATCAATGCACCATACAACATCACCTTTTGCATCATTTGTCCCCATACTGTAACATGTATACACCCAGTCAGCCAAGATCCAGCCAATCACGGGGTAGTATCATCAGCTTCCTGCATCTGCCGGTAGTGGATAGCTTCCGGAGCCGTTCAAATTTAGTCAGGGCGGGTTCACCCGGGCGGCGTTATCGGGAACTAATCGCCTGATTGCCCACATGTAAAGGTGTGGCATGCAGAGCGGGAGAGAGAAGTTGCCGCTGCGGCGTGGTGCGGGCCGCAAATCGATAAGGCGTGCGGCGGTGCGGCGACTCACCAGCCACAACAGATGCGGCGTACAACAACCGGACCCTCTTGGGGAGGCAGGCGACCAATAACAAGCCGCCAGTGCGCTCAACACATGCGAAGCTGCCAACGTAATATCTTGCTCGATCACAGAGTGGATGAGTGATGCCGCAATGTTTTTTCTCATCATGCGCGCATATTGCACTTATCTTGATACTCGTGGCTGCTCCGACAATGCCCGGATCGAGCCTCAGTATTGATTGCGTGGGTATCAGCCGATGGGAAACATTCGTATCCGGATAGAGAAAGTGGTAATGGAATCGGTATTATTGTCTGTGTAGAGCATTGGTTCATTGTCAATGAGGTCTAGTATGAATGCCCAGGTAGTTTGTATTGTGGATTCGATGACCAAATCTTCATATTCGGAATACGCAAGTCGTCTGTTGAACAATTTCATCAATAGACCGAGGTTTTACAGGCAGTAAATGAACAAACGGGTTGGGCAAATAAATTTGGATATCGACCAAACTTAAGATTCACTCATGTACCATGGAAGACCCTTGGCTCGTGATTATCTGGTCCTCGACGTGACTTATGTTGCTCAAAAACGAGGTCGCAGTGCCATTACCCTAAAGTGGAAAATTTGCATTGCCTGTTTCAGCCTGTCCCCACTCGTACGACGTTTCAGATTCGAAATAAGGTTATCTAATCTCTTAGCCGAGACAAGCGTCGATCTTCCGGCGCTTGACAGAAAGTGACGTCACACTCCATTTCGTCCCAAAAAGTCTAAGTCAAACTCCATCGAATCGTGTGATGTTTTCAAAGTTGCAGGCATTGAACTCTATCAGTCTTGCCGAAAGTAACACAAATCAGGTAAATAAAAAGGACACACCACAATGTCTCAGCCAAAACTTCGCAAGAAAAAATCCGCACATCAACCAACACCAACACCAACAATACCACCGACGCCGACAGCGACACCGTCACCATGATATCCCGCGCTTTGCTCGTCATTGAGCCCATCGTCTACGGCATACTGCTCCTCCCAGTAGCCTATCTCTTGAAACTCCATGGCAAACCAGGCTTTCTATGGTCGATGTACCTTACACTGTTCTCCCTCCTCCACGTCATCGGCGGTATCATGATGCTTTGCGAACACAGGCATGCTGTGATAATCTTGAACATCTGTGTTGGTATCCTCATCCTTGCCACCTCGGCTATTTGGTTTGAATTGTAAGTAAAACAGAGATAGATTCTGTTCTGGAATGTTGACATTTGGTAGGAATCACCACTGGGAGACGAATGGTGCGATTCAAAAGATCAAAGTTGCCATAATCCACATTTTGGTTATCGTGGGCGAGCTTTTGTTGATCTTGGGTGCCACTGATACGAACAGCGGCGCGCAAGTCAAGACCGGCATCGGTTTGGGATGTCTGGCAGTGGCTGCCAAGCTCATGGTCATCCAAGCCATCGTCGCCATCGTCGAGAAGGACTGCTCCTGGAAAGATGACAAGAGCAGAGTAAGTCACGAAGAAGCCTTGAAGAGGAACCAACTGACATTTCCCCAGCTCCTCTTCGCAACGACATTCGGTTCAGTCTGCCTCTGCATCCGCGTCATCTACTCGATGTGCGTCATGGCAAAAACGTTTGCTCAGCAAGAACGATGTGCAACAAGCATGCAGGGCGTTTACTTTGTACTGCTCCCCGAGGCCCTTACCGCTATTGACTATCTGGCTGTTGGGCTGTGGACGCGAAACATTGGCGAGTCCCAGACAGATGACGCGAAAGAAAACACTCCTGACTTGGATGAACAGGCACCACCACCGATGCCGCCGATGCCCCCGATGCCGCCGATGCCCCCTATGCCTAACGTGGACGAACCGGCATGGGGCGTGCCAGACCCCGTTCCTCCACCAAGACCGAGACCTGCTGTGGCGGAATTGGCAGCGCAGGCCGCGGAGGCGCGACGGGACAGGCAGCCAGAAGCTTATGAGATGAACCAGTTAGACCCTCTTGACGACTGGCAGAATGTGGAGTTGGCAAATTAGTTGCGTACCACAACAGAATTTTACGACTGGCTGTAAGCTTAGAGAGTTCAAGGTCGCCCCACGAAAAGGACCACAGAGGAGGTGTCAGTTCTTTTTAGTGTTTTACTTCAATCAATTTGAGTTTTTCATAAAGACCACATGTCCACCTTGAGAATCTTCTAGAAGTGACCATAGGGCTGTGCCGTGAGAACCTGAGGGCAAATCATCTTTACAGTTTCGAAGATGGCCCGGCACAATGCAAGCCCACATGCTGACTGTATGCACAGATCTCGGTTATATGCAAAGTACAAAGCGATTCCAGCGGTGCAGCGTCGAACTTGCGATCAAAATCCACGGAATAAAACCTAGAAGAGGGCGCGCCACTGGAATAAATGGCTGTTGGCTCTCAGCATGTCTCGACTGAAGACGCTCATCATGACTCGACGAAAAAGCTTTCTTGGTAAGAAGGATAAAACGTGGGATTTCTGCCTGAGGACGAGTGGGGAGATCTCATGAGGCACCTCTTGAAAGTTCAGGTGGCCACCATATGATAGGTCCAGTAGATCAGCTGAAGCCTGAGGGGAGCCAGGGGATTAAGCTATATAAGTTGTAAACTCACCAATTCTTCCGTAGATAGCGTATGTAGCTCTATGGTGTGTCGCAGTGGTCAAAGATTGCAGGCGTACATTTGGGTTTCATAGCTGGCGGTCTGGGGTTCGAACGGACGCTGCGGTCTAAAAGAGTGGTTTATAGCCCATAGCCCATAGCCCATAGCCCATAGTCCATAGCCTACAGTCCATAGTCCACAGTAGGTAGTCGGTAGTCTGTCAGGTCCATAGGTGACCGCGGCTGTGGCTGTGACTGACTGTGACTGTGATACCATGACTGTGGTTGACTGCGTAAAATGCGTAAACGTAATCGCGTGTAATCGTGAACGTAAATGTATCTTTGTTTGCCACATTTTTGCATCGCATAGTAAAATTGAATGAAGTCCCCATAGCTTTAAGTACCCTGATCCTCATCTTTCTTTTTATTTACTGTAGTTATTGTTCCTGTTAATTACGAATGACTGACACTCGCAACCTGATATATCTTTCCTTTGTTTAATAAAAATTGTAATGGTAATAATTGAGTCGGTGGCCTTTGCGTGTTTCCTGACTCCCAATCTCTTACCCCGGGAGTGAGGTTGTTGTGGGGATGCGGTTGTGGTTGTTGATGTTGGTGGAGTGAAGAAAAAAACGGATGGAAGCAAGCAAGAAAGGCATGTCGCAGCCAGCCTAACCCTCATGCTGGGCAAGAGAAAAAAAAAGCAAGGTCATGTGTGTGCAAAGGTGTCATGATGCCTTGTGTAAAGTCTAAATATCTTCAAACCTTATCCAATGGCTTTTCCTACTTGCCTTCAACATTATCTCGTTATTAGCCATTTTGCAGTCCGTGGTGTACGACGTATGATTAAGGGAAAGTATTGGAATGCTTAGTCGACTCTGACTGCTTTGAGTCGCGAGTAGCAATGTGTCAAGAAAGATCCGACCGCTCTTATCGTCAAGCCTATGATACTGCTGTTGTGAGGATAACTGAGTATATTATAAGTTGAAGAACTAGATACATGAGAAAGACCGAAGTACAATCAAAACCACCGATAGATCTAATTATGTACACGCCAGACTTAAACCGCTTTATCAAGTCTCCGAGCGTCGCACATCTGCTTGTAAATACCATCCTGCCTGATGAGCTCATCATGTGTGCCAGATTCGACGATACGACCCCGGAAAAAGACACATATCTTATCAGCATCGCGAATGGTCGATAAACGATGAGCAACTGCTATAGTGATACGATTGCCGTCCGCAGCAGCGTTAGCCAACGCCTTTTGAACAACTCGTTCAGACTCGGTGTCAAGTGCGGAAGTTGCTTCGTCCAACAAAAGGACATTAGGACGCCGGATGAGTGCGCGTGCGATGGCAATCCTCTGCCTCTGACCACCAGAAAGTTGGCTTCCTCCCCGACCACAAGGGGTATTGAGACCTTCAGGAAGGGAACTTATAAAGTCCCAGGCGTTGGCGGCACGGCAAGCTTCTTCCAACACGTCGTCCTTGACAAGCGCTTGTTCATCCGGGCTGACATCAAGTCCCGCTGCGATGTTGTCGCGAATACTATCCGGGAAAAGAGTTGGCTCCTGTTGGACCAAAGCCAATTTGCGACGGTAAAGGTGAGCACTGATGTCGGTGAGGGAAGCTGAGCCGTCGATGTTGATGGTGCCACTGATGGGATCATAGAATCGTTCGAGGAGGGATATCATTGTACTTTTACCGCACCCCGAAGCACCGACAAATGCAACAAATTGTCCACGTTCGATCTAAATGAGGTCAGCTCGGACTTGATTGCGCGGCTTCGGAATGGACTAACAGTGAGGTCAAGTCCCTTGATCACCTGCTTCTCGGGAGCAAGCGGGTAAGAAAACTGGACGCCTTGGAAATCTATCGATGAGCAATCGCTTGCTGGGGCCTTGGCTTTGGTCTCTTCCGTTTCTCGAATGAGGGGCTGCAGGTTAGTGAGCCAGAAGTAGTAATTTGCGGCAGAGTTGGCCTTTGTAAAACCTGGACTCCAATGTCAGAATCACACGGTAAAGGGAAATGGATGAACTAACTGCTTGAAAAACTGAAGATGACACCAGCGGCTTGGCCAGAGAAGAAAACACCCAAGAACGAGACGATAAATTGCGGAAACGTGATTTCGCCCTGGGAGACAAGCTTCGATCCGAACCTAGCATAAGGTGTTAGATATCAAGTTAAACGAAGATACACACAGTACTCACCAAAAGCCAAGGGCAAGAATGAAGAATTCGACGGATTGTGTCAACGAGTAGTATATCATCATGTGAAAAAGTGGTCCGCATGAGCCCGAAACAGCATCATCCAGCCCCTCGCTGTACCGTTGCATAATAGCCCCTTCAATCGCCAGCGAAGAAACGGTACGAATACCATTGACGCTCTCAGACGCGATTGAAGCACTCGTAGAAAATCGACTGTCGATTTCGGTGTCCAACTTGGTCTCGAGGCGTATGCGAAAATAGCCTGCCAACAGGAGAGGGGGCATGCCAGCGAAAACGCCGACGAGACCGAGCTTCCAAGCATAGACGAGGGCAAGAACACTGCTGGCGACGACGTTGATGATGGATTGCAAGGCCAGGGCTACGTTGAAGCCCATGAGCTCCAAGACAGCTTGAGACTGGGAGTCGACGCGGCTGACAAGGGCGCCAACAGTGTTCTCAGGTCTGTCGAAGAACCGTAAATCCTGCTTCAACATACTGTCTAACAGGCCCTTTCGGACCTTTTGGCTAAGGGTCTGAAAGTTGGTTAGTCAGCTGACATTCTGAGTTGGGCTATACAACTTACCTGTGCAACAATGTTGGAACTCCAGCCGATAATGAAAAACACCAGCAAAGCCCCAAGAGCTAGGACGAAATACATCAGAGAAACAAAATCTCCTCCCTTAGTCAAGTCGGACGACTGGAAGACGTTCATGACTTCTGCGAGAAGCAAGGTCTGTCCTGGGTAAACAGCAGCTACACGGAGTCATTAGCAAACATAGGACGATACTCAGATAGTGAACTCACCTCCGAGGAAACAACAGATGCATGTTATAATGTAGCAGATCTTGAGCTCAGGTGAAGACTGAACCAACATCCAGATTGTATGTATAAGTCCTGTGCGTTTGTAGAGGCTGAAGTCTTCCTGGACAAGTTGTGAGGCGAGCCGTTCGTCGACAGGAGTATTGAACTTGGTGAGTGACTGTACTGGTTCTACTGCCTCAGTGGTCGCGGTAGATTCTTCATCAGAGTTCGGATTGACAAGATCTTGCTTGGTGGTGGAAAGATCCTGGGCCTGAACGAGCTTGGCATACGTTCCACCCAGGGCAACCAGCTCGTCATGCCTACCTTGCTCAACAATCTTACCCTTATTCATGACAACGATGTTGTCGGCGTGTCGAATGGTCGCAAGCTTGTGGGCGATGACAATAGTTGTTCTATTGCTTGAGGCACTGTCAAGGGCCTGTTGCACAATGCCTTCCGAGTGTGGATCGAGCGCAGAAGTCGCTTCGTCTAATAAGAGAATGGACGGATCGGAAACAATGCTGCGTGCGATGGCGATTCGCTGTTTCTGTCCTCCAGAAAGCAGTCCGCCTCTCTCGCCGATGCGGGTGTGGTATTTTTCTGGAAGACTTTGGATGAACTCATCAGCAAAGGCAAGCTTGGCCGCGTTCCGGACAGCTTCTTCTTGATCTTGTCTTGGACTCGCCGCCAAAGCAGTCCCTGCTAGGCCATTCGCGATGTTGTCAAAGATGGTTCCATTGAACAAAACAGGTTCCTACTAAGAGTCAGCTTTGCCAGCATGGTGCATGTAAGCGTTAGAACTTACTTGTTGGACGAGCCGCATTGTGGTGCGAAGCCAATTGACGTTGAGATCCTTAATGTTAGTTCCATCGAGCTTGATGTCTCCGGAGGTAGGATTGTACCATCGTTCCAAAAGGCCAATGATAGTACTCTTGCCGGAACCACTAGCACCCTGTCATCATGTCAGCCTTCCACAATGACCAACACTTGAAGTATGGTAAAGAGTAGATATCTTACTACTAATGCTGTGACCTTCCCAGCAGGTATGCTCAGGGAGAAATCGTCCAGAACTTGGGTGTCTGGTCGCGTGGGGTAACTGAACCCAATCGACTCCAGGCTGATCACGCCAGAAACCTGACTCGGTCTCTGACCAGACTCGTTTAGTGGGTTGATGTCTGAGTCCCGATCGATGAGGGCAAAAAGCTCAGTAGCGCCAGCAGCGGCACGAACAAAAGAAGAGATATTGGGGGCGATTCCGTTGATGGCAGTCGAACCGATGACGACAGAGAAAAGCACACTGCAAGAATGTTCAGCTAGGCAAGTGTAAAAAGGGAAAGATGCTGCGGGTGAATGAGAACTTACGTAAAGACAGTGCCAATACCCTCAACCTCTTGACGAGCAATCATTCTGATACCTTGCCAAAATGCTAAAGCCATACCAGCATAAATGACAAAGTACTGCCACCCGAACATGACGCCGTAGATAACGCATTTCTTCCTACAAAGACGCTGTGAATCGTCGAGAAACGTTCCATACTTGTGCATAATCCTAGACTCGAGATTGAACGCTTTGATGGCACGGGTGCTGGCAAGAGAGGTTTCGGCGTATTGAGCAGCTTGGGACAGAATCTTCAGGTTATGACCATCGATTCCAGCGTCAATTGTGGCCATGGAGCCGATAACCAAGATGATCGCTGGCATGATGCATATAAGGATTAAAGTGAGCTTCCACTAATTGACGAATGCGATGATGAAGGCTGCGATAAAGGTAGCTAGCGAGGTGAAGAAAAGTCCCAGTTTGTCAGCAATGCCGGACTGAATCAACTTTCCATTTGCCACGCCTTGCATGGATATAGACCCATATGTTCCATGGTCGAAATAGCTGATTTCTTGGCTCAAGGCGGCTCGAAGGTAAGACTTTCGGATGTTGTTTGTGACTCGGAAGGAAACATAGGTAAAGAAGGTCGAGTAGATGTAGGTGCATACAAGTCGAGCTATTCCGATGTAGACAAAGTATAGTCCATAACAATGTTAGCTGGGTACAACAGGATCGGGCCCGGGACACTGGAGTACTTACGCGTTCCTGCTGACATCCGCCATGAAACCATCTGGGTCGGTAGAAATCCGCAAAGGGTCGCTCATAACGTCCATAAGCTGGCCTATGACAAGATTCATCATTGCCATTGCTACGCCCGAACCAATGGCGGCGAGGAGACCAATAACTTCGAGGACGCAATCGAAGGGTTCGCAGTAGGTGAAGATACGCTATTCCATGTGTTATCAGTATTTTTGAAGAAAAGAAGAAAGAGCTCGTTCCGAGACTGGTTACTAACCAGAAAGGCGAGGAAACCTGAAGTCTGCTGTTTCTCAGGCTCAGGAGTGGTGGCCGACAAGTGTGATGCTGTCGCACCAGAGACTTGGTCGGGTTTCTCCATTTTGAGAAGATAGCAGGTCGGACTGAAGGGAGAAAATTAAAGTATGTAATAGAAAATAGAAATAGATATTATAAGGACAGAATTCGATGAAGAGGATGTTGCAGGCGTCTGCTGTAGGGCAATACAAAGGAGTGTAAAAGGTGATTCAACTGTGGAAAGTATTGATGATGAAGCAAAAGAGAAAAACAGTCAAATTATATGTGAGAACATGATTGGCGAGGAATGAGTAAACGATTGACTGTGAGCGCCTCCATTGTGCGGTGCGGTATACTAAGACACCGCATCCGAGACTTGTCCAACTCGGCGTGCGGAATTCCAAGATGCCGCGATACCGCACCCCTAGCTTCTACTAACCGTATGTAGAAACCAAGATGATCATGCCATATAACAATTGGCTAGCGGACATAAGCAATGGGGCTCAAGTAGAGGCGAGCCCCACAAGGTGCAGCTTAGCGTAGACTTCTGACTTTTGCTTGACGTTGATGATTCGCGTCTTCGGTCTGCGCATCTCTTGACTTTCTTCCTCCGTCACATACATCTCCGAACGTTAACATCATGCAGATGGCGACTGAAGATGACGAGATATCTCTCATCTCGGGCCAGGAAACAGAAGATGTCCATCAAGATCGGGACAAGCACCAACAAGACGACGACAATGTTTCTGTGTCCCCAGTTTCAGTAGGTTTGATTCATGTTTAAGTTATCTTCCCTCATTGACCAAGGCTGTCTTCCACCAGTGCGATCGCTGTCGTCGTCGAAAGGTACGTATCTGATATGCCCCAGACTAGCCCTGAGCTAATCTAGGCTATCATTTTAGGTGCGCTGTGACCGGCGAAACCCATGCTCCTACTGCGTCCGTACTGGTATTCCTTGCACGTACCAGCCAAGGCAAAAACCCAAAGAGAGGCGAAAGCGTGTTTTTATTTCCGAGGAATAGTGAGTGCAGTTGTTGGTTGTCTCTCGCCGTCCATTTTCTGAATTGATATCTGCAGTGAAAAGAAATTTGATGACATCGCGAAAAAGCTGGACGAGTTTGGCAATGTATTGAAAGCTATGCAAGGCCGTCCCGAGCCTTGCATACCCTCTGCTACTCCACTCACTGGTGCAAGGGTTGTGCCTACAATGCAGCCAACCATACCAAAAAGCTCTACTGCATTGTCTCCACCGGCCGAAAGCGGTGGGAGCTCGCTGCTTACACCGGGAGTGGAGCACCAAGGAGAGTCTTCGCTTTCGGCCCAAGCCACCTTCGCCAACAAATTCCTAGAAGATGCCGTCATCAACAAGTCCTCCGGTACTAGTATCGCCGTTGAGATGACGAGTGTTTTAGAATCTCTAAGAAAAGCTCTGGGAAGGAATTCGGGTCAGCAGGATCACGATTACTTGTATCCCCATGCCAGACACCTTGAAGGCGGACTCAACTTGCGTAACCTACCCATGCCACCGGTAGAGATTGCCTTCGTATGCCTCAGAATGGCTAAAGGTAACGATGGATTGTCCAACTTTAGCTGGGATAATAAGGCTAACGTCGTTATGCAGAAAATCCTCGAGTTCGATTCTTTTGGAATCATGAGGCAAACTCCGTCGCATCCTTTACTGAATACTTTCTCAAGGTCTATTCGCCTGGAGAAGCCAGTTACACTGACCTTATAGTGGTAAATGCGGGGCTATATTGGCTTTTCCGAGAATGCAAAAATGCTACTGCAAATTCCGATGAGAAGAAAGACTTTGGGGAACAGGCAATAATATGTCGCGACAATCTAGAGACCGTTCTCGCTAATTTGCCATTTCATCAACCTTCCACCCCTGAGGCAACCTCTGCGATGTTGATAGCTGTATGTCAGTAAAAACAGTGTTTCGAGCATTTGCTAATAATCTGATAGGGTATATATTGTCTCGAAATCTGCAAGCCATCTGCCGCATGGAACTTCATTGCGACGGCGTCCCACATGAGTCAGACATTAGGCATACACAGCATAGTGTCAATGTCCCAGATCGGTCCCGAAACCAGGTTGCAACAGACGAGAGTGTTCTGGCTTATCTATATCTATGAAAAAGGGCTCTCTCTTCGACTGGGTCGCTCTTCGACCCTCCGTGACAGTGACATTACTATTTCGGTTCCGGATATGGGCCCGACATCGGAACTAGCCTACTTTGGACGATTGAAAAAGATGGTGGATCTTGCGCGTTTGCAAGGCAAGATTTACGATCAGCTCTACAGTCCTGCTGCGTTAGTCGAACCACAAGTTTCCAGAACCACCAGGGCAAGATCTCTTGCATCTGAACTCGAAGCGCAGACCACCAGTATTGAAGAAAACGAGGTATGTCTATACCCAGTGTACCCATTGGTCATTGCCTCATAACAAAGGTCTATATTGGTAGCTTTGTACGACTTACATGTTCATAGATAAATTACCTTGAGGCGATGCGCCAGGCTATCGGCAACGGATCCCTCGAAGCCTTCATATACACCGCTAAAGTCATCCATTTTTCATTATTCTGCCTAATATACCGAGCCATACCAGCCGAACCTAACCAGGGATCCATATTCGGACAAGAGTGCATCGACAGTGCACGCAAAGCTTTGGAAGCGCATAAAGAATGCATGTCTGTTGTGGCTCGGCTTGAAGAGGACTTCCTTGACAGCTACGTGAACTGGTAAGGTTGCTCGATTGACGGAAGGGACATCACAACTGACGATCGTTCATTACAGGGCCCTTTTACTATCTCCATTCGTGCCCTTCATTGTAATCTTCTGCCACAGTATCGAGACATGCAACAAAAGCGATCTTGAGCTACTAGGCAGTATCATCGACACACTGCAGGCTGCCTCGACTGACCTCTTTTCCTCTGGGGCAAAGAAGGAACTGCATCTTTTCAAGGCTCTCCACGATGCTGCTTACAAATACCATGAAGCTAAAAACAGCAGAACCGGTATCAGGATCGGGCAGTGGGCGACTCCGGCTTCGCTTATACCATCGCCAGCTGATCAGCAAGCCGCTGCGACAACTCCTGCTTCCAACTTTGCAAGTCAAACACAAACTGCAGGGACATCGCTTGGAGAGGCTCCTGGATGGAACCCTGAATGTTTTGGACCGTCTGGTGCTTTCAATACGGAGGTTGATCAGTTTGGTGCACAGCTCGGAAATTGGTTGCATATGAACAGCCAGATGACGAAGGCCCTCGAAGATAGTTACTTCTGGGAAGACCTGTTGTAGTGCCTTTTCAGAAATGATTTGGAATATGCTGTACAAATCTTGATTTACTTAGCTACCAATACTAAAACATGCGATATCTTCACTCACGACGAACTATCCTGCGGGTTCAGTATGATATGTCTGGCCTCCCTCGCTACCCTAACCGTGCACTGAAATGGCTTACTTGGAATTCAGCCCATGACCGAGAGGCCGTCCCTAAAGTACATGGTGATTTTCCTCCTTTGTAAATAACATGAGATTCCAAGAAAATAATGTTATTACGTTTGCAAACAAGAAATAATATCCATCTGTCTCTGCAGGAGCGAAGTAAATGTTTTTGTATTCAGCTGGGCCCTCAACGGATGACATGATAGTGGTTCCTAGAAGGGAATGCTCAGGTCATCTGATTTTGTCTTCCACTTCTTGCCCCACGTCTCAAAGTCTCCAGAATCACGGTACGAAGTGGTCCCTCGACGATTCCGTATCTCCCCTGCCTTATTATGAGGACGGGTCCCTATGGTCTTCTCAGAAGCGTCTGTTTTGTTCTTACTCGTGTAAGGATCTTTCCCACCATAAAGAGAAAGACTCTGTACCATTGTACCATCAAATATCTCTCCGCTGGCAGACGTTGGAACAACCCCAGGAGCGACAGTATCCCGATTGTATCGCGCTTTTATCTCTTCATACAGCATCTTGTCCAGCTGATCTTCAACACTGT
Source organism: Fusarium sp. FIESC RH6 (assembly GCA_022627095.1). Classification (NCBI taxonomy): domain Eukaryota; kingdom Fungi; phylum Ascomycota; class Sordariomycetes; order Hypocreales; family Nectriaceae; genus Fusarium; species Fusarium sp. FIESC RH6. The sequence continues at coordinate 140,229 of JAJALC010002373.1, read as the reverse complement.
GGTAGAATGGCCGTAGGAACGGGTAAAAGATAGTCTTAAGACTTGACCCGCTTCCCGTTGCCAATAGCTTACAGCCGTATGAAAAGTGGATGGAGTAAGAAACTGTGTAGGCGACGAAGTGGTGTCGCTTTGCTATGTTAGACTCTTCGAGAGATATCGGGGAACTGGTTCGGGAGTATCTGCCGTTTTTCTTTTCGTCTCTTATCACAAGCTTTGTCCTGTCGTTCCTCGTAACGAATAGTTTAGCATTGAAGCTAGTATTCTCCTGGCCCTTGATCATCAAAGAGCTTTCATCTATAACAAGAGCCTGCCACGCCTTTTCGAATCTGGTAGACTTGTCAGGATCTATCTCTGCAATGGATGGGAGAAATCTAACCTTGTCATGACAGAGTTCGTTTCAGAAGTCCCAATTATCAAGTTTTCCGGAATATCGCTCGAGCGATACCTGAATGCTGCTTTTCTGGGGCTTTTAGTTAGTCCGCCCCAAGAGAAGGCGCACAGATGGAGCCACTGAAATATGTTAGTACACTATGGTATATGATAAGGTCACTCTTACTTCGGCCATATACATTCCATTGGACAACTTATGCATATGTCCCAGATGCTTTTCAGCCTGATCTAGCATCTTCCACCCAAAGGCATGTTCCGCAGCCTGATAATTTAGTCGGTAATCTCAGTTGTGATGGTATGGCCGGGACTTACCTCATTTGCCGACATACCCATGATCTCCTTTGGTGAATACTTCGCTATCCGCTTCCCGAACGCATCTTTTATCTTCGCACTACCGACGCCAATACACCAGGTAGATCCGCACGGCTTTTCTTTCGAGTAGGGAGACTCCGCTTGAGTTTGCCATTTCAGGACTGATTCTCTTGCAGTGTCCTGCGGAGTAGTGTATTCCTTATCCTTAGGATGATAGTGTATTCCAATCCAGGATTCCAGCTCTGTATCAGTCTTGAGTTGGAGCCGATGCGCATCTTGCCGACTGAGGCTTTGACCTGTGTAGCCGTTCAAAGCTTCAAGACCTTTCATGTAAATGTCGAAAGCATTTGCGGAGACATAAGTTGCAAACAGGCCAAATGGATTTTCGCCCATCTGAGAATGTTAGCCGAGAGCATTCTATAACGCCACACAGGGAAGTCCACATACCTTTACGAACCCTGTGCCAGTAACCTGCGTACTATTCGTGACAACCAGTTCAGTGTTCGGATGTGTCTTCCTGATCGCCTCGACAAGCCCCTCAAATAAGGCATCACGCTGTTGGGCCCCCCACCCCAATCGAAGGGTCAAAAGATCAGGTGCCGGAACAAAATAGAGAGGAAAGCCCAATTCAGCGGACGAGTATCTTGGCCGATATCCAGCAGCACCTTCTGGATCTGTGGCTGTCAAATGCATCCATAATTTCTTGAAAACCTCCTTCATATTCTTCAATTGTCCGCGTCTCTTTTGGCGATCCTTGTTCCAATTCCTTAGTCGTAGCCACATCAGCCACCCTTGCGGGTGTCGTACTGGGATATAAGCGCGGCGGGATTTCTTCTTTGCGATTTCACGACTTATCTTCCATATCGTCTTCTCATAGTCTATTGATGTTGATGGGTACGGGTCTTGGCGAACGAATTTTGAAAGCTTAATAGCTTCCCCCTCGACCTCCATCCCTGGAACCGGCTCGTCATAGCGCTTTCTGTCCACTGGATCTATTATTGGAGGATCCAAAAGTCCTGTGAATGCCATTTCCTTGAGGACCACAGCCTCCGCTTCTGTCTCTTCATCCGACAAATCGACCACCTGAGGGTCTTCTAAACAGCTGATAGGCATGTTAGCTAGATCTTAGAATGATGAGTTTTCTTGCCCTTCACCACGTACCTTAAGGCGAGCCAATCAACCTCGTCATTAGCTATATCACGGAAGAGCTTTAGAGAGATGTTAAAGTAAGATTGAAAAGCAACCCCTGCTGTAGTCCGATGATATCGTGCGGGTGTCGCCCATTCGGGCCCATAAGGCGTATTTACAAGCAATTCTGCGAATTGAGTGACGTGAAGACACATGTAATACGGATTCCTCAGGCTTGGGGCGTATTTGAGATGCCCCGTCTCCATTCCATTGTTGAAATCAATAGTTTCGGCTAAATGTCTCTGGAATTTGACGACAACTGGAGGACTATCCGCTGCACTTTCGACACCGTATATATTTTTGAAAATTTCCGTGAACTGAAATCTCGATGACCTACGGGGACTGGTTGACATCTTTCACACTTTGATTGATACTGTTTGGAGAAGAAAAGACGTGATGGCTCTGGCACGATTATGAAAGGTGATGTAAAGCCAGGTACTGATCCCGCAAAGTCTCAATCATCAGCTTCTCGCGAGCAGACAAATTCTGTGATAAAATTGTGGTCTTGCATATGTTCACATTAACCTTCCCAATTTGTCATGCCGCATATCGATATTTATCAATAGTCTTTCAATAGCGTCTTCAGCCCACTGGTCTAGACCACAATGCCAAGCACTGCCTTTCTCGCACGCATTTCTACGCTCATACCTCCCACGTTTATCGGGCGAACTTCAAAACCAAATCAACAAAAATGACCTCCACGAAAATAGCGCAAGCCCCTGCTGTCTTGACAGCGGAGGGCTTCGACCCCGAAACGTTCGACCCCCTAGTCCCAAGGATAGCGCAACAAGCCATCACGAGATCGCCTATCTTACTACCCTGGCAGCCCCGCATCATGCCGCTAGGCATGTTCTTCCGCTCAACGGTAGCTGAAAGCTCTCACAACCCATTCGCTCCCGAAACGGCATTCATGTTTTCTTTTAACTTGTAAGATTCCAGGAAAGATCGCATACTAACGCTGGGCTTCTGAGTTACTTGCAAACATGTCGTTGCTACTGGCACCATACAACAATGGCATGCGCCTAGGCCAAGGGTATGTACCCGAACACCGCAATTGCTGGGATTTCGCCCGATGCTAACAACTAAATAGCTTCAATTCATATACGCAACAAATCTGCATCGATGATGCTGTGGTTGTTGACCCAGATCGCGTCGACAATGCTGTCACCAACGACGGCTTCACTATGCGGGAACTTCGTCAAGCCATTGGTGCTCGAGCTACCAGTGGCGATTATGATGATGAAGACGATGATGACTATGGAGTAGATGCCCTTCCAGAGCCAACTACACTACCAGCCATAGCCCCAGAAGCAACAGCGGCGGACAGTACTAAAGTTGTAGCTACGACTCCACCGGCTACTCAAGCACTGGACGCCATCGCCATTCAATTACGCGAAGATGCCAAAACCGTCGAGAAACTTGTTTCTGATGTGGCGACGCTTGAAACCAAGATCGAAGAAGCCATCGATCCTTCTAGTGCTGAGACCAAGCGAGATATCCTTCTTCTTGAGAAGAAGCGCATGCGTTTGGCTCGAATCAAGACTAATGGTACTGGACTGAAATGCAAGAAGTTACGGGGTACAGTCAAGGCGTTGTCTCAACGAGGACCAAGTCAAATTGTCACATATAGTTCTCGCTTTGTAAACAAAATCAGGTATACCTTCCCCAGCCCATTTTATTCCATGTTGCTAACTGAAGCAGTGAGATTACCGGTGACATGAACATCTCAGGCTCCCTGTCCATCAAATATGGCTCCATCGGCGGTGGAGGCAAGGGCTCATTTGTTGACTCCGATAAGTTCAAAGAAAGCGACCTGAACTTCTTCATCAGCGTCAAAGTCATCAACCAAAGCATCAATATCAAAGATGCTCTTGTTTTCCAAGGCTTGCCTTCAGTCGACGATACGAACTTTCGTAGCGTGTTTGGTGACTGTTACATCGCTGGCTTCCTTGAGGGTGGCGAATTCAATGCTCTTGTAAGCATGAAGGTTGTTAATAAGGCCAAGACTACGAGCATCAAAGCTGAGTAAGTTGTATCATGAGTTAGATTACAGGGCGTGTTATTAATCGATTCGCAGGGCCGAAATAGCTTTGAGTGTCGGTGCCACAAGTGTCGAAGCCAAAGCCAAGGTCGATATGGACAAGTCCAATATCTCATCCCAGACCGAGACTACAGGTCGGTTGGTCGGGTGGTGGCCATATCAAGCCTAGTACGTCTTCGCAATCACGAAACTGGGTATCTTCTCACCTTAAGCAGTGGACCAGCCTTGGACAATTCAGTCACTAATGGAGACGGCTGCTAGGTTTCCAGACCTCGTGGCCAGTACTCCTCAAAGGACCTAGTCAGTTCATCATAAACATCGATTTTGTAAGAAATATGCTAACCTTTCAAGCGCCATACTCACCAAATACGAGTCCCTCCTTAGCTTTATGGCTTTGAAGCCCCCAAAGCTTGGGCCTATGTACTACGAGAACGCCGCTATCTATACCAACTATTTATTAGATGCATACATGGACTACAAGAACGTCAGTACCATGAGCATATTGCACTTAAACTTCCCGAACCTGACAAGGAATAGATTCATCGTAACATTGGCACGCATCTTTACGACATCCAGGCCGATACGAAGAAACTCCAGGCTTGGGACAACAAAGACCAGAAGTTCACCACAAACGACGTCATGAGCAAAAACGAAGTCGAACTCCCTTTTGAAGCGACTATCAAAGGCTTAGACCTCGCTCGCCGCGCATGTCGTTTCCAAATGATCGAGATCGTCAATGAAGTGGATGCGGTGGAAAAGAATCCATCCCTTGCAGCAAAAGAGGACCGACCTGAAGCCTTTCAAAGCAGTATCGTCTTCCGAGAACGTATTCCAGTTGTGATCAACAAGCAGAAATTACCGCATCTGAAGATTTTTGGGACGGACGAAGTGCCGCCCAAGTTGATTGAGCCTGCAAAGGATGACGGCATGAACGAGGTTGAGATGAACAAGGCGAATAGTTACCTCGAAACACAACCTGATGTAGGAGTGTATGTGAGACTTTCTCCTATGGTAGGAACTGCCTTTGGCGCTCTGTTCTGCAATCTGGACTTTGTCAAGGCCGACTTCAGTCTTAGGACAGTCACAGTGGAAGTTGAGAAGGGTGTCGTCGTCGCTATTAGTGTGCGCTACGCCAACGGCTTGCAAGCGACGATGGGAACACCTGGTGGAAGCCACAAAGTCTCCCTTACACTGCGGCCTGCAGACGGTCAGAAGATCATAGCATGTTCCATTGAGACCGGCCGTCGCAAGGGTAGCCCTGCTACTTCCACAAGAATAACGGCACTGCGGTTGTATAGTAACAGAGGTCCCGACCTGGAAGGCCATTCCAAGGACTGGGTACAGTCTCGGGATGAATCTGGCACGAGGGATGGTATTGAGTTCGAGGGATTGAAGCTGGTCCATTTCGACCCATTACTTGTGAACGCTCATGTCAAGGGATTCTGGGGCCATGCTCTGACGACGAACACCGGGCTCAATTCTGCAAGTGGTGTCTACCGCTTGGCTCCTATCTGGGGAAATAAAGAGGTAACACGACCCCCACTGCTCTCATAACACTGGCTAATACCTATCTATTAGGACATTTCTGAATCGGGTGACTCGACAATGGAGGGTGACATGTCTCTCGTTCGGACCCAACCAGAACGACATTTCATAGACTGCAGAGCACGTCTCGGGTGGGAAGATGGAGTTGCAGGTCGCAGCGCCACTATCGAGCAATCCTTCCAGAAGCCTCTGCCCTTCATCCCCACGGTCATCTACGGTTTTGGAGATATCAACGTCGCGCACATAGACTCACCTCGCGTTGCACTATCTCTACCGTCTGTCACTGAATGGGGCTTTTCTCTAGGCCTGAAGTCTTTCCTTCATCCTACCTGGAACTTGCAAGCCAATGTCATGGTTCTTCCCAACGGAGCTTTCCCTTTCCAGCATGGCTTTGTGGATGCCAGTGATAACCCCGGTGGTCGTAAGGCAACAGAAAATGCCTCGATTCACGTTACGTTCGCTAAACCATTTGCCAAGACGCCCATGGTATCTGTTTGGTTCACTGAGATATCACAATCAAAGGGTCATCGCAGTCTACAGACATATGCAAAGGATGTCACATCAACCGGCGTGCGAATCAACATTGAGACTTGGGATGGGCGACAGTTTGATGGTGCTCGCGTTGCATACTTGGCCTACCCTGCCGATAGTGACGCCATCAAAGGAGGAGGCACTTTCTTTGGACCGAAGGAGGATTGGCGGCTGACGAATTGGCCCGGTGGTCCTTTCAAGAGTGAACCTTGGGTTTTCACTGCTATTAACATGATTGATGTTGGTGAGAACGAGAAAACGATGGATATCATGGTAAGCCATCAACATTCGACAGCTGAGCAGATAAGACATTGTGGCTGGGCATCGGAGTGGACGGACCTTAAGAAGATAGGACAGTGCTGGATTGGTATTCTATGTTAGCATCTAGTGATATCACAAAAGGATTTCTGGAGGAATCTACGACTTCAAGGAACATAGAGGAGATTCCCTATATCAGAGAATGTCATGAGCAATCGAATCAAGGATTTCTTTGCGACTATACACTTCCATCCAAGTAATTTAACGCCCTTCTTTGTTCTTACTCTACTTCATTCTAAGGCTTTAGCTGACTTCATTGTGCCCTGATCTCTCGTTCTATTCGGTCGTTTTCCTCCTGCTAGAAGGGAACATCTACTCCACAACTAGGAGGTCAGACAGCGCACCAAAAAGGCACAACATGTTTTATCTAGTAATTTCAACTCAACCACGCTCGGGAATTATCCTGCTTTCATACAGCCTTCTTGAAATACCTTTGTACCTCTCGCCAAATTGAAGGTCCACTGGTATTCTTGATAATAGGCTCTCAACATCCACCACAAGGGCGCCAGCATCTAGTAAAGTATGCATGATCTCGAACAACCCACTGTTTGCAGCTAGCTCAAGTAGCGAGATGGGAGTATGGTCATCTTTGTCCCGACACCCGGTCACGCTGGCGCCTTCACTTATTAGCAGCTTAACCAATTCGCCACTTTTTCTTTCCACTGCCGTCTGCAACAGCTGGTAGCTCTGCGTTTCATTCATCTCCGCTCCTGCCTTGAAAAGAAGTTCAACAATATCCGACCTTGGCTTTTTGAAAGAGCAGACTCTTGCCAAGGGCATGAACCCTGCATCATTCATCATACTGACATCGGCGCCGAACGTGAGGAGTAGTTTGATGATTTGGAAATGTTCCTTTTCAATACTCATTACAAGGGGGGTGGTTCCGAAAGAGAATAAGTTGGGATTCGCGCCTGCCTTGAGGAGAAGATTTACAATTTCCTCTTGTCCTGTCTTACAGGCCATTTGTAGGGCGTTGTAGACAAGTAGATTCCGGGTTTCGCCATTAGGGTCAGCCCCCGCCTCTATGAGCATTTGGCAAATCTGGATACCCTCTGAACCACCAAACTCCACCGCTGGCTCAAGGGCGTTTCGGTAGGAACGTGTTGGCAAGTTAGGGTCCGCGCCTTTCTCGATAAGAAACTCTATGGCCTTAACTTTCCCTGCCTTGATAGCCTCTATGAGAAGACGTGTGGATGGGAAGTCAATGGGGCCATTGAGATCTACTCCAGCTTCGACTAGTACTTTCAAAATGTCAACAAGACCATATCGAGCCGCATTGCAGCAGGGTAGGTCGAGTTCCAAGCCCCATGCCTTTGTCTTGACCATAAGCAACAGCAGTTCAAGATTGTTCTCGTCGACAACATACTCAAACTTAGCTTTGTGAAAATCGTTAAGGACATCCAAAGATGTGGCCATGACATATAAGAGGGAGGGGTTCCCATTAGCCATGGCCCAGCGGATAAAGGCCTCGTCTATAGCCTGATGTTGCCCTTCGGAGACGGGTGATATAGCCAATTCATGTCCGTTGAGGAGCATGCTCCTCCATAGATGCAATACTCGACATTGCTTCGACTTAAAGGTGGAGGAATGAGAGAGCCAATGGTTCGAGGCATATAAAAGAAACGGATGCTCTACGACTATTCTCTCTTGGGGTGTCACATGGAAAGGCTTAGTACAAGCGACAATGGTCGCGTCGATACTAGCACTTCGTGCTCTGCGACTTCGAAGTAGCAAACTGCGCCAGCCGAGCTCGTTGCTGAGGGACTGTTGATAAATGCCTTCTGGGGAGATTGGTGGTAGTGTTTGGCGTTGTTTAGTTAGGGTCTTCTTGAAATTATTGAAGTTAAGGTAGGTAACGACAACTTCTCCGATATGTCGATCAGCCTCTTCCATGTTAACGTAAAAGCCATTGAAGACTGAATTCCCCGGCGCTGTAAGAAAGAACTTTTGAACTGAGGAGTGGATAAAATGGATCGTTTGTGTCTCAGGGTCGACCTCAATGAGCCCTTGGAACCAAGAATCGACAAGATGAATTGAATTCAGATATCGGTCTTTTATGGTGTGCTCTTGAAGTACACGGATAAAGCAACATTCCTCAAGTTGAGAAAGTGAGAGCGGTTGCTTTGCCGCCGCTATCCACGGAAGAATTGCCTGAGTGATACCTTCTTTTCCTTCATAGATAATTCGTTCCAAAGCCCTGTTGAAAACATCAGCAAGGCTTTTGGGTAGATTCCTCAGAGAAATTGCATCTCGAATCCTTTCGTTATTCGGCTGCATGCAGAGATCTCGAAGGACGAGAGTGACCCACAGAATCCTGTTCGAAAGTCAGCTAGGATGAAGCGTAGAAGGGGTCGCAAGATCATACATCCCATCAGCGTGTTCCGTTAAAGTCTTCTGAATGTCGGCAATGAGCGATTTGTCGTTTACCAGTAGATCTTCAGCATCGAGAGATTTCTGTACAGCCTGATCAACTAGCTGCGCCATGCCTCCCTGGGCTTCCAAGCAGGTCATTGAAACCCGATGTAGGCTAGGAAAGGCTTTTTCGATCAAAGGATCAGGAGAATCTCGACTGGTGGCAAACACCTTGACATCAGGAGCTCCCTTCAAGATGGTCGATAATGCCCGAACAAGCTTATGGCGCTCATCTCGATGCCATTCATCTACGCCATCGATTACTATCCATGCAGGTTGCCGTTTCGATATAAGCAGAAGTCGAATAAGATAAGTCACGTCTTCCAAGACGCCTCCACTGGCATTCTGGATGCCGCCCAAAGCCACTAATGCATCATCCGAAATATCATGAATGTTGATTATCTGTCTGGCAAGTGCTCGCAGACTATTTTCGGCTCTCGGTGGCTCCGAGTCATCAAACCTCGAGAAATAGAACGCCACTGCGCCCTTGATTCTGGTTTTTTTTTGTTAAAAGAAAGTCGATTACGTTTGCCCTGCAGTTGTCAATATTTAGTTCGGTTGAACATATTTAAACCTACGCTAGGATTGTCTTTCCTGACCCCACTGTGAAAGATCAGCATGGCTCCAGCAAGGCAACAGAAGGAACTTACTCTTTCCAGAACACCAAAGTAAAGGTGACAATTCCCCATCGGCCCAGCTTCTAAATTCGTTTGTGTCGAAAATCCAACTTGCCGACTGTGGGTATCGCTTCTGGCGAGCTTGCTTAAAGGGCTTCATATAATCATGAGAAGACAAAGAATCCAGAAGTTTTTGTTTCCTCTCCCCTGATTGTTCTCAGCAGTGCTTCTCATTTCGAATTTCCATACTCACGTTCTATTTCTTTATTTCTGATAAGCTGCAATCTATCAAGTCGTGTCTCAGTACGAGACATGAAACGATTCAAAGAGCGCCTGGACCTTTCAGCTTCACCTTTTTCGAGCTTTTGAAGCTCTCTATTGCGGTGTTCAGATTGAGCCTGCGCAAGTCTGATCTCCTCTTTGACATTCTTGCTGTAGTCGCGTAACTCTTTCAGGTTGGGCTCGAATGACTGCTGGAATGACTGCCAGAACGAGGGGCTTAGTGGATTCAATGGTGAAATCCAACCGCTTGAACTCTTGGGCAGTTGTATGACACGCTGACAGCAACGGATAATAGATGCGTTGAAGTTGCACAACCCTACTTGTAAACGAGTCGACGTCGGAAATAGAGCTTGATATTGCTCAAACCTGGGGCAAACTGTGCCAAGACTCATCAACAATTCCGCGAATGCCTCGTAGTAAGATGCAGCGTTTACCACGATCTGTTTGTATTGAGATTGAGAGTTAATGTTGTATCTTGTATTGGAGACGCACCTGAATTGTCATCTTTAGACTTCCCCACACTAGGGCTGCAATAATGGGATTTGATGAGACAAAGGTATCGAGGACGCCGGTAAAGCTATGCACAGCCTGAAGGACAGGAAATAGTCGACTGGCGATACTTTTACCTTTTTGGCTCTGTCGTCGAAGGTCCAGCTCCGCTGTAAAGACCAGAACCGCGTCTGTATCAGGTAGGGATCGGATATTATCAAATTCGGCAAGCCGCTCAGGTGTCAGAACTTGGCGGAATGAATTTATTGCATTTTGCAAGATTTCATCGCCTTGATTTGGGACGTCTATAGCCGATTGTGAGGAGCGCGATATTAGTTCCATTGCATTTCCGAAGTTGACAAGACATTGTGAGGGGAAGGGTTGAGGTCATGTCAGATGTGGTGTTCAGCCGCACGAGGCAGACAGCTGGCTCGCACAAGCAAGGATCAATCGGAGAAACCATTCCGAACTCATACATGCATGCAACCCAACCAATTATATCAATTGATGCCAGGTTTTGCCAGTGGGGGGTCCATTTGGAATTTAGATTCCCAATGAGCCCTATTTTATGAAGTCCCAAGACCCAGACAACTCCAGAGCAGTTCGTTGAACAATCTATGGAGAAGGCCGGTACTGCGGTATTTGGTAGGCAAACTGATCAACAAATGTGTCGTTTTACCAAGTACGTATTGCGTCCATCTCAGCTCCGGATGGGGTCACTAGCCAACGCTAGATAGAGATGAAGGAATTACCGATATTCAAGATTTGGCTTCTAATAAGGTACATTGGAGAAATCGTGAAGTAGCCTGAAGGCTGGCTATTGATCCCTACCACAACGAGTAGGTCAGGGCTACCATATGTGCCTGAAATTTGTAACGTGGAATTTGAGTAGATTTTTTATCGGCAGGACCTAGGTAGCGCTACCATAACCGTGAAACAGGTCTATGCGTGTTCTACTTCAGCTACCTTTGCCTTTATCTGCGCCTGGCTCTTGGCGATACTGGCAGCTGAGTTCTCTCCATCAAACAGTACAGCAATTTCCTCCAAGGTGGGGCCCCTCGTCTCGACAAAGAAAAGGTAAATAACCAGACATTCGATAATCAAGCTAGAGTGGTAAGTTAGTACAGGTCATAAAGTCAACAGGTAGAGTGACTTACACAGCAATGTAAACAAAGTAAAACTTCCAAGCAAGCTGTTGCAAACCAAGAGGATTGACCCACTGATTAAAAACTCCAGAAAGGGCAGTAAAGCAGAAGCACAGTGTAAGACCCTTCGCCCGAATATTGTATGGCAAGATCTCCACTGTGTAAGATACTGTTAAACCAGGCCATGCAGCACCCGCGACGCCGTAAAAGAGGAAGATCATGGCAACGACAGCGATACCAGCAGATGAGGACTCTGTCTTTGCGTAGACGGCACTACAGGCGGTCCAGATGCTGAAGGAGATGAGCATTCCGACGCCAGCAAAGAGGAACAGGACTCTTCGTCCTACTCGGTCGACGAAGAAGGCGGAGACGAGGGAGACTAGCCAGCACCAGATTGTGAGACCACCGTTGATGTATGCTTGGGTGATGGCACTAATCCGTTAGCATTGACACATATCGGCGTTAGTAATGTGTACTTACTCAGTAATACCGATGGTTCTTAGGATGGCAGCAAGCTGTACTTGACGTCAGTCATCTGATCCATGTTATCTGACGGTAGGGTACTTACATAGTATGAGACGAGACCGTTACCACTGCACTGAGAAAAGATAGCAGTCGCAATGATCAAGCCACATCGCTTCCTGTTTCCAGGTGTACGCCAAAGCTCAGACCATCCATTATTAGAAGTCTCGCGCTCGAGACGAATAGTGTTGACAATCTCAGTGAACTCCCACCTCACAAACTCATCATTGTCATCATTGTTACCGTGATACTTGACGAGAATCTTGCGAGCCTCCTCTTCACGACCCTTACTAACCAGCCATCGGGGACTCTCGGGCACGATGAAGATTGCCAGAAGCTGGATACCAGGCATAAGACATTGCAGTCCAGTAGGCAAGACCCACTGCAAAGTCCCACTCTGATTCCTTAAAGTCCCAAAGCAAACCCAGGCCGCGATGATGCTTCCAAGGTACCAAAGTGTGTTATAAACAGTCGTGATCTTGCCTCTATGTCTAGGATGGGCGATCTCGGTGATGAGAAGAGGGCATGTCGCGTTGGAGATGTTGGAGCCGCAGCCCATGATGAACCGACCGACGAGGTACAAAGCATCGCGTCGGGCGCCGCGGCCTCGTTGAGGAAAGCATTGCATGAGGGCTCCGATGATGACGATGACACAGCCGAGTGCTGTGCCTCTTTTGCGACCGAGACCGTCGGCGACGTAGGGGGCGAAGAGGAGGACGAAGAGACCGCCGAAGCCGGGCATGGCGCCGAAGATGCCTAGACGACTTCCTTCGGGGTTGTCGAAGACTAAGCATGATGTTAGTTCGGGTGGGAGAACTGAAGAACTGTGCACTGACAGGTTTGCCATGAGCCCATTGTTTGAAGGCCGTTGAGTAAGCTGGAATCATAGCCAAGCGTAGTCGATCCCATGAAGAGAAAGACCATCATGAGATACAGCTTTCTCAGCTCAGTCTGTTTCCAGAATGGTAGAGTTGAGCCTTTGGGGACATGGCCGTCCTCCATGATGTCGACTTGGGTTTCCTTAGAAGCCATGATCGGATAGCGTTGTGGTGATTGATGCTAATGCAGACCAACCGCTGATCATGGGCCCCCAGGACGTCTTATATGCTTCCAAGGGGCGCGTCGAATGTTTGCAGCAGAGATCTAGAGTATGAATAGAGTCAACGGCTAACACCCTCACAAACCATCTCGATGTCTCGTGACAGTATGCCGGTACAATTCCTAACATGGCATGATTTTCCAAGGTCACCTCCTCCCCATGGGGAAGAAAACGCTAACAGGCTAACAGTAGACTAACCCCCGGCTGGCCAAGCTTAACTTCTGGACCCACCGTTTCGACAGCTTTCATTCGGTATTCGCGTCTTCACCAGTCTTGTTTCAGTAAGATCACTCAGGTATATCCGACATTTCGGCGAACTGGCGCGAGCTGATAATCCGAAGATTCTCCTTGCACTTTCCCAACCCCAACTCTTTCCACCCACGTATTTATTCCGAAGTAAATGCTTGAGTACAGAGTACAATGGCCGAAACCGCCCGTAGCCCTCCAGCTGGACAGAAGCCTCGCAACCAAACAGCCTGCGACGTCTGCCGAGCGAGAAAGATCCGAGTATGTGGACCTGTCACATCTACCCCTCATAACTGAACTGACACCGTCAACAGTGCACGTATGAACCCAATCAGCAACGGTGCCGAGGTTGTGAGTTTCTTGATGCAGAGTGCACTCACGATCGGCCTAGAAGGAAACGGGGACCTCCAAACAAGTAAGACAATACTTTTGTTTTGGGTGGGTCGATATACTGACGTATCACAGACATGCCCAGAAAGTGCAAAGACCGATTGTGGGATCTCCAGCCATACCATCTCCAGCCAATATCATCTCATCACCCGAGACTCACCAGTCAAGTACATCGCCACAAAGTCTCCATGTCCCGACTCCCATCGTCCAAACAGGCAATTGGCTTTCCTTATTCGCCCCAGAACCAATTATTTCGCGCTTATACGGAGACTGGTTCAACGAGATTCATCCTCTAGCTCCAATCCATCTCCGTCGCCAATTCCTGCGCCGTCTCCAACAAGGCGAAGCCGACACAGACGCAGACTTCTGCGGTCTCGTGATCAGCTTATGCGCTGCAACAAAAGCTACGCTTCCGAGGCGCGACTATGGCCTCATCACGGTAGATTACTGTGCCAACTTTCTCGATACTCACGGACTACTTAAGAGTCAGTTTGGGATGGATTGTTACAGTATTGATAGGTGTATCGCGCTGTACCACATTGGTACGGCGATGAGCGCTATCAGCCCATCGGGATTGAGTAGTATGCGCGCCTATCAGGCTTTGAGCGAGGCAGCCGCGGGGACGAGATACCTGGTCTATTACCGGCTACATAACTATGATGAGGCTGGACAGCAGCTCTTGAGGAGGCTAATGTGGTTGCTATTCGCTGGCGCATGGTATGTTAACCCTCTTTTCAAACTCTGAGTCGGCGCTAACTTGATTCCAGCAGCGCGGATGTCTTTGGCAGACTTCCGATCAGTCTGCTAAGTCCCGAGGGTATGGATACCTTCCCGAAGCCACTAGCACTTTCGGATAATCAGATTGAACCATCAGCTCTTGAGTCGACTTGGCATGGAGATGACACGAGCTACATTCCCGGCCTCAACTCGCTCAGCGATTTATTCCTTATCTGGCAAGATATGCAGCAAACACCGAAGGATACTAATCCCCAAACTACAATCACGAGATATCTTTGCAAAGTGCAAAAGGTTCTGGATGATCTTCCGCCTGAATTACGATGGCGCGGCGGTTTGTCGCGCCCTGCTAATGTGACAGAAGGGCATGATAGTCAAATAGCCAACCTCTTCGTAACGAGCCTCAACATCCGGTCAAACATTTTGCAAAAGTTTGGACCAACAGATGACACACCAAAAGAGCATGGAAAGATCATCGATGATTTGTTGGAGATTCTGTACCACCTACCAAGTACTGTGTTCCACGCAAATGGCAGCAGTCTGGTTCCGAAAATCCGGGACATCGGAGCTGCATACCTCGAACATGGTGGGGTTGGAGATGATGCGAAAATTAATATCGCGCGATTACTTTGGAAGTTAGAGGATTTGGATTGTTGGCAAGGAATTGGGGTTCTTGGTGCGCCTGGCTCTATGTAACTGCAACACACATGAATAAAAAAGAAAGTCCGAAGCATATCCGGAGTACGTACTGAACGATGTAACTCTGCGAGTCATGATCGGCAGCTCGTATTTCTCCGCGCTGTCAGAGAAAGTGCGGAGTAAATCCGAGGACCCCTGCACACAAGCGTACTCGGAAGCCGAACATGATCTGATCCACTCGAGTGAACTCCGCTAACCCTGTACCCCATCAACATCGCAAAGCTATTTCAACCACCATTGTCTCTGGAAACAAAAAAGATTCATCATCAAACAATCATCATTATCTCCAAAATGACCGCAACTCGTTTCCCATCCCACCCTCATCTTCGACGCTCTGACAAAGGTTCAGTGCAGCTCATTGTCAAAAATGAGCCTTTCCTTATGCTCCCAGGCGAGCTCCACAATTCATCTTTCAGCTCGGCTAGGTTCATGAGCGAAGTCTGGCCCAGAATGAGAACCGACCACATCAATACTCTACTTGGCTCGGTAACATGGGAAATGATCGAGCCTGTTGAAGGTCAATTCGACTTTGCCGAGCTCGATGCTGTTCTTGCTGGTGCAAGAGAGCATGATATGAAGCTTGTTCTCCTCTGGTTCGGAACATACAAGAACGGTCTTTCTACATACACGCCAGCTTGGGTCAGGAAAGATCCCAAGAGATTTCCCAGAGTTCAAGTCCTTGAGGCAGGAGGTGTCAAGAGAACTCTGGAGATGATCACTCCTCTTTGCGATGCTGCTTGTGAAGCTGACTCAAAAGCATTTGCTGCTTTATTGAGACATTTGGCGGAAGTTGACTCGGAGCATCAGACCGTTCTTATGGTGCAAGTTCAAAACGAGACGGGAGTTCTAGGTGACTCACGTGATCTCTCTAACAAAGCGAATAAGGCTTTTTCTGAACCTATTCCCAATGATCTTCTTCAACATCTTCGCCAGACGGATACCCACTCGAGATTCAAGAAGCGCATCCCTGATGTCCCTTCGTCAGGCTCTCAAACATGGGAGTCTCTCTTCGGAGCAGGAAAAGCAGCGGATGAGGCTTTCATGGCTCATCTCATCTCCTCATACGTGGGACGCGTTGCTGCAGCTGGAAAGAAAGAGTATCCTATTCCTCTGTACACAAACACATGGCTTAACATCGAGGGGCCGTCGGATATCGACTTCGGTGGCGATGGCCCCGCAGTTGTCGGTGGAGGTGATCAGCCTGGTATTTACCCATCTGGTGGTCCTTGCCCTCACGTCTTGGACATCTGGCGTTTCAACACACCTTCTCTCGACCTTTTAGCGCCAGACTTGTATTTCCACGATTACGAAACTGTTTGCAAGAATTATACCGAGAAGGGAAACACACTCTTTATCCCTGAGCAGAGACGCGATGAGTATGGAGCAAGACGCATCTGGCTATCATACGCTACATACGGTGCCCTCGGCGCCAGTCCCTTCGGCATCGACACAGGCTCTGATATTATCGGTCGTGAATTTAAGCTTCTCAACCAGACAAAACAATTCTTACTCAACGCCGCACCCGAAGACCGCTTCGGCTTCTTCTTCGACGAAGAACCTAGCGAGAAAAAGCCAGAGCAGTGGACTCGTGTCTTCGGCGACATCAAAGTCATCGTAGAGCGCTGTTTCGTCTTCGGCAAGCCTGGTCCTGGCGGTGGCATGATCATCCACCTCGGCAACTCCAAGTTCTTGCTTGTTGGCCGCGGCTTTCATGCACGCTTCAAGGCAGCGAGTCAGGATGCTACCTTTGGTGGTATTCTCCGCGGTGAGGAGAAGGAGGTTGACGAGAACGGGGAGTTGAGGACTTTGAGAATTTTGAATGGTGATGAGACAAGACATGGGGAGTTTATGATGATGCCTAATGATGATCCTGATTATGGTGGCTTTCCTATTGCTGTTACGCCTGGGGCGAGGACTTGCATTGCTGAGGTGGAGGCTTATTGTATTACTGAGGATGAAGATGACCGATAGATGCCAATTGAGAAAGGTCGATGCTATATACCACAACAATCATTATTAGCACTAGCCTAGTATCGATTCCATGATCCAACTAACCGCATTTCGTGGTAAGATGTTTGCAAAGAACCTTTTATCCGTCATATCGGAGTAAGTGTATAGAAACTACGTTAAAGGTCTCTTCCACGTCTAGCACCCTTTTCACGCAACAAAAATCTGATGCTGTTGTTCTTAGCATAGTCCAGTGGCGTCCAACCATTGGTATCCCTCAAATTAACGTTAACCTTGTTTGAATCAAGTAGCAATTTTAGGATAGCTTCTCGACCCCACCAGGCAGATACGAATAATTCCGTTGGGCCTTCGTTTCCATCTTCAGAGAGCCTTGAATCTGGGTCAATTCTATCGTCGTTCAGCAAAACCTCCACGATAGCTGGCTGTCCGTGTGAACAAGCAAATCTTAACGGTGTCATTCCAGCCGGGTACTCAGCTCTTGAGTTTGGATCAACCCCGCAGGTGCTAAGCAGGAGCTTGACAACAGCCTCACGGCCATCGCCAGCAGCATATGATAACGGCGTTCGACCGTCACTATCCTTTGAGTCGGGTTGGACCCCGCAAGTGCTAAGCAGCAGCTTGACGACAGCCTCATGACCATTGGCAGCAGCATACGATAACGGCGTTCGACTTTTATTATCCTTCGAGTCTGGTTGGGCTCCGTAAGCGCTAAGCAGCAGCTTGACAACAGCCTCATGACCATCGCCAGCAGCATATGATAACGGCGTTCGACCCTGACTATCCTTCAAGTCTGGTTGGACCCCGCAAGTACCAAGTCACAGCTTGACAATAGCCTCATGATTATCGCCAGCAGCATACGATAACGGCGTTCTACCTCTACCATCATTTGACTGAGGGTCAACCTTGCCCGTATCGAGTAGTAGCTTAGCAATCGCCATATGGCCTTCTTTCGCAGCAACTGACAATGGGGTTCTACAAGCCTCAGATCCACCCTCCGGGTTGACGCCCCACTGGAGGAGTACCTTGACTACTTCTGCTCGACCTGCTGAAGTAGCAAGAAAAAGTAGGAGCGTATGGTACCTCTTCCCTAGATAGGGATCGGCACCCTTATCCAACAGGAGCTTGACGATATCCACTTGCCCGTCGCTAGCGGCACATGATAGTGGCGTTTTATCATTTCGTCCTGCAGGTGTGGGATTTGGACTGGCACCACAATTGAGGAGGAATTCGACCCAATTGACATCGCCTTTACCCACCGCAACTGTAATTACAGTCTTGCCACCATTGTCAGTTATCTCCATATTAGCACCTTTCTTACGAAGTCCAGCTACAACTGACATATCTCCAGATATAACTGCATGGAATAATGCTGTCTTCCCATCGGAATCCTGAGCGTCGATATCTATGTCGTGACGGTCTAGGAGCAGATCAACAACAGCCTTGTGTCGGTTCTTGGAGGCAAACATGAGTGGTGTCATGCCTCTGAAGGCATAGCATTTCGATGGTGAATTGGGGTCGACATCGCCTTCCGCTAAAAGCAGATTGACAATCGCCTCTCGGCCTGCATCCGCTGCATATGATAGTGGTGTCCGACCATCAGCATCCTGTTCATCTGCACAAAAGCCACTACCAATGAGATGAGCTGCAATTTGTCGCAAGTCGCAATATGCTGCGAGGTGCAACCCTGCAAGACCTGTTCTTGGGAGATCTTGGTATTCATCCACGGGTTCGTTGAAAGGGATTTTGGTTCCAGCCTTGGCGAAGCGCAAAAGCCATTCAGTGGCCCGGCCAGGAATCTCCCGAACATGATGATACCAATGATAGAGCGCGTAGTCATACAGAGGCAACAATCTCTTCCGGCGACGAGTGCTCCCGGGGGCTGACCTGAGCGACAGGTAAGTACCGCAAGTTATGATCATCTCAGCTTCTGCATCTGCAAACCAAACATTTCCCTGTCGCTTTAAGTATTCTTGCGTCGTATAGTGAATGAGGCTTACCACATCCCGAACCTTTTCTCCAGTTACTAACCCAGCGAACAATGCTACCCAATCCTTTTCTACAGTTACTAACCCAGCGCACAATGACAAGATGGTCTCAGAACGAGGAATGTAATTTTTATCAAGTTCATCACAGTCCTCACGGACGGCAAGGGCGTGCTTGAGCATTTGCATAGTAAGCGGCTTTTCGGCATGTACAATCCAAGTCAGAATCTTCATAGCAAGAGCCTTTCGTTCGGGTTCCTGGTCTTGGATCCGCCTCATCGCTTCATCATACTGTTCATCCAATCCTCGTTCTCTCTTGTTAAGAGTCCTCAGATGGTCCAGTAGATCACCCTTCGTGGGTTGAGATAGAAGCGTCCTTGTGTGGAGCCGAGCAAGCAGAAACCTAGTTAGCAGATCAGCAAATGGTTGGTTGTGTATGAGAATGAAAGTAACATACATTCCATTGGCAGCGACAACAACCTTGTAATACATTTCGCATCTCAACTCATCGTCAAGGATCAAGGAACAGTTCAATGAGATCTGCTTGTTCAAATATGTCCCGATATCATCATTTGTTGCAGCAATTTTTTGGGTTAGGCTACCACTGAAAAAGTTGGATATTTCCCTGTTGGGCCTGGAGGTGGCGAAGATATTTGCGTTGGCATGGTTCTGAAGACGAAGTATCTCCCTCAAAACTGTTGCTCGAGTATTATTTGACGCGTTGCATTCATCAAGAGCGTCAATAACTATAAATACTTTGGAATAATCCGCTGAAACGGCAATTAGAGCTTCTGAGATCTGAGGAAAGGTCGGATGGGTTCGAAATCTCTCATGGACCCGGTAAAGGTCTTGAACGCTCCTAGGCAGGGGGGATCTTGTTTGGGCGAGCTGCTTTAACAGGTTAGAGAGTATGTCAACGGCACCTTGTTCAGTATGCCGCTGGTAATTGCAGTAGATGTATGCAATGCCGATGTTAGGTGATTGCTGGAACTCCGAAAGAAGATAGTTTACCACTATTGAAGAAATAACAGTTTTTCCAGCTCCGGGGCTCCCACAGGATAATAGACTTTGCTTGTCGTTGTTAAGCCACGTTCTGAAGGATCGCGAATTCAGAAACCATTGGCCTGTTCCCGACTCAGCCTTTGCGAAGATGTCTTTGTGAGATATGGCGTATTCGTGAACAGTCAGCCACTCCAAAATGTCCCGCTCATACTTGGAATGAATGATCTTTGAAACTGGCTTGAGTTCCTCGATAACATCGCCGACTGATCCCTGCAGCTCTGCATATATATTCAGTATTTTCGCATCCAAGACCTAGCATATGTTCTAACTAACCTGAGAGAATATCAGATATCTTCCTTTCGTTCTCAATATTGCTTGGAACAATCTGCAAAAGTAGCTCCTTGGCATATGCCGCTGCTACCATTGCCGCATAGCCTTGCCACTGATCGTTCTTGTGCGTATCGGAATAATCGCAGATTCCCCGAATTATGAGACACGGAAAATGATTCACCAGCCCTGCAGCCTCCATCTCGAAGCAAAGGATATCATGATCTCGCGCAAGCCTATCGCGGATAGATGCATCCTTCATAAGTTTGTCTGCCGATGCTATGACACCATAATGGATTGTCGGATCATCGTCTTCGTCATCGCGCGGAGATCGGGTGACCAAGACAGTTTCATCGTCTCCACAGTGCTCTGGGCAGCCACCGTCTTGATGGATGATATGACTTCGGTACAGTCGGTCGTTCTCGTGACCCGGAAACTTATACTTCTTTCGTAGGCGGGGCTTTTTGGCCAGTGCTTGCTCACCAGCTTCTTGAATGCTGTGTCCGTCTATCTCATGGCGGGCTCTTAATCCGGCGATCGCCGTTCGCAAGATACTGGGCGCTTGGTTCATAAACCCAGTCATTTCCAATGACTGATTTTGGATTGCCTTGCCAAAGTCATATTGTAAGACGCTGCTCTTTCCTCCACGAGTAGCACCAACAACGATATCTCCGAGGCGAATGTCGTGTTTTTTGCTGGGTGCGCCGCCTCCAATACCGACCATAAGGCCAATCCTGACATTGGGAAAGGTATGCAAAAGGTCCCTCGCAACGCATGCTACTGATGAAGTCCCATATTCACCATCTGGTAAAACTGCAATGACAACCATGTGTCCTCCAATCTTTCCGAGTTTGTAGCTGTTGTTATCGTGCGGGGAAACGGACGTTGGTAGTTCGTGTTCTTCATCGAGGATAACTTCTGCAGCTACACGTTCAGTGCTAACCGCACAGATCCAAGCAACTGTATAAGCGTGCGGATTTGACATTTTCACGAGGTCGGTAGAACTGTGATCAGAATAGTAAAGAGTGTAGATGATAGAATCTGCACCTGTGGTGAGAGATGAAGGTGCTGGGGTTAAATGGCAAGATACAAGGGACGGCGGTTAATATATGTGTCAAGTGTCAGCTGGCAGCTGATTGGGCGGCTGTACAGCGCCATCGATCTGTGTCAAGCGCCGACCAGGCAGCCACATATTCCTTTACACTCCTGCGTAAACAATGCATAAAGCGCAACCTTCTTGTACTAGCGCGTCTAAAAGTTCACTTTCAATTCTTTATGTCAGACCCCATCACGTAACACTAGAAGTGCCCTTACAACAATCATCGAAGACCTTCCTTGTGTTTGCCCACTCGGTTCATGGTTATCACAAGAGTGTCGAGCCATTTTCTGTTGGTTGTTATGTTGTAGACTCTGCAAATCGTAGTTGACAAAAGAGCGCAGACGATTGGGCTAACTGCATTCGTCACGATAGCCACGACATCGGTGGTGACAACGGCGTTCTGTCTTGCCGTATACCGCAACAAGTCTGCATTGAGGAAATGCCTGCACTGAAAACCTTGCTCTCGCCACAGCTACTATGTTGTGAAAGTGTAAACAATACTGATACTAGATATGTCCAACATAAAATGCCGTCTATCAATATCACTACACCTTCAGACATATTGAGTCAATCCGGGCTAGGCATATCACCGAACAAACGACTTCAAGCCGCTTGACCATCTAGCCGTATCGTTGCTATCAAGTCTGATGGATGTTCCCCGTTTTCGCTGATGCCACTGATTGCTCGACCGTTGGTCATGCTTCCTTGGCGCCAGTGACGGCTGACCAACACGACTTCAGACCGCTTTTACGTTCTTGGGAAAATGCGACAACGGCTGAGGTGAGACCCACTAAATGTGACAGGGAAGCTTCATGCGTTCCTCCAATAGCATGAGCGAACACAGTTCCGATTTAACTTTTGGGTAGGCGCCCCGAGTCTGATTCAGTACTTGAAAGATGTACTGAATCAGGCTGTGCAACATAGCCCCAGTCACTCAAAGGATCCTGCCATCTTTCCACCTTTTCCTTGACTCCAGTTTCCAAATGCCATCACTGATCAGACGGCTGTCCTGACAAAATACTGGCAGTAAGAATCACTGCGCAGATCAAGGTTTGGAAGGACCCATAATGCAGACCATGAGAAGTAAAACTTATGCCCTATGTCCCAGATAGTATTTTTAAACGCGTCAACTATCAGAGCCTTTAGTGCATATGTGGCTCTGGAAGTATTTCGAGTTTTTCTGAGGCGTAAGTCCCCAATATACCGGTGAGATCAGTGGCTCTAGAAGAAGCTACAATAAGAAGTGGGTGACGAGAGGTTAATGAGATCCATTGATCACACTGCGTCATCCGTCTGGTTTTCCAATATCGATTCCGAAGCGCCTGTAACGCTCTTTTGCCTCAATCCCACTCTCATGAGGTGTCCTATCTAGATCTGCACCACTACTGTCGCAAGTCTCAGAGGTACTACTGAGTACTTGCTTATGCCACCAGCCCAGGCTGAACACCCAGCCTTCCAGTGAATCGGATAATTGCGAATTGCTAAGATACTCCGCACCCGAGGATAATACTCGTGCGTTGGGATCGTAAAGGTTAGAGCCAGCTGATAACGCCATGCTACTTCCAATGCTGCAGGGGTCTCTTGGGAGAGTCCCACGAACTCTTACTAGCCCGAATCCAATAACACTAAGCCCAGTCATTGTAGCGAGAAGTACTTAGAGGATGACTTCCGAAATGGGGTCGACAATGAGGTGTGTTACCATGGCAGAGTATGTTCCAGTAATCAGGGTCTGAGGGTCTGTCGAGCTGCTTTCCGAAGCACCTAGGATATGGCTAGAGCTGTCGTTACTAGCTCTGAAATTGCGATTGATGATACGCCTCATAAGCTCACAATAATCTACCGTTACAGCTTTAATTAGGTTCTTGACGTTGCCAGGCCCTAGAAGATCCTCTTTTCGATATCCCCCTGAACGAAGAGTCAATTGATTGAAGAAGGAATCGTATCGGTAGTTTGCGCTATCCTGCTCGAGAAGACTGGGATTTGACTCAAAAAAAAAACTGTAGAGATCGTATCCAAATGTTTGTGGGCCTCCGTTACCGTTTCTAATAACACGTGTTTCCCAAAGTCACTGGAGAGTCTTGATGCTGTATGACCTGCTGTGGAACCTGACATGGCAGGTATCCAATGAGAGGGCCTTTTCAGCCCTAGTAATAACAAACATATAATAGCGAGCAGGCAGAACATTGATATGATTGTTCAGACAGCCAGTGGTCTCATATGCAGTCGATTGTCGATTCGCAGCCTTTAAGCAGCACTTATTTGGCGTTCTGAAACTAGAAGGGACTGTCGAGCCATCTCTCTTGATACACCTTCAAGGACAGATACGCTCGTATTAAAAAACGTCCATGAATTGTAGAACACACTCAGGTCTGGGGAGTATCCCAGCTTCGCGTACATTAACTGAAATAAAACTACCTCGGCTCCTGCCGTGGAAGAGGACTCGATATTACCTCTAATGGTTGAAACCCTATCGCTGGTTGCCAGGACGTTGGCTGGACTAGCCATGTTGGTCCATAGCATTTCTGCAAACTCATGATTGCATAGGTTGGCCAGCATTTTAACTTTTGTTCGAGGTCGCAGAAACGCCACTGAATTTGTCTGGACATCAAACGAAACATCCCAAGTCTCAATAGCGTATTGAATTTGACAGATAACGGAGGCTATTTTGTCATTCGGAGGTCCTTCGGATGGAAGGATAGCCGGTCGTCGCAAGGCACAAATTTGAATTTGACTGTGAAGATAACATAAATTATGTCAAAAGGCTCATTTTCAGCGAGCCAGGATGTTCCGTTTCCATTGAGAACAATTGAGTCGATGAACTGCGTATACCTCAGGCTCCACACAATTAGATTGTGGTAAATCGCCGTGTTTGAAAGGTGCGCATATTTTTACCATCCCTCCGCTAGCTTTGCACGACTTTGACGTGAATTTGAAAGTAGACCCGCCAGTCATGAAATTCCAGACTTTAAGCTTTGCATCTTTGCAGGTGATGTTCGGAGCAAAGACTTCCACTGGGCCCTCCAGCATTGTCATGTCATACTCGCTTGGATTTAGAACAAACTTCTGTGAAGCCGCATCGCCAACGGGCTTCCACTGGCGTTCAGTGGTGGTGACATTATTCAGGCGACCAGGATAAGTCCAGATAGGATCAGCAGACCCCCTGTTGTATGTTGGCTTGGAGTTCAACTTTTGAGGCGAAGGCGGTGCTAGTGAATCATACAACTTCCACGGGTCAGTCGCACTAAAGCTGTCCTGATACGTTAATTAAATGTTCCAGCAATGATTGTCTTATTCACGATGAACAGTGTAGTTGAGACTAGGATTATAAGTTTCAGGATAATAAACGCTGCAATCCTTAATACCACTCGAAAGTGACGATTCTTGACACCTTCAAAGGCACTTTTGCTTGAAAAGGGGTGATGTAATCGAGCAGTATCGATCGGGTGGCATCTGCACCTTCAATCCGGAGTTCATGCCACGGCTGACTAGCCCTAGTATGATAGCCAACCCGTCTCCATAGACTCAGGATCAGAACCAGAATCGCCGTCGGACCAAAGGTCCAGGAGTAGGAAGTTGTAGAAATTGTGAGTTAAAGTCCATTTCGGGACTTGATAACTCGATACAGAACGACAAGGGAAATACCACATGTAAAGAAGATACAGGTACAGAGCAGAAGTGCAGTTCTTCTGAGCCAGTTTGGTCGTTGAAGTTCCCTGATCACCATTATGGGTTGAACTGGAACTTGGTCTTCAGTTTCGTCTTGGTTCAGTATCATCATGAGTGCAGACCCAGGAGTTTTGGCCACCATCCTGATTTGTAGTACGAAAGTTTAATCTCAAGCCGGGAGGTAGTGACGTAAAGAATTCCAAGGATAAGGGTAAGCTGAACCCGGTTGTTGTGGTGGTCAACCCCGAGACAGAGTGCGTAACTTGGGTGATTGTTTCTTGATTGAGGCAAAATCGACCGTTGTCTCAACGGCTCGAATCTCTCTGGAGAGCTAAGTTAGAAGAATATATAGATAAAAGAACACAATAGCGTTCTCTGGCCTTATGTAAGCCACCTCTGTGCGCGTCGCAAATTCGTATCCGGAAGGGGTTTCACAGCCTGTTATAGACCACTTCTGTGGTTTGGAAGGATATACAATAGTAAAGGGAGGTGTGGTTCAAGTTTGCAAGAAGGTTGAGGAACACGCCCGACGATTATGCTTTGCCCCCCTAGGGTTGGAAAACGGGGGGGGTGGCTTACACTTCCATTCGTCGAGCGACAGCCTATATCCTTGTGCTGTTTGTTCTGACCCATCAACCTGGTCCTCTGTCATCCTGGCTAAAACATACATGATACACGTAATCAAAGATTCTAGACACTGCTGCTGTTCAATCGCCATTCGCTCTTTTGTGCTTCTGACATTGGGGGCGGTGGCTTCATGGCATCTTTCTGGCGTTCCCAGTCATTACCGGGAAATGATTGAAGAAGACCACACCTCTATATCTGATAGAGCAAGCTTGCTTGGCACCAGTGAAGAGCGACCAACATGACCTGAGGCCTTTCGAGGCTGTTCTGAAGACCTCGGTGAAGACTGGCTGAAATAAGACCCACCAAAGCTGACATTGCAGCATCAAACTTCTCCAATAGGGTGGTAGGGTGGAGGCAGTTTAAGTTTGACTGCATGGTGCAAGCCTTATTCGGTACTTGACTGATGTATTGTACCAGGCGCGCGATCAGGTATCAGTGCACCGAAGGCGTAAACGAAGTGAGGGGTTTGTTTTGAGGAATTAACATCCATCGACATCGTGGCTGGCATTGTGGAGATTCTCTTCTTCAGCACGTCCTATCTTCCATACCATTCCATTAATGTATGCTAGAATGCTACGCCTTGTTCGCGGCGTGTGTCTATTTTTATATTGAGACATTCGGCAGTGGGGCACTTCCGTCGGCAAGATTCTCACAAATGGGACTGTGATCCAAAACAGGAGTATCGTTCAGGTCCCTGATCGGGATAGCGAGCATTAACTTGCGCGTTGGTAGATTGATAGATTGTTATTTGCATCACTTCGGAGAGGTAGTCTAGTTTCTGAGCCTACAAATATGCTTCATACATTCCAGATATGAAACCGGTCTAGCAATGGCAAAGAGAGCTGACATTTAGATGAACAAGTCGAATATGAAAATGAGCAATGCTAGGGGCGCGTTGACTACGAAGAAGAAGAAGCGTCCAAAGGAAAGTACGTCGATTAGAAAGAAGCGCTTTTCTCAAAATCATTTATTCTAAGCTCTACATGCTTGCGCCAGGGTATCTATGGAGAAAGCTAAATGACAACACCAATATTCCAAAACACCTATACACCTATACACAATCATTAAACGTAGAGATACTCCCGATCACGATCTTGGGAACATGATCATCACAATGTTTTGCATCGACAATATCACTAAGTTGATTAGGCATCTTCTCTTGTCAGCGCGAAAAAGGCAGTCAACTTACTATTTCTCCTTCTCCGTCTCCATCGTGCACTCGTTGTCCAAAAAGCTCAGACGTTCTGTCCCGTTTGGGTCATGCCCAAACTGAACAAACTGCAGTATGATAGTTCTAGTGGATTGACCACGCTTGTAAAGGTGGTCGATCGCCCGATAGATGGGCCGTTTAACGTTGGTGCCAGGCTCCCATGCTCCGTCAGTGTAGATGTAGATGCTGGTAGGCTTGACCTGAGCGTCGACGGGAACCTTGTCAAGGACATGGTCGATGCACGCCCCCATGTCGCACTTACCCTGAACAGTCTCCATTTTCTCCACGGCTGTCTCGATTTGTGAACTGTTCTTGCATATGCGAGGCTTCTTTGCAGTTCCCGACGCCGAGTAAACTTCCATGCCGTTGTCGTCGGCTGGTTTAGCCACATAGCTGATCACTCTGGCCGCCACTTTAACCCGGTCCCTGTATTGTTTCATAGAGCTATAGTCATCTATTATCATGATCTGCAAGTGGTTAGAATCAACGTTTAGGCAAAATGCCGACTAAAGAGCCGCCAAAACTAACCTGATCTCGTCCATCATGTGTCCAGACTTTACGACGCGCGTCCTCCATCCCCGGCAACTTCATTATGACTATAGACTTATCCGGTCGAGGCACCAACGTAGAGATCTTGAAAGGCGATCGACCAGGACTTTCCATCAGGGAATAGACATCGTCGATGGTTACGATCGGTTCTCAAGTTATTGGTTGCTCAGTCATGTTACTGGCTAGTGGTGGAGGTGGTAGAGACTGAGGAGTAGAAGAAGGTAATTCAGCAAGATGTGGAGGAGGAGGTTGGATGATTGGCTCAGTAGCGAACAATGTTTTCGTGGTATTTAAATCCCTCGGTCGCGCCGGAACAGTTTGTCGCCTTTCCAGTGGCTGTATTGGAATTTTGGAATCGTATGGAAGTTGACGCAGGCCTGAGGCAATGTCATGACCGTCTGATGACCCCCAGGTTGAGCGGTGACCTGATAAAGAATCGTCCTTCTTCAAAGAGTCGTCCTGTATTTCTTTTAACTTCCTGTCCGCCCGAGCCTTGATCTGTATTGCCGACATTCGTTCTCTAGGTTCGGTGAGCATGAAGTCCAGTATGAGGTCGCTTATATGAGGGGTTATGTCGTCCCTCTGTCGTCCATCGGCCAACACCTGGCTGTGGAACTCGTCGACGGCTTTCAGGCGCTCGAGCATATTGTGAAAGCAGGCGTCTATTTGCGCTCCTTGAGGTGCGGTTGAGATGCGATTTCAGCTTGTCTTCTCCGCCTGTATTTCTCCCGACCAGTCTCGCCACAAATTGACCAAACGAGCACGTCACCAAAAACAGCACCCAGCGCCCAGATGTCTGCGGTAGGTGCGATATTTGTTTTGACGGCGAGCTGCACTGGAAAATTTGCAAAGCTCTCTGGGGCAACTACGCACCACCGACTGTCAGCATGTAGGAACTGCAATATCCTTTGCAATGTCATACTTACTATACATCCTGTTTCCTCTGTTCTCTGTAGCCATCGTGCCACTTGAAGTTGAAACCCGCCCAATCTCAGTCAGTCCAAAGTCCGTAAGTTTAAATCTGACGTCAAAGGGGGAGTCGCTGCCATCCTCAGGGAAGACCAGGATATTAGCGGGCTGAATATCTTGATGAACCCTAGTACCAGTAGGCATGTTAACTTAACCACATTTTGATAGACCTACCCGGCAAGGAACCAATCGGCCGGTCCATCAGGTCTGTGAAGGTCATGTAATGCATGGACACCATAAAGTAGCTTCAGTAGTCGCATCCACAAGAGGCGAATGTCTTCAGGTGTAACAGGTACATCAGTGGTCCGAAGAAAGTCTTGAAGGGAGCCCCCAGCCGCGTATTCAAGAACGATGATATACTTATGTTTGCCTTTGAAGGAGAACGACCCAAAGTGCTTGGTGATGTACAGACTTGGTTTGGTACGAAGTCTTAGATGGACCTTGGTCTCGGCCTTGAAGACCTCCTCGGCACCAGACCCTTCAAAGATTTTGAAGACAACAGGCTGGCTCTTTGGTCCTAGTCAGCAGTGAACCTTCACGGTACAGTTTGGGGGATGCCTGCCTCCGACGTTACCCTGTTGGCCTCCGGGTGTACCTGGACCTCCCAAAGAACGGCTGTATCCTGACCACCACACCTGTCTGTGAGAGGCTTGACATAAGTCACAGGAAGAATGGTCTGAGGTGGCAAGACCCGATCGAAGATCTTCTCTTCCGTGATTATTAATGGGATGAAGATCCATTGTGTTCTGAAGAAACTACTCAGCCACTGACAAGCGGGTGGAAATGATGTTGTGTCGAAGGGAAGCCGGTCATCGTCCAATTTTCGGACGTCTCTGCAAAACCAGGTGATCTCGTGTGGGTGGCCAATGTACACAAGAATAGGAAAAAATTGAGAAAAGCAACGAATGATCATTTCACTAGATGCCTGTTCGTAGCCACGGATGTCGTCAACCTTTTCTCGAGTCCAGTAGTCTGTGAAGGCCGAAGGTAGTACGTAGTCAACTTCGGACCCATCTCCGTTGACGCCTTGCGCAAGGTTCTCCCTTACATGTTGACGGAAGTCCTCCAATAGCTGCGAAGTGGTGACGGGGTTGTACCAATCGGACATCAGAGCTAAGGGTGGATGGTGCTGTGACGTTCAAGCGAGGTACATGTGGCTGGAGTGTGGAACAGATGTTCTGAGGTTTGTGGCAAGATAATGACAAGGTAGTCTCTTATTGGGTTCGAGACCGGGAGATATTTCTCAGACTGGAAAGGATTCGTGCAATGCGTTCTATATAAACAATGATACTAGTAATACAGGGCTGACAAAGTCGGGCGATGGCCGTGGACAGTGCCTGATTTTCAATAAGTCAGTCTCAACATTTGCTCAGTCTGAGCAACATGGTTAGTGCCAAGAGCTTCAGTCGGGCTGTGAAGGTCCCGCTTTTGTGGCTCAGTTCCAATTGACAGGACACTGGGGCACTGCAGCTCCAAGAGCAGCCGAGTTCTCGGCTCTAACCAACGATAAGACCCGAGTCATAGCCTAGGCCCTAAAGGGTACTGAGACGCTCACAAGGCGTTCAATCAAGGCACAAAGGTTGAAACGATATTGAGTAAGGTGGGCAGTGGCAACAAGCCGTGCAAGCTGCCTGGAGCGCCTTGTAAGGCAGGCATAATGGAAGTAGTCAGAAAATGGCAAGGGCAAGTTCCAGCAAACAAAATCGATGGCTTTTGGTTCAATTCCCTTGGTCTATCTATGACTTGAAGATTTAATAAGCCTCCAATAAAGATATGTTTATAACTCTCATCCTGCACTCTACCAAAGTGTGATGCAAGCTATTTGAACCTCCCTACACAGTACTTTGACCATCTTCATTCACTCGGCTGGATCTTCTTGCGAGAGCCTTAAACACAAATACCCACAGTAGAAAGGTAAAAAGCATGAGAGGGAAGCAGATCATCGCAAAGACCTTGAAAGCCCCGCAGTGCAAGGTAACAGCGTTGCTGACATCAATGGCGTCCTGATTCACTGCAACAAGCCCACTCTGGAAGAATGCCTGCAGGTGGGATACACGTGTCAGCACAGCCTGCCCACAAGACACGACCAAGCAAGGGAGAGACTGACGGCGACAAATGTTCCAGGCAGAAATGCAAGTGTGACGCAAGTTATGACGTGCATGGATATCGTTTCCTTCTCCGTCTTGTCGGCAATCCGCTCCATTTTCTGGGACTGGGCTTGCGAGTTGTCAGTGAAGATAAGACTGACTTGCACACTGCGGTATTGCAGTATGCCGTCGAACTGCAGGGAGACATTATCAGCCACGGACTTGTTTGTTAGGAACTAAGTGAAGACCTTACCAGTGCTTTCCCTTCATGTAGCCATAATAAGAGGGAATCAATTTGAGTCAGCCGAACTTCAAGGTTCTTCTCAATGCGCTGTACCTTTCTAATAAACGACGCCAGTTCCGCCCTGCAGGACGTTTTGATGACCTCAGGAAATTCATCTCGATTTGACAAGTCCTGGTAGTGCTCGACGATATCACGCAGCGTCTGGCGATTCAGCTTTATCACCAGACGGAAATTCTCCAATTGCTCTCCTATCCAGTACAGGCTCTGTACATCCTTGAACGAGAATGCCATCAAGGCCTCCAATTGCCTGACAGTATCGTTGCTGCCTACCATCTCAGGCGCCCCCGCCTTCTCTGACGCCACAGGTTGCACAAGGGTGGAACACGCTTGCTTGGCACCAGTGAAGACCGACCAACATGACCTGAGGCCGCTCTGAAGACCTCGGTGAAGGCTGGCTGAGACAGGACCCACTGGAGCTGAGCTCGTATCTTTCAAGGCACCGTCAGTACCCGCTTGAGGTTGGCTGGTAATTCAGTCTGTTCATTCAAGCGCGCTGTCTTTGCCTTTTCCAACACGTCCCGCATTTTCTGTTCGAAGGCGTTTATGCATTCTCGCCAGGACTCACCACACCACTTCAGATGCGTGAGGTGGATCAGCAGGTTGGCAGCGAAAGACTCTGCTAGGGTGTCCTCTGGGCAAGGGCTGGGGACCATTTCGTCCTCCAGAGCTTCCTTGACTCGGCCCAACATCACCTTATTAGTTTTTATGTTAATCCAGAGCGATCGCCCATTCACAAAGTCGTATCTGTGATGAACAGCCATCTGGCGAATGTTCCAAATGACCTCATTTGAGGAATTAGTTGAGCGCTCGACGGAACGTAACAAATACTGCGTGGTATGATCACATCCTGAACGACCGAGTTGGGGTATCTCGGCTCTCAGAGATTTGGGGATGTCCAAAGAGTCG
Source organism: Fusarium sp. FIESC RH6 (assembly GCA_022627095.1). Lineage (NCBI taxonomy): Eukaryota > Fungi > Ascomycota > Sordariomycetes > Hypocreales > Nectriaceae > Fusarium > Fusarium sp. FIESC RH6. The sequence continues at coordinate 108,572 of JAJALC010002373.1, read as the reverse complement.
TAGCCAAAAAAGCCTGTCATGTGACAATCTAGGGGCTGGAGCGTGTACCCAAAAGATGTCGTGAAATCTAAGAAGGTTGCAGGTACCTGATAAAAAGAGAGCAGAGTAACGAAACTTTCATGAGAACAGTTAAGCTCGGAACGCGAATGGTCCGATTGAAGAAAGCTGCACAAAGTCAGCATGGGAGAATTTCGACAAAGGCTAAGGGTGCAGATACATTAAACAGAAATTGGGGTCTTTCCGGTTCTACTGTAGATGACTCTAGAGCTCGGCTAGCGATCGGATAATCTCTTGTTTGAAGGCTGACAATGTCAGATTATCGTCCATCTCAGGGACCGATAGATATTCATCGTCATCCAGAGATGTCGGTTCGATGATGTAGATCTCTTCATCGCTACCTAAAAAAAAGATCATTCTTTTTAGCAATGAGGGAGGAATGGTAATCTCTCAGTGCGCTCTTGCGCTGTGATGGCCGCACTAGATTAGCGGGGTAGCTGAACGACTGTCGACAGCTCTCCATGAGCAGATCATAAGCATTCATCAAGGCTCTAGACATATGTGGAGAAAGAAAATAAGAATCTTAAATTCCTTGATAAGGAAGAGTATCTTTGTCGGTGTTTAGGGTTTTATATATAATTGAAGACATGTCAATAAAAGCTTTCAATGACAACAAGGCTGGTAAACAATTCCTCTCCAGTAGGTGCTATAATTGTAGTTTAGCAGGCCTAATTTACTGGTTGCAGCCAAGCCAACCATACCAGCTACTACAGTGCACCCACAGTGATTGAGCCACTATTTGTGACGCAGACGCGAGATCTCCCTTTTGTCGTGCTAACACAAAGATTGTCAGCTGCCAATTGCATATCACAACATGGGTGTGAAACAAACCTCTGTTAGTTCTATGCCATTGGGAAGATTAAAGACGAATTGCGCATTTTTGGACTGGAAATGAATGTCAGTTCCTAAACGAGCGTGGCTTGTGCAGTCTGTTGATACGTACCTCGACCACAATAGTCCCATCATTGAACTTGGTGCGGAGCCAGTTTTCAAGAACTGTTCCGGAGAGTTTGTAGTCCGGGTAAGAGCACTCAGTCATGTTGGATGATTCCGTGGGGCGCAAGGCGGATTTCAATTGAGGTTCTGCGAGGCAGATTTCGAGCACCATGTCGGATTTAAATGCACAGGGACCGTCCTCCGGGCCTTTCGAATCCAGGCAAGACCCCGCAGAGCCTCAATTTACGAGGATACATAAGATGAGGCACTCCAGAGCAAGACACAGCTGAACTGCCTCTTGACATAATGAGACCTTGTAATTTCAGCCACTCTTGTGCTCATAGCAGGTGATCAGGCTGTGAATAAGTACAATGGCTGTGGTCATGTGGTAAAACGTGGCGTTTCGGTCAAGGAGATGTGCAAAGGTGTGATAGGCTATGTGGTGCTGACCGCATCGGCTGAAGGGATTCGTGTTTCAACCAAGGAACCTGCATAGCCGAGCTCTGTTGGTTGATTCAATGAGGCTCTGCCGTAACTAACCAACTTGGATATTGGGGTTTGTTTGTAAAGCTTACATCGAACTGGAATGATTACCAGCGCTTGTTTCAATTCCGTCAGTTGTTACAGTCGCAAGAATGACGTTATTTCCACTAACAAGCAGCGGTGTAGTAATATATATAGTGTAATTTAATGTCCGTACCTAACAAGGCAACCAGGGTTTACCAACTGGCTCCTTATACGCCAGATGACCACTTGTTCTATTGGATTTATGGAATATTGAAGGAGGAAGTTACCTTTTCTACAGCTTGGCGGGTAGCTAGCTACTATTTACCATTGAAGGCGTGGTGTTCACGAGGTGGGACTTCAGTCAATATCGTGATGCTGAAATTGAAGTCTCCAAACCTTCCATATGCCAGTAGGGCTAAATTTTAACCCTGCCTACTTTCATCCTCTGCAGTTCCCATCCCAACTTGTGTTTAAGGATCACAGGTCTCGATACAGCATCGAGGTCCGTGCTTTTGTATTCTCGTAGCGAAGCATGGTGGATACCTATTGAGCCACTTATTTACTAAAACACTCAAGCCTCGAAACCGATTAATTTTAGCTTCATTTATGAGCTACTACGGAAGACTGTAGGGCTCAGTGGCTCAAAAGTCAGGATTCTTCCTTTTTCATCATTTTTCATCAATAAATTGACCCCTAAGGTGTATTTTTACCCTCTCTTAGATGCATTACCTTCCTAATTAGGACTAGCTTCCCGGCTTAACTTCGGCTAAAAGGAGGCTTATGTAATAAGCCAGTATACTAGTAGCTATCAGATAATAGCTTATAGTAGTTATAGTGCTATAACCACTGTAATTTATAGTACTATAACTACTGTAACTTATAGCGCTATAACTACTGTAATTTACAGTACTATAACTACTGTAATTTACAGCAATTACAGTACTATAAGCTACAGTAACTATAGCGCTGTAAGCTATAGTGCTATAATTTACAGCAGTTATAGTATACTATAATTTACAGTGCTATAGTTACTGTAGCTTATAGTGCTATAATTGCTGTAAATTACAGTGGTTACAGCGCTGTAAATTACAGTGGTTGTAGTGCTGTAAATTACAGTGGTTATAGCGCTATAGCCCCTGTTGACTGTATGCTTATAGGGAGTAGATGCTTTAAAAGAGGGTCTCTAGAGGGTGTGATTGCATTGATTCTGACTTTTGAGCCACTGAGCCCTACAGTCTTCCGTAGCTACCCCGAGCTCTAGAATCTTCACGGTTAAATAAACCTCGGCACATTGACCGCCATACTTAAATCTATTCCGCTCCCGACATTCAATCGCCCATACGGAGAACCTTAAACCAAAGCACCAACCCCAATCCACAAACAGCTGTGTCAAAATGGCTATCGTTCACGGCAAGTGCAGCGATAGATTCCAGAGCGTCCGTTCCCTTCTCGAGCGGTATATCGAGTCAGAGGAGGAGCTCGGCGCTTCGATAACTATCAACATCGACGGTGAAGATGTCGTCGACATGTGGGCTGGTCACGTAGACCAAGAACGAACGAAGTCATGGGACGAAAATACCATTGTCAACGTTTTCTCGTGCACAAAGACAGTCACCAGTCTCGCAGTCCTCATTCTCATTGATCGAGGGCTGATCGACGTGAACGAACGAGTGTCACACTACTGGCCCGAATTCGAACAGAACAGCAAGCAGGATGTTCTTGTCAGACACCTACTATCCCACACGTCAGGTGTATCGGGTTGGGAGGAGGCTCTATCAACCGAGGACCTTTATGATGTGGAGAAAAGCACCTCGATGCTGGCGCGTCAAACCCCATGGTGGACACCAGGAACAGCTTCTGGTTACCATGCTTTAGCTTCCGGCCATCTTCTGGGAGAGCTTATTCGACGCGTCTCTGGAAAGTCGCTGCGCGAATTTGTCGCCGATGAGATTTCAGGCCCCTTGAACGCCGACTTCCAAATTGGTGCTTCCAAGAACACCTGGGTTCGCGTCACCCCTATTGTACCTCCAGGCTTTTCAGGCATCACGCCCGATTTCGAGGCTGGATCTGTGCAAGCGAAGACGTTGCTGAACCCTCCTCTGGATCCCAATTCGGTGAACACTGAAGGATGGAGAAATGCAGAGCTGGGTGCTGTGAATGGCCATGCCAACTCCCGCTCGCTTACACGTATTCTCTCTGTGATTTCCTTGGGGGGGTCAACGGCAGGCAAGCAGGTGTTGAAGAAGGAGACAGTAGACTTGATCTTTGAAGAACAGCAATCTGGGGTGGACCTCGTTCTGAAAATGCCGATCAGGTTTGGCATTGGATACGGGCTGACTCCTTGCCCTGCACTTGCCTGGATTCCAGAAGGAAAAATTTGCTTTTGGGGAGGTTGGGGTGGTTCTTTCGTCGTGATGGATCTTGACAGACGGATGACCATTTCTTACACTATGAACAAGATGGGTAGCGGTCTTGTGAGCAGCGATAGAGCTGAGGTCTATGGCAAGGCTATCTATGACGCGCTAAGTGGGTAGCCTGACTAAGAGTCGTCTTATTTTATGATCTAGAGACTGAAATATGTATCCAAATGAGCTCTTTTAAACCCCAATCTGTGTCCTGATGTCGTTCCATCTACCTGTGCGCATCGGATCGAGGACACGTAACTTAGTAAGCCAAGTCTGCAGATCGATGAGATCAATCTCATCTCGATCAGGTCGCTCTAGCTTCTTTAGAGTCAGGGTATACTCAAGCATGGCCTCGTAGATGCACTTGACGTCTTTGTAGTCATCCAGCAGATCCTTGATCTCATCGATTTCATGCCTCACATAAGCTGCCTTCTCACTCAGATTCATAGGTGCTGCAGTCTGTGGGTCGTTATCGCCGACGATTTGTGATATCAAGAAGCGATGATAGTACCACAAGCTCTGGTCCTCAGGTCCAACATCCAAACCCTCTCGCACGAAACTCAGCTCTTCGTCGAGGAATTTCGACCGCATGTTGGGGTCCGCGCCTCGCTCTTGGAGTAACCTGGGGATAAGCTGACTTCTGTTATGCCACGCAGGGAAGTTGGATAGGTTGTTCTCTATCATCTTGGTAGTGTACGTGAACTCCTCTTCGACCATGCTTTTCCCTTGTAGCTCGGTGCTCTCGAGCTTAGCTACCAGGAATCTGCGATAACCCCAAGCGTGGAAGTTGCGCTGATCCTTGATCAGCATTAGAGATGTTAAGCGAAGTTCTTCCTCCCAAATATCACGTGCAAGTGGTATGGAAAGTCGAACTATAGCTTGTGATAAGATCCATTGTCGGAAATTCCAGATCCAATAGCACTTTGGGGACCCTATCAATAGTGCTACTGTGAAAGACAGTTCAGATTTGAGTACATTGACATCTGATTCCTGATCGGGTTCAATCTGATTATAGAGGTCTTGTTGTTCGGACCGTTTCGTAAGAATGCTCGACGTCAAGCAACGCCGACGAACATTCCATATCGTGTAATATTCAGGGTTCAGACGGAGGAGCTCGTCGGTCAATCGATAGAGATTATAGTCATATTCTCCAGACTCGACATGTGCGCGTATCTCGTTCTCAAGATCGCGATATTTCTTTATTTTTGCAAGGTCTCGTCGTTGTTCCTCAGTGCGCGTCCCTATGGTGCGAGCTACACCATGCTATAAAGGCGGTGAATTAGCCAAGTGAAAGGTTTAGTGAGGCTATACATGAGAGTCGACATACACTTGCCATTCTGAATCTGAACTCCTTCTGGGTAATAATAGGACAAGCTTGATACAGTGGCAAATATGTTATGTGGGTTGATGTTTGGGCAGCAGTAGAGAACCCGAAGGTTGCAGAAATAACTGGGTGACATTTACGTGCGAGGGCGGTGACACTCTGCATAACTGGAAGGGGTACGTACTGCACACTTGCTTACCCTGTTGTGTTAGGATGACAGGTGAGTTATGAGTGTTTTCGCTCCTTGCGTTTTCTCAACATCTTCAATAATTGCTATCTACTCTATCGATTAGTCATTCTAAAATTTATCCTCTATGCACTATGCCAAATTTCTTTCCCTCTTTCCAAAACTGGATCCAACCATTGACTGATGGAATGATCAACCTCTCCATCAAGTAAACCCGCTTCACCAGGTGCCAATTCTTCGCATCCTCTGGGGCCGATTGACGCCATACGACCATGCTTACCAAGGAGTAAAGGCTTGGCAAAGTCTACCATCCTGTCGTTGGACCCAATCCTCACTTCCAACACACCGAGGACACCACAGAATTCCTTCAGGATCATACTTTTCCTTGATATCACGGAGTCGCGCGTAATTCGGTCCCCAGAAAGACGACTGCCAGTCAGGTTCGATTGAGTTTGCCTTGTTTCCAACGGTTAGCAAAGGGTGTCGGGAAAGAGCATCAGGTGCTATCTTACCTCGTTTAAGTAGGCTCCCTGGACAGGATCCAACTCTCTCATAAACGCGAGCTTCCTGTATGTCACGTCGTGAATGATATCCCTGACTTCGGTTTCGTTGGTGGTATCAGTCCAGCTCTGGCCAGTGATAAGATGAACAGTCGTGTTCCTCCAGGATGGGTTCAAAGAATTGTTGACAGATTTCGGGCTGATGGTGAGGGTGCCAGACATCGAAAGGTTAGGAAGACCATTCTAAGAGTCCGTTAGCGTGACGAAGAAGTACAAGGATCTTGGATATATACGCACAGATGGCGCTTTCTTGGTAGGCCCGATCTTCTTATAGACAGCTGCAAATTCCTCTGTCCTTTCAGTGACAGTCCGTCGTGAGATCAATCGGGTAGCTCTGATGTCATGTCCTGCACCCACTGACCCGATATCAGGTAGTATCTTGAGCAGTCCCTGCCAAGAGCTCACCGGCATTTTAGTCAAAGACCCAGTGATGGTACTGTTAAACGCCTGAAGTAGTTTCTTGAAAGGCTCCAGAGCGTTGTCGTAGGTTTTGTTAGAAACACCAAAGCCCATGAATGATCCACTGAAAGTGAGTGCCTCAGCCTTCGGAGGACCTGAAACTGTATAGTATCCGTGGATGCCCGCGTCTTGAATTGCGGGGAACAGCGCATGAGCATCTGCAATGAACTGGTAGAACTCGTCTTCAGAAGTTTCGTTCTTGGCACTGATGTCGTAGCCTCCGATGACCAAGTCCGGTGCGGGATAAGCCTTCAGCGTCAGCTTGGTAATGACACCAAATGTGCCACCACCCCCACCGCGAATAGCCCAATACAGATCCTGGTTTTGACACTCATTGGCAATCAGGACCTTACCGGCTGGAGTCACAATCTCTGCCTCGAGAATGTTATCAGCTCCTTGGCCATATGTGCCTGTTGCATATCCATGACCACCTCCAGTAGCCCAGCCAACGACTCCGACATCCTATAGCAATGGTCAGCAAAGCGTTCTCACCTTGTATAACTGAGAAGACTTACGCCGCTAGTACCTTCGACCGCTAGCGCATCCTGGGCCGCTAAAGCTTTGAACATCTCTCCGTCCTGGACTCCAGCACCCATAGTGGCTGCCATTCGAGGGCTCGGGGCATCCTGAGCGTTGGGACAGGTAAGGTTGAAGTCTCCCTGCAACTCAATGCTCTTCAAGTTGTGGGTCCAAATACTGTCAAGGAAATCAGCATCAATGCAACATGTTCAATCACGGCTTTACTCACGATAGACTGCTGTTTCCCAAGTTTCTAAACTCCGTTAGTAAATATTCGCGGATGATAAGAACTGCCGATGATATCTTACCTTCCGTCCCCAGCGTGGCCAGTATTCTTGATCGCCAACCGAATGTTGTGTTTGGTAGCGAACTCCAACGCTGCTACAACATGATCTGTCCTCGTGGCGTTGACAACGTAAGTAGGAAGAACTCCATTTGAGCAACCTCGCTTGCCAGCCTTGGGATCACCGTAGATGCTTGTGCCGTTCTCGTACACTGGAGTACAGCCAGCATTGGCCCATTCGGTGTGGAGGCTGGCGGGGTCGCTTGAGTGGAACTTCGATTCGGGCCATTCCTTGATAACCTCATCACAGGCTTTGCAGTTGTGACTAGGGTGGGAGCTGTAGCAAACAGCACCTGGCGGAATGTACTTGATCAGATGTCCATCAAGTGTAGAGTTCAGCGAGTTCCATTTTGTTGTAGAGGGCCAGCAAGGATCATCGGTCGTCTTTCAGATTGTTAGAGTGTGATATGAATATGTACAACATAACTTACGCATCGGCATTGCTCTTCTGCAAGTCCAGATACAACGAATGTACCTACGACGGTGAGCGCGGGGAGAAGCAAGTTGGATAAGAGACGCATCCTGGGTTGTTCAAGGCAAGGTGTACAAAGAATGAATGAATGACTTGTTAGAACCCAGAGAGAGATTTCTTCCTATGATATATCTGCAAGAGCTGATAGACTATAAACAAATTGAATACGTTCGACGTCATGGTCCATAGTACAGGTACGCGGAAATGTCAGTACGAACGTTGCGCAAATACGAATATTCGCGGGGAATGCGAAAATGACTGTGTTGGGTTAGGCGTGTCCCACAGCTGACGATTCCCAGCCCATTGATTTTGTGGCTTTGTTCCGAACTTCCGAAGAGCGACTTCCTACGTAATACGCGATACGCGTATAACACGGTGAAACGCGCTGGCAATATTTAGACTAGTCGCTGACGCGTAACAATCAAGCTAATACTCCATAGTTAAGGGGAAGCCGATTTTGAGGCTGCTGAGCGCTTCCCAACAGACAATTCGCCTACAGGAAACTTGGCAGGTCGCGAGGTTGAGAGACATAATTTGTTAGGGTGCAAGCATAGCCACACATCATAGGTCCTGTTCAATGCGCGTAGATGCACATATGGCTGTCCCTATTCAACTATCGCTTTTTACTAATCCCGGTAGTAGAACTTAAAGATCAGTCCTTCAAAATGTTTCTAGAGAAGTCCGTCTCATCCCGAGTACTGATGTTAGATTTCGGCAGATAATCCATGATAGCCTTGTCCGGCACAGCATCAAAAACCACACACCGATCCAAAATCTTCCATGCCCCATCTCTTTTCTCGAATTGATCCACATATCGCACCAAGAATTTTATCCAATTATTGTCACCATCAACAATCGTTGCAGTACAATATGTCTCAGCGCTCGCAGTTGTACCGTCGTTTCCCAACTCAATTAAGGGTCGACCAATCTGATGATGCACAGCGTGGGTCGCATCATTGGCAGTCATCGTGTCGTAAAAGTCCTTTGCGGGCCCGTCGAATGTGCCGTGGTTGTCATTGGCTTCGGGGTGATATACGGACTGGACCAGGTCTCGAATCTTGCGATCGGCACCACGGACGAATTGGTAGATAACTGTAGGGATTTCTTCCGTGTCGACCACAACTTGGAGAGCTGGACGGAGAATGTTATCCGCTGCTGGAGAAGCCATGTATACGAAACCGAAGATAGTAGGGAAGGATTCAAGAAAGTAGGTAGGAATCTGGTTATGATAGTCAGTTCTTCCCCTTGACGCAATCTGTACCAGTGTTCCATACCAAGTGTGAAACTCCGCAAGTCCTCAACTTTGTTTCTGTCGATCCAGTAGTTGTAATCAATACTATTGCAACGTGTCAAACACAGTTAGGTCCCTCACACTAGCAAGTTGGAACAGAGAGACACCTTCAATCCCATTTAAGTGAAACATTATAGTTTTACAAAGTTGATATAACTGATGTTTGACTTTTCAAGGGTACCATATACCTCTCTTCTTTGGAAAAACAGAAAGGTCCCGGGTAGGTCTTCTTATCTATCTCTGTATCTTATCTTATCTTATCTTATCTCATACTTTCGCTCTTACCTTATCTTTTCTAGAGAAACAAGCCAACGCGTGTTTTTCAGCCACAGTATGGTTCAACCAACGCCACGCCTATTCTCCACGGGAACATGCCTAATCCAATTTTTTATGTTAAGTGTGATCTATCGAAGACGCAATAAAACATCAGGAGTGCGAGGCAAAGAAAAGAAAAAAAATAAAAAAAAATTTAACAGGTAGAACAAAGCTATGTCGGTGTGGGGCGAGTCTCATAGATCAAGACCAGTCACCATCATCGACGATATTCTCCCCACGCTCAGCCACCTCACGCATCTCCTTGACAGTCCAGATCTTGAACGTATGGCCCGCGGGGTAGTTTGTGTTTTCGAAAGGACTGTCACTTAGGATGTGGTTGGCGCATTTACCATACATCTCATAAACGTACTGCTCAGGGTCATGCTCAGAACTCCACAAACTGACCATAGGAAAGGTCGGTCGCGTCCCCTCCTCAGCCGGTTTGAAGGTGGTCTCATGGTACTGTTGACGGTTCTTGAATCCCATTTTCTGTGCACAAGTAACCCTCTGAAATCTTGATATTCCAAATGTTAGCAAAGTCATGAGTGACGAATTCCTCGACGTACCTCAACTTGTTGTGCACCTTTACGGCAAGAGCCACGTTGCTCTTACCACCAAGCTGAAGACATGCAGCCAGAGAGAATGCGTCTTCCATAGCCATGGTAGCCCCGCTGGCCGAAGTAGGGAGAAAGGCATGCGCGGCATCGCCAATTTGCACAACTCTGCCGTGCGGCGAGGCCCATGTCGGATAGGGATCGCGCCACAGGAGCTTATAATCGACTGCGCCCATCTCGGGAGTAGCCTTGATCAGTTCAGCCAGCCAAGGAACCCAGCCTTCGACGTATTGCAATGCCTCTTTAGGATCCACCGAGGGTGCTCGATCCTTTCCATCAGGATCCTTATCCTTTTGACACACTGTAATTAGCGTAAATCCTATACTGAGGTGTCGTTCAACATACCTTGTGAGTGAGCATCCACGACACGTTGTCGCCAGTGCACCCCGTAATGACGTGTGCGCCTGGTCCCACGAAACCTTTCGTTGAGGAACGATCCTTGAGGAACTCAGCCAGCAGAGGATTCTCACGGATCCTTTCCACCGGGTAGGTTGCACGTAACATGGCGTAGCCCGAACTCGTTGGTTGATCACGCTCTCCCTTGATAACAACGCCGGATCGAGAGCCAATGCCATCAGCAGCAACCACAAGATCAGCTTTAATCTTGGCTCCAGTATCAAGGACAACCCCACCCTTGTCAAAATGCTCGAAATAGTCCACCACTCGAGCACTGAGACGAATGTCAATGCCTAGGTGCTCTGCGTACTGCAGAAGGGAGCGGTGAAAGCTAGAACGAACTGTGCCCAGACTGAACGTGACACAGCCGACGAATTTGCCATCGTGGGTATGCATTTCTCCAATTTGAGGAATAGGATCTTGTCGGCAGGATTCCAGGAAGCCTGGCCATTTCTCAGGGGTCCTCAGTGCAGAAGATTGAATGCCGATAAAGTCTCCTAAAAATCACATGAATCTTTGTTGGCAACTCAATGGTGTTGGGCTCTTACCATAGTCGTTGAAGTGAGGACGGCGGTCAATGACAGAAACCTCGTGGCCTTTGCGGTGTGCCTCAATGGCAAAACTAAGACCACCAATGCCAGCTCCCGCAACGAGGATATTGATACCACTAGATGGATATCGACTGAAGACAGCGTCTTCTTCTAAGAGGTTCTTAGTAGTTGTCATGATGAGAAGATGGATGTTGATGAGATTGTATTTTCTGTACAGGAAATCAGAGGAGTTGGCTGATCGCTTCCTTTTAAAGTTGCGAAAGACATGGAGTTGATGAATTCACGGACTATAGTATCACAACGGACTCCGGTGCCGATTGAGAATCCGAACTATATATGCGGATATTTTGATGTGCTTGGTGACGATCCCCAGTCAGAGCCGGGTTCTGTTTCAAGACTTGGTGGAGTCTGAGTCTGTGCACGAACTCAAAACTACTCTTCGAACCAATGCCCTCACGACTTTGATCCACCTCTGCTCTTACCTAAGCGGCGCGGACATTGGAATCGATGCGTCGCTGTCATCAACATCGTGTTATATATACATACTCAAACAAAGACGGGAATCAAGTCAGGGGGGGAGTCCGAGAGAATCGACACCTAGTGGATATGTGTAGATGACGATATACTCCGTCTCATGTGGCAAAACAACTATGACACCAGGATATAGACATCATGTATTTCCTTCTAAGTCAAGACTAACTAGCCTGGTCTATGCAGGATTGCTAAGAACTCGATAAGATGTCTTCACTGCCAGCGATAGTGCCTTAAGTGCATTGCAGAGTTCCTCCGCAGTGTTAACAAGCTTTTCGTCTGACACTGGCTCCAAAGCATCCAAGATAAAGAGAACACGGGTAGTCTCGTCTGTCAGCGCAGTTCGTGGACCCTGTCGCCAATTCCGTCGTCGACATGTAATGCCAGTATTGTCACACCAGGGGCTACCAGCTCAGTTGCAGCTTGGCCGCTGGCAGTGGTGTGGAATTCTTCCTTTCCAGTGGCGCGGATGAGGAAAGGCGCGCCATTGTATTTATCCAGATCCTCACCACCAAAGGGGATCTGATGCTTGACGGAGATGGCGTTGTAGATGTCTGTCAATCGGTTGACGCGCGGTAGACCACCCTTACTGACACGAAGTGTCAGGGCTTCCAAGCTGTTACGAGTGCGCTGGGGCTTGGCGCCGAAGGCCTTGTAAGCTTCTCGCCAAGCTGCGATATGTGGGAGCTCAATGACTGATTGGGTTGAAGTGAGGGTCTTGACGTGTTCTTCTGCTTCCTTCAACATCGCCTCACTGGCTGCATCGCTGGGTCCTGGAGGGATGCCTTCGGCTTGTATGAGGAGGGCTCGGTAATCTGGACGAAGCTGAAATATTTCAGGCGCTATGCGTGCTTCGTCCAGAATACTCTGTGTTTTGGTTGCTTGACTCATGGCGCGATAGATATAGGATGAACAAAAATGTTGCAGAGATAGAACTGAAGGTATGACTGGGCTGAGAATAGAATGGTGGATCTTGGTGGATGATATTCTGTAAAGGACAGGATTCATGGGCATGAGACCGATGGAAATGGAAACAAAGAAGAGAGTTGTATTTACCTCCTCGAGCATCAAGCGGTAAAATATACGTAAACATGAGTGGTCTACCGTACTCGATCATCTCATTCCAGACTTCTGATTCAAGTTAGGTGCATATCAGAAAGACTATGATTGGCCAGTAGAAGAATAGTTGAGTGGTGGGGTCTTATGTTGCTCTGTGGGGCTTAAACATGCACAGGCAGGTGAATGCGCGGGTGAATGCGCAGTCCTTAGCTTGTGATTGACGATCTTCCGACTGATTCGTCGGAGCCTAAACTTCAATTGCGGATTACAACGAAAATGGCTAGTCAGGAAGCACATCCGATCCAGACTTGAGAGAAGGAGGAAGGGAATTAGTACTCCGCACGCATATCTTTATTACGACTGACCTAGCTAGATCGGGCATTCACATGAGCGACAGCATCCATCCAGAACGCCGGATGGCTTCGTGCCAAGGGACTCCCAATCCTCTGCTCCCCCTTGCATGTCCATTAATCAACTTCAATTCCTGTTGTTTCCAAACCATCATCGTCGCCTCCATAGTACTAGACACATTGCTGAGCGAGCGACACTCTTGAAGATCTTCAAACCATTCCAACACTTGAATTCTTTTGTGCTCGGGGGTAAGACAAGCTGCAATGAACAGAGCCCATAGCGGGTACGGCATTGACCCACTAAGAGCATCCCGCCGTTCGTGAATTCGACGTATCGCCTCGAACAGTTTCGGTATCAAATCTTTCTGTATCTCTTCTGCACCACACCCGCACTGAGCCACACGGAGATAAACCCAGGCTGCAGCCTCGAATGCCGCAGCGTTGATATAGATCAGACTTTCCGTGTCAGAATCTTCAGACCACTGCTCTAATTGACTGAGTTGGTCCTCTATGAGTTGCAGCGCGGTACGCATAACGGCCGCACTTTTCTTATCCGATCCTGCTCCCGAATGACGCTGGATAGTTGAAGTTATCAAAGTGATTTTTGTGATAAGCTCCGATGATAAGCCTGTGTAAGGGTTGATCTGTGAACGGCCGTGCACTGATCTCAAGACTGGGAACATGGACTTTCGCTGTGGTATTAACCAGTCATTCAGGTCTTCAATCTCAAACCCAGAACCCGTAGTAGCAAGAAAAGCTTCGAATATCGAAAAGTGGTCGGTAACAAAACGATAGACCTCTGGGCTGAAAGGTTTGTGTCCATATTGTTTTACAATAGACAGCCCTCCAAGGGTATGTACCGCCCATTCGCTGGTGCTATTGGTGGCAGTTTCCATCAGACTATGCAGCATAACAGATATCAAAAGGCCATCCCACTCGCATTGACTTATGCAATCACTGATATTGCTGCTGCATAACAGTTGCCGCACGTCCTGGAGTGATCGCAATTTGTGTTGAAGCATAGACGCATAGAATGCCTGACGCTGACGCTGGTGATCAATATGAGTTCGGTTAAATAGACCGTGAGCTGCTAGGCTCATGACCATATGTAAGAGGGGGCTGAATTGGAATGCTCGAGGTAATATTAGTTGTTGGAACGGGTTTGCTAGTTGTTTTGAAAGGACTCGGTGAGCAGACCATTCTTGAATATCTACCACTCTATTAATCGGGGCCAGGATCGATATGTTTCAGGCTTACAGTATTGTAATAGCGTGCCATCGTTGTGCTCTAGCCTTGGCAGACAATTCAACGACGGCGTTAGTGAGAGTTCGAGTGGCCGGTCAGGCGTTTCATCAGCTCTCAGGCTTGCGTCCACACTGAGAAATCGTCGCACCTCCTCTGCCGCTATGTGAAACCACCGTAACCTACCTCCCGAGACCGGGAGTAAGTAGTGAGTTGTCTCTGGTGTGCGATTGTGTGGCGCCGCTCTCCCGAATGCCATTCCAGCACACCTCGTCTCATCTTCCCATTGGAGTCGAAGGCCATAACTGCAGGCTAGTCCCCGCCGGATGCACCGATTACAGGAAGGATGCTCTTCTACCAAGTCGTTTCAGCAAGGTAACTAGACCATTAGGGGGCAGGTCAATCCGCGCATCGCTTACCGGTACACCTTCTCTTTTGATCTATGGCGTCATGTTAGCCAGCATGCTAATAGTTGCAGGAGTCGAGACATCACTTTTGCAATTCCAACATCCAGTACGACTACGTCGAATGGAACGGGGTCCATAGACCGAATTCATTTCCGGTGTATTTTCATCGGCAGGTGCGCATCGGCCTGCCTGTTCGTTTGAGTCATTTCTGACGTGGCGAAGTGCATGGAAAGTTCAAGCGCGGTCACGGCTCTGACCGAGGGGACGGACATGCTTGAAAAGACCCCGTCAGCCCCACACATACCATTTCCGTGCGCTAGAGATTTAGCGCATCGACCTGCCTCACAACGTTCACAGCATTCCGCTCTTATGTCACCTCCTTCCCCACTTTGCTTGATTTCACAAGCTAAAGAATGAGGGAAAGCCCACGTTATTGCACCGTCATATCTTGTAAAAGACCCCAGATCTACGTAAACCGACTGAGCACTTATGGTAGTAAATCATATAGTTATCTATATCCTCTGGAGTGGTGTTCTCTTGCCATAGACTATCCCGCATGTAATATAAAAGTTCCTATCTTTATCCTATTCCCACGGCTTCATCAGAGTGTTTGCTTCCATATGCTTGTCAAACTGAGGAATGTGTGTAGTATGGCACCAAGGCTTGTTGGAAACTTCCTTGCGGACTGTGCACGCAAACCAGGAGCACCAACCGTGACGAGGGAATGACTGGTTGATGCTGTTACGACTAGTTTCATCGATCCAGCTACCGAAATCATCAATGCCGTCATATGCGCCGACATTATCATAAAGCGTAGCAAGTTGGATCAACTGACCAAGGAACGTGATAGTTCCATCGACGCCCATGTCCTGATGGCGAATAATGGCCTCGGCAACAGCCTCAGCTTGATCGGCGGTGCCGCCTAGCACCTTGAGGACCTCCATTGCTTTGATGCCGCCGTATATATCGAATGACATGCGAGTCGAGGTGAAGTAGGCTTCCGCGGTACCAATGTCGTGCAAAAGGCAAGTAAGTGCCCAGGTGGATGGTGACAGCGCTTGAGCATGCTCAGGCAACAAACGCTTTGCAATGATAGTTCCTAGTCAAAATTTTAGCATTGCTTCCAAACCCGTATCATTTCGCAACTAACCCCAGTAAAAGACACGAATGGAGTGGTTGTAGGCTTCTGGACTCAAGCGTGCTTTGACAAACGCTTCAGCTTCAGCGACAAGCTTGTCTTCAGACGGGAACGGAATATCTTGAGTCTTATAAGGAGGTACTTCTTGAAGCTTTACCACAGAGTCAATGATCTTTTTAGCGCTTACGGGAACAGCAGTCCAACCGTTAGCCTGAACTTCGTTGTGAGACATGTTGTTCCTTTAAGCAATGAGAGTGCGTAGTAAAATAGAGTTTAGTAAAAGGTGGAAAATTTGTGTGAGCAGGAAGATGATCAATTCCCAGGATGAAGGTTCCTTGGACATCTATATATACCCGAATCGATGCTTTTATTCACTTCCTTCACACCAAGGGCTATAGCTTGATGATGCGGGATGAGCAAAGTGGAGGATCATCAACAAGCACTAGACTCAAAATGGTAAATAAATGGAATTTAGTGGGCCTCTGACGTTGAAACCTCCCCACTTCTGGATTTGACAATATGAACTGTTAATAGACTCACGGAAAGTCAGGTTTACAACTCAAAATGCCGGCGCGGATCAACCGGATAACGTGCTCAGGCTTTGCTTACGACTGAATTACTAAATTGCACTCACTCTCCTTGGCTAATCATCCAGTACCGTTCCTGGTCAGACGTCAATTCAACTCCAATAAGTCTGCGGAAATGGGAAGATGCTGGACCTGCAAAAAACGGCACCTCAAGTGTGACGGGGGTGTTCCGTCCTGCCAGAAATGTTGGGGCCACGGCGTGGAATGCCTTGGTTATAAGAAACCCCTTACTTGGGTCAAAGGTGTGGCTCGACGTGGACCCATGAAGAATCGAACGTTTGGAGCGTCCGAGCAACAGTCAATGCCATTCAGCGAGGAGAATGGATTATCCACCTCTCAAGCATATCATTATCCGACTCAATCGTCATTTTTATTGCCGACCAGTTTATCAATGCCGATGACTCTCACGGAGCCTTTGTTCAAGGACCTGGGCAACATTCCGCGATTCTTCATCGACTATTGTTAGTTTTTACCAACCTTCTATATCCCAGCCATCATCTTATTTATCTGTAGTCTCGAAACGCGTTTGTGGTAGCCTTGTCTTCCAAGATCACGCCGAAAATCCATATCGTAAGATAATTCCCTGGATTAGATCACCAATGGTGGCAACCACTATCGTGACAGTAGCCGCGTGCCATTACATTCAAAGTCTCACGGGCTCTACTCTGCCTGGATCACCGGCGCCAGCGACAGATGAAGCAACTGCACTTATCACGCCCAAGTCTGATATCGCTGGGCTAACTACGTCCGAGAGAGCGTTGATTGACTACTACCTGCGATCGAAGGAGCTAAGTTTAAGCCTCGTTTCGTCTCACCTGACTAGGCATCGTCTCGGAGCTAGAGACAATGCCAGCGTTATTGCAATCGTGCTTCTGGCCGTTCTTGATATTTTTGAGAGCGGTTCCGGAGCGTGGAATGTTCATCTCGAAGGATCTAAAACGTTGATCGAAGCTGGATCTATCGACAGATCTTCTGCTTGGGATAGCAGTGTTGAGACTCTGCTTTGCGGAGCCGCCACGTGAGTACCGCTGAGTTAGGTATTGTTATATTGACATCAGCTGATACAAATTGTTTGTGTAGTTTTCAGATCCTTGGTTCTTCTCTGGCGAAACCAGGAGCTTTGAACAGTGAATCTACTCTACCTATAACACAAATCAGAACTTCCTCAACCGTCGCCCCAATTGGATGTCCTGTTGATGTTCTGTCGGTCATTGAAACCTTTGCCCTCAACCGACGAGTCAACGGTATGTCTGCTTTACAGATAGTTGCTGATGTGGAATACTTGGAGCACACACTGAATGGACTCCGTGCATACGATATTGCAGCATGGGCAATGGATATCACAGTTAACGATCCGTCGGTGCCATACATGGATTTAATACGACTCGGCACGATTTGGAAGCTAGCAGCTGAAATCTATGCCTGTCACGTCTGTTTCAATCTTACTGGGGATGCTTCCAGCCTAAAACCATCACTTGTTGACGATCTCATAGCAGGATACACATTCCTGGAACGCGAAGACGATGATCTCCTCAAGTGCCTGATTTGGCCAACGTTCATCGCTGGAGCAGCGACTATCAATCAGCAGAGAAGACCTTGGGTAATTAAAACTCTAGACAGGATCTGGCATATCGGGTACTGCGCAAATACCAGGAATGCTGCAATGGTTCTAGAAAGCCTGTGGAAAAAGTATGACTTGATATCCTCCAAGGTTATGCCTCTACACAACAATCCAGCGACAGCTGAAGATCTGTCACTTGATCATAACGCTTACAATTGGCTTCTTGAGCTATCACTATTAGATGGCTCGTGGCTTTTCATTTGACACCCCTCAATGTATATAACAAATCGGTACAATAAAAGTCTTCCAATTTACATCTACCTTCCAAGCTCAACTGGAACAACATCGACTTCAGAGTCTGCATAAGCTATATCCGCAGTTACTGCAGCCTCGATTGAGCGTGTTCACAGACGTAGTACTATCGTGACCATAGGAAGGCTGCGGGTCACTCCGTCTCTCGGTTTTGCTGCGGCGGAGCTATCCGCTAACCGGCATGATCCCGATGACCCCACATTCCGCAATGCATCATCCCGCGTCCCTCAATCCCATGACCATGCAGACCTATCGGTCTCATATGTAATTGCCATTTGCAACCTTGTTTCGGCCTGATCATCTGTCCGATACTCACCACTATCCACCGCAATGCAATCTCTTCTTGTCCCTCGGCTCGCCAAGAGCGGTATTTTCTGTCGGGCATCTCATTTGGCTCGGTCGCGTTATGCCGGCAATCGATTTCTATCCTCCAAAGCATCTGCACGCGTCGCCGTCCTCTACCAGGCATTGGACCCTCCTATCATCAATGGTGTCCGCAAGCCGAAAAAGCCAGGCGGGTATCAGGACTCGGGCGCTGATATCGTCTACAACCTCGATCAATGTGATGACGTCCAAGTTATAACACCAAACAAGACGCCGAATCCCCTTAAAGATGGCGACTGGTGTTTTCCTGATACCGAAGAAGGTATTTTGGAAGCAATTGACAAGGGCGCGAATTATCTCTGGTCAAATACTATTGTATTTGCCTCGCATCCATTGCAGACGTCGACTCAACTGGATCCCTTCCAAGATCGCGTCCGAGTTATTGGTCAAGGTCCGTTAGTGGTCGATAAATACGATGATAAAAAGTTTGTCAACGACTATTTGCGGGCCGTTGGTGGATTCACTATGCCACGAACCTTCACTGCATCCTCGCTGACCGAGGTGGCTGAATCGGCTGATAACATCTCTTACCCTGTTGTTGCCAAGCCAATTCGTGGGCGAGGTAGCTTCGGCGTAAAGGTGTGCCACAACAAGAGCGAGTTGCTAGCCCATGCTGAGGAGCTATCCAGCAATTCTATGGCCTTCATGATGGAGGAGTTTCTGCAAGGCGAGGAGGCAACAGTGACTGTCATGCCCCCTACTGCAGAAGGTCAAGGCTATTCGTCTCTTCCCATCGTCACTCGCTTCAATCATCAGAATGGAATTGCACCATATAACGGCGTTGTGGCGGTTACCGCCAACTCGCGAGTAGTGCCCGAGAGTGAGACTGGCCCTCTCCACGAAAGGCTAGCTAGAGAATGTGAACGAGCAGCTAGTCTTCTCGGGCTGACTGCTCCCATTCGCATTGACGTCCGAAGATTCAAGGACTCGACTGAATCGCCATACGCGTTGTTCGACGTCAACATGAAACCTGTAAGTAAACCCCATGTCTTGGATGCTCGTTCCTCGACTAAGACAGATACAGAATATGACAGGTCCCGGGCGGCCCACTCGTGATGATCAAGCCAGTTTGACTTTGCTAGCAGCAAATGGCTTAGGATGGGATTATAAAAAGCTTTTGAGACGGATTTTAGGTACTTCAAGCTCTCTCAGGGCACTGAGAGCACTTAAGCCTGTCGAAAAACTAAAGGATGCCAAGAGCTTCCAGCCGCATTCTTTAAGTAGCTGAAGCCTGGTTCTTACAAATAGATAAATGATAAGGAACTAAGTCGTCCATCAGGATGTCCAATTTGAAACTGGGCCAGCAGTTTTATAGAGAACTCTAGTTGGTTATCTAAAAGTACTTATTATCACTCCTCTTGATAATATTATTGTAAGATCCCGGGTAGGACTTGTTATCTTATCTTTTTATCTTATCTCTGGCATTCCTCGCATCCCTTGACTTGTTTGCAGTCACTTTTACACGCGATCCAAGTTTAGTTAGCTTCTGACCAGGGTAGATCGATAGCGCCTTACTATTGACAGTAGCGGCGGATTCGAGAACATCTTAGCGCTATGTAGTACTACTTTCCTTTCTTCTCAACAGGCGTTGACCAACAGATGTAGGTGCACACTAAACTCAAGGAGGGAAATTTCTCAATACTCCTATCTGTGCTTTTGTGTTATCATATGACTGCGCATTTGGACGCATAGCGGCTAACAGGGGTTTTATTACGCTATATATAGAAAGGTTCCCCAAGAACAGAATACTCCCAAAACCCTCCGATTCTAATGTCATTCTGTGCATCCTGATTTTCTCCCTACACTTTCTGTAAGCTATTGTCGCTTCCACCAGTATGCGGAAACAGCAAAGACTTTTGGCCTTCTCGGCGTCACTGATATGCTCTTGCTCAGGTCTCACCATCGGGTCTGCGAAGGGTGGACTGGCCCTCGCGCAAGATCTCTTCAACAATTCTCGGGATATCTTCTCCCAGTCGTCTGGTTACAGTGGAGATCCATCTGCTATCAGACCGTTTACCAATGGCCCTTTCGGAATGGAAAAGGGTATCATTTTATCAACTGGAAGTTTAACATCACCATCAGCTCCTGGTGACACCTGCCCTAGCTCCTACACTACCGACCTGTATGATGTCTATACTCGTACGTACTGTGGTGCAGATACCTATAATGGAGCTTCCTTCCTGTTGAATGTTCTTCCAACAAAGGCTACTACATTTCTCGTCGACATGGTTATTGCCAGCTGCGACCTCATGTAAGTCAGTTACTCTCAGGAAACGTCTGGTAAAAGACTAACAACAATAAGGTCTGGCGACAAAGTCATGCTCATGGCCAATGGTGTGAACTATGCCAAGGATGAAAATGGCCTTGCACTGGATTCGTCATCAAAGTATCTAAGTGAGCCCTGGGGTATACCATCACCCAACGGTGATACAGCGTTCCTAATGTCATCGCCGCCTCTGCGCTTTTCCATACCAGTTCCTAAGTCGAACGTAGAGTTGAAGATTGCTGTATGCGATCGTCTCGACGGCTATGGTGATACTGCTGTCATGGTTAAGATCCGACCATGCAACGACTGTGATCAGTCATTCAAAGTGGACTACGACACAACAACTGTTACATCCACCACGAGTTACGAAGCAACTTCTATAATCACCCAACCAGCTTCCGGGACTGCCCGAGGCACTATCTCTCATGTCATATATGTAACTCCTTCTGCTGCCAGTACTACTTCATCGTCGCCAGAGTCTACCTCGGAGGACATTACGACCTCAGAAGTATCAGCAACTTCGACGTTTTCGACATCGTTCATGGTGTCAACGTCAGGTTCAACTGCATCTGCCACAGCGTCTTCAGCGCCACTTTCCTGCAACGAAGTGAGCAATCCCTATCAAGCTCCTTCTGGATCAATTTTCCAAGTTGATTGCGGTTCATATGCAACCGGCGGCAATCAAATCGGTCTGAGTCACAAGACTGTCGATTTATCGACATGCATCGACTTATGTGCTACTACCTTAAACTGCCATGCGGCACTACTCGATCGAAGTCAGTTGCTATGCTACCTCCTCGATGGGACTGATGGTCCGGCAGTTAACAACTTGTACGACATGGCTACTTTACTTTTGTCTACGCCATCTACAACCGAATCGTCCGAGGCATCATCCTCAGCGGCATCAACGACATCAACAGTGCCAATTTCTGGTTCATCATCAGACTCCACATCAGAGGACTCTCCGACGTCAACTAGAGTTTCATCGTCGCTAGACTCTACAATAGCTATATACCCAGTTACTACAACCTCGATTGACATAACCACCAGTCTCGCGATGCCAAGCATTCAAACGCTGAACACCAAAGCATCGACTACAGAGACACCAGTGATTGACTCTTCAACTATTATAACTTCAGCCACCGCGATCAGTCAAAGTTCAATGTCTGAGGGGGCTGGCTGCAGGAGGCGTAGAAGATTACAAGAATAAGGTAAATAAGATTAGTGTCAGTTTTACTTACCTATGTATTTAAGCGTTTATTAAATGTAAAATAATCGTTATAGAGTCTTTTGTTATTTTACTTGATTTTAAGTTTATTACTCTTAGTCTCATCTCTACCTTGGTTACTCCTCCCTGAAATCTCCTTATGCTTGCCCGACTGGTGCCAGCATATATGCGTGATGTGCCAGATAATGCCTTACAGCAGTAAGACATTTCCTCTCAACGATTTGTAAGACCTTACAGGCTGCAACTAGCGTACGTTATTAAAACCCTGCAAGATTCAAGTATATTGCTTGCTTTTATTACTACTGCATCTTAAACACGACTTTGGAATTAGTATCAGATGTGATTACATTATAATCCCACCGATGATCAAGCATTAACCGGGATATCCTTGCTACATGTGAAGGAGCCTTCTGAAAGGTACGACGAGATTGGGATCATATGCCTTTAAGTCTAAGCAATAGTTCCGACTTAACTTAATTAAAGAGTCAGGGCTACAATAGAATTTTCCATCTTTCTAGGTTCCGTTGCAAGCGCTCCATATAATAACAATAACAATAGACGTAACCCTAAACCGTCGGGGAATATTAGTAATATTATCAAGGATCTAAGAGAGTAATACGCAGAACTGCTTCGCTGTCTACTACCTAAGAATATTACTTTGCTATCTCAGCTTAACCAAGAGGCCTAGAAATGTTCTAAATATTTACTTAAACCCTTTCCTGTAACAGCTGATATACTGCAGTCAATCCCTTATAGGCTTAAGGTTAGCGGGACTTTGTTCTATAGCTTGCTTGATAATCTGACTTACTATTAACCCGCTGTCTCCTTTCTTGGTTATTAATTAACCCTCTAATAACTGTAGTTTGTGGGTTCCTGCTATGAACGACTCTAATATTCCGAGCATTCGGATGTTTAAGTTGGGCAAAGTATTCCTTAACTTGCCGCTATACATGATAGGACATACTAAAGCCACCTGATAGGACTATACAGACCTGTAGTATCTGTTAACACAAAGAGAAAAAGTACTGGGTTACTTTCATACAAGTTGTTCATTAGGTCTGTTCTGTACTGTCCATTCTAGCAGCATCTTGATCTTGTATATGATGCCCTTAATATAGGGATCAAACAGTTCTTGTAGTTCATTACTGTCGAATGTTAATTAGAGCAATGTTCAGTGCGAGAGCTGCAGGAAGTTATACTTATCAATGATCATGGCGCCCCTCGCAATATGAAGCTTATCGTGGTTAAAGGTATTTGACACCCCAGGTATGAGAATCCTGTGAACTGTGGCAATAGCTGCAGGATTACCAAATAGGTCTTTTACAATTTGGAATTGTTTACTGTTCATCATCTTGCGCGCTAATCCGTTAGAGATCTCGAACGGCACGTCTGGGCTTCCAGCCAGTCGCTCCTCGATAAGGTTGCCGAAAGCATAATCTATGAGTAATGACCCTGTCCCAATGCTACTAACCTCGGTAATCTGCGATATCTCTCGTATACCATCGCCAAAGTTTGTTACCTGGACCAAGGAAAGGTCTGTGGTGCTCTCACCCACATCTATAGTTAGAAATATATCCCCTTCCTTGCATTGGGCGCTGTCACTCTTGAAAGTGTCGGCGACGGCGGCCTCCGCCTCGGTGAGGTCAAACTGTACCGTGTGATGGTGTCCCCGAGTACCAAACCCTGATGATCTGATAGCATTTCTCAGGGTATTGATCGCTGCCAGCCCT
This sequence comes from Fusarium sp. FIESC RH6, assembly GCA_022627095.1. Taxonomy (NCBI): domain Eukaryota; kingdom Fungi; phylum Ascomycota; class Sordariomycetes; order Hypocreales; family Nectriaceae; genus Fusarium; species Fusarium sp. FIESC RH6. The sequence continues at coordinate 84,841 of JAJALC010002373.1, read as the reverse complement.
CTCCATGTCGTGGGCACGCTGAAGAGGAATGCAACTGTCTCATTGGACCAGTCTGCACCATTCAGCTCCTCGTAGGTTCTCTCGATGTGATCATGGATCTCTCTAAGAAGGTCTGTAGTACACTTCTCGGCTTGCTTGTTACTGCAAGTTGCTGTCAGGCCCATGCACCTTGCCATGCTGCTGGTTTCCGGATCAAAGAACATCCTAAAATGACGATGCTCTCTCTTTCCAAGAGGCAACGGGTCATCTTGCAGAGCACAGGAGAACCCCCAGGAGGAAATTGTGTTGTCATGGTTGTAAACTAGCCGGTTGGGAACCTTGACCTCATTACTGCTGTTGCTACCGGGCCAGTTATTGAGAATGTATATCGTTCCACCGGGGAAGAGAAAGCCGACACCTAGAGAAGAGTTAGTACTGGTCGAGACATTTTGCTTGTCCTTGTACCTGTAAACGTGGTGCCGAGATCAATGGCCATGGTCAAGTCTGGCTTCTCGGTCATACTGGGAGGGAAGGGCTTGTATAGACCAAAAATACTAACCAGAAGATAAAGTGCAGCAGACTTCAATCTAGCTTTTGGGCTCGCAGAGTAATAGTACTGAGCGGTCTGGGACAGCCGGGTTGTGGCCGTAGCTTCCTGCAGCCAGCCTCACCGGAGCCCAGACATTCGAGGCGGGGAGGTGGCTGTCGTGTGTCTCAATTAACACACCTCCACTCGACATTTACGAAGCGGTACCCGAGACTTTCTCAATTCCAGCCCTCTACTGCGCCAACACACACACAATACAATCGCCCTGACCACTGAGACACAATCTGTCATCCCCCAGTAATGCAGTCCCTGCCCCTCGCAGGGCCCAGGGTTCAGTGGCGATCCAATCCTTCAGCAGCATGATGTGACATGTCGCGCGGAGGAAAGAGAGAAGTGGAAACAAGCTGCAAGGGTGGTGAGATAACTGCCAGGCAGTCAGGTCAGGTTCAATCTAAAAGCAGGGTCACAAGCCACATCTGACGCCATGTTTCGTGTTGTGGAGAATGATAGCCCCTACCAATTGTGTTTTCGTACAGCCGAGCAAGAGATACGCTGTAGATCGCCGAGCCAATGATTCCAATATCCAAGTTCGGATGCAGGTACATCCAGTATATTGGGGACTTACGCCTTAGGAAAGCTCAAGAAAAAGAAAAAGAACAAAGAAAAAAAATAGATGTTGTTCCGAGATTCGCTGAGGGAGGACGCGATCGGCATGAATCAGTAAATTATTCAATCAGCTGTTTGATGTATGTCACAATGAAACATTCCCTTGCTGATATAAATTGGCAGTGACGATGAAAATAGCTGCAGCTCAGCGGGACGATCATAGCGTCAAATTCGCATCATTGTGAACCGTGTAAAGTAAAAATAGTTCAAGGAAATGACAGCCTCGGTGAATTTGGCCAGATAAAGATCTACTGTGGCGCTCAGCTGACTGTGGAAATAGGCTATCCAAGTGCGGGGGCTGAGGGGATGAAACTGTAGAGCCTGTTGACTGAGACATCAGTTGATTTTCATGCATTGGAGTGGATTTAGTCTCTTCTCTCTAGCCTCTGGCAATAGGCTACTGAGTCACGATCACAAGATACTTGCTATCTCGCCTAATCTATAGGTAGCAATAGGTATCCTCATCTTGAACGAGAATCGCCTCCATTAACCGTGCAGTAAACGTTTTGGCTGTAATATACAGCCAGCCTTAAAATTCCTTTATGCAATACAAAACGCGTTTCCTATTCGATGGAATGCACCAGGCTGGAGGTACCTAGAATTACTTGCGAGTCTATTACCCATTTGCTTGTCAGTGGCCCCTTACAAGAGGTACAAAGTTTAAGGATGAAGATTGAACTGCCCAGCTATGCAGTGTGGTCATAAGTATTGTTCTGTTGAATACGCGGGTGCTATGCCTCGTCATTTCAGAGACCAAATATTGTGCAATACATTCATCAAGACTGGGGTCTTAAGGTGGATCGGAGAGGTAGATTACGATCCTCGCTAGCCTGTTTCACCTTCAACCATGTCCTTCACGTGTGCAACATCAGGTCTGAATCGCTTCCCTAATTTATCCAGTTGTAACAGCGTGCCTACATTCAAAAGTGCCAGGTAAGTCAAGTTTACTACTATCCTGAGAGCCACTGGTGCTTTTGGCATATTACATGAGATTCATTACTTCCAACCACTGCTCTGGGCCTAAAGTTATAAAGAACGTTGTCGTATTTACATCCAGGTCGACTCTATCTGTAATCTCATGATGTCTGCATCTATATACTGAGAGCAACAAACATCGCTAAAGCCAATGTCCCCAACCCCAAAATGCTAGGCGCAGGTCCTGTCAGTGGAGCCGCGCTCTCTTTCTCCCTCGCTGAAAAGATGCCTATTTGAGACTTGTTCATACCAGTCGCCCTAAGTTGTCGTAGGAAGTAACCATCAAAACTATTGGACCCCGAGGCTTCGTAAGCGTCCATAAATTCAGCCGGTAGTTCGCACCAAAGAGTGCAATTTCCGTAGAGGTTGACAGAGTTGGGAGAGCAGACCTGGCTCATCCCGCCGTATGAGTCATTGGTCATAGCGACCCAAGCTGTTGGTACATCATCGCCAAGAGACGGAAGTCGAGATGGTAGGCGGTTTGTGTCACACTCTCTGGTGACAATTTCTGTGAGATTGGGAAGGGAGCTGTTTGACATGTTGAAGACTTTCGGTGGTGGGTGTGATTTGTCTCTGTAAAGTCGTTGCCTATTTTATGAGTTTTTCCAGAGTGTAAGTCCCGAAGTATATCGTTTGTGGGATGTAGATATAATAATTCAGCTGGCTATGCGATCTGGTCCGAGGTACTTTTAAAGATGCTGACGTTTTGTGGGGAACTGGGGATTAAGGTGAATAGAGAAATGCCCGAGACCTGCCATAACCTTGTTACCCCCAGGCTCAGTGCTTGTGCGCCTGGCTAGGCTGGATGATGTCACGTAAAAATCAAGGCTGTACATCTTGGCGCCAGCTGTGCTCAACGACTAAGCAAATTAAACACCAATCAAGATGGTTGATTGCAAAGAGGATTAGCATCCCTGCGTTTCAAGGCTTTCTGGGCATTAAACACCCATTCACGGACAAATCTTCCGCCCCGAAGAAACATAGACCGTCTAACAGGGTTGATGGGGACCGGGGAAATCAGACGATCGTTACCAGGATGGGTAAAGCGAAGGATCGAGATAAGCATAACATGACATCACTTGATCTGCCTTGAATGATGATCTGAAATTTCTCTGCGAAGGTCAACGATATCCGTGAGATGACAGCATGGTGGGTAAATGTCTACGCTGGATTAATACACAACTTACAGAGTTACAATAAGTAATAAAAGCAGGACATCCAGACAACAGCTTCAGAATTGAGAAATGTCGTTTAGTCAGTAGGCCGCTCCAGATAATGACAATCCGGGCGCGTGCAACAGACTTCATAATAATGTTAGGTATCTCCTCACTGGGGCAATGCTCCTCTTCACGGGTATTGGATTTATCTTACTATGGTATTCATAGTGTTTAGCTGCTTTTAACATATCTACCAAGTTTTCCCCGAAAGATTCTGTGACCCATCTCCACGGATCCTGGGTCGCTAAGCTTACTGTATTATTAGTTTTTTTTTTCTTTTTTCTTTTTTCAATTGCTATTATTTTACATTCGCTCCTCTTCCCCGCGTCTATACCGCCATAAGACTGTAAACCATCTCGTGTTGAGGACTTTTATAATCCTTGTCTTGACCGATTTAAAATCCTAACCTAGACCAAGTAAAACATTCTGTAAACGCAAGCTTTCTCACGTGACAGTCCAAAACAGGGGTGCAGGCAAATTCCGCACTCTGAAGCATCCATTTGTTTATACTGCATTTATGCTGCAACTGGTTCGACAAATACGGCATTTCCTGTCGCTCTTCCATCCTCAATTGCCTTCTAGAATTCTAGATCGTTGGAGACAGTACTACACCATGACGCAGATTTCTGAGATCTTTCCATGGTACTACCAATGTCTCTTCATGGTTCTTGAGGTATGTAGCCTGAGACATTCTCGTGTGTCGGCACATCTAGCTAACTCATTTATAGCCCACTGCAATTGTTACTGCTCTTCTTTCAATTCCAGTATCACCAGCGAATCATTTTCACTCTCTCGCTCCTGATAATAGTGCTGGACCTTTTTGGTCGCCATCTGCATTCCAGACGCGTTGCGATGCTGAGTCAGCTTGGAATACCCCGCAGCTACGCGGTCTTTGGTACGCGTACATGGCTGCTCTTGCTTTCAGTGGAGTAATTGAGCCAATGCTTTTATACGTGGCGCGTTATAAATTGCGTGACGCAAGCGATGCTGAGCAAGTAATAAAGGCCGTTTTGGCCTCGTTCTTGGTTTTCGACATCTTTCACGCTGGCGCAACATTGGCCGTCACCGGGGTCGCGGCAGCTCTTCCAGGATCTAGTATGCACATCTACGCTATGGTGAACGTTTGGGTGCCAATGGCATGGTTGCTGTTGAGGGTATCGTGGATGTTGGGTCTTGGGAGAAAGTCAGCTGTGATCAGGGCCAAAAAGGAGTAGGGCGTCTTGTTACTAGAGGGCCATTTCACTTAGTTATGAATCATGCATATAAGCGTAGCTGAATCTATTGTCAAACCAAGCTTTAAAAACACGGCGCGGTTCAGACATAAATTGACGCGTAAGAGAGCATTGAAATTCCCGTTATCCCGCCCAGCCCACGCGTCTGTTTTCGTTCACTCATGCGGGGCTACCTCAGTCCATCGAACCTAAATCTCGGCCCGCCGGGGTCATCCGGCAAACCGACCAATCCAGTGTCACAGTTCGTTCGCAGTTTTCTCAATCAGGTCATCTGCTTGACTGATCCCAAGTAGATCACGATCTACGTGCCCATACCTTGGTCATTCAGTAATCAAGTTCAAAAGGCCAATTAGATTAAGATCAATTGGGGACCACTTGACTGCTAAGGGGTTAGTTGCAGCAAGGCTTTCTGGTACTGTCAAAGATCATTCTTAGCATCGGAGCTACTATCCTGCCGTGTCTTGGCATGGGGATCTGTTTGGCTCTAGATAAAGACTCCAATCACAAGTCAATATGCTTGAGACGTGTTTGACTCTAGTGAGAGCTTGAACATGTAAATGGCTATCGTGTCTGATATAAGGTGGGTTAGTTCCTCAATCAAGCCACTGAGGACTTGCCGATCTGACTAAAACCAGAAATATAGAGCAAGATGAAATTCAAAGCGGCTGGTTAGTAGATCTCTAATTGCCAGCCGCCTGATCATGATCCAAGCGGCGAGAATTTACGAACGATACCTGGAAGGTGGAGTTTAAATTGTCTCCTGTGTTTCCTTGCGAAACCTGGATATTTAAACAATGAGTTATCCCCTCGACATTCTTCAATATCCCTCATCAACTAATTCCACAACACACCTTCCGCGCACTACTCAATCTCTCGAACCCGAAATCACCATGCAAGCTGCAACCCAACTCCCCGCTCACCAAAGGCCATTTGACCTACCAACACCTTCCGAGCGAGTGACGTGCTCGAACGGCAATCAAGCGTATCGCTGGGTTCTCACCGAGAGTGAACGTCTACACATGGCAGAGATGCTTGGTGTTGACAGTAAGAGCATTGCCCCTGCATCACGACGTAATTATTAACAAAAACCAGAGACCTCTATCGGCCTTCGAGGCAACGTGATGAACCGGGACCGCATGGTTTGTGAAGGGTGTGGTAAACATTCGGGACTTGACGACATGGTTCATAATGCGCTTTACGCCGGTGTCCACTCTGCGTCATTCGTAAAAGAAATTGTCGTCGATGGAAAGCCTCCTGGTAACGGGAGTCCTGCACATGAGATATTCTGCTCGAACTGCACTACCAAGCACGTCGATGTTGGATACTGGGAGGGTGTGGAACCATGGCAGGAGTAGTCAAGGTTTCAGTTGGACGTACAACTTCTATTCAATCAACTGGTCCTACGACAAGAGGGTGATGTGCTCCTCTTGATACTTTGAGTCCCCAGCACGACATGACGTGACTGCCTGGCCATCCATGAACCGATACATGTAACACTCTCCAACCAACTGATATTCACCCTTGGTACCTTTTGGCCTGAGAACAAAAGGGACATCCGCACCAAGTAGAACAGCACAAACATCTCCAGTCTCCATAGCAGAAGGTCCCATTCCCCAATATCCATCAACCGTATTGAAGCGCCGATTGACAGCATGTGACTTGAAACTCGGAGTAAATGCTTTGCGAACCTCTAGAACCGTGTTCAAATTCCAGAACCCATCGCCATCCTTTGGTTTCAGGTGAGCTTGGTAAAATGTATTGTTGAGGTGCATGCAGTAACCCGCCAACTGCTCAACTACTCGCTCACGACCGTCCATGGGCTGGTTGCCTTTATGCTTGTAGTGGCACGCAAGTGTCGATGCAAATGCCATCATTGTCTCGATCGGTCGATACGGGTGGGGTTTCTGACTTGCTACGTCCCAGCATATATCGAGGAGCTGCGCTCCGAAGTCCTTGTCCTCTTCGAAGTCGGATGCCCCAATTGTCCTTGTGAACTGATCAATCTGGCCAATGATGATGCCGGAGACCTTCAGTTGATCTTCATTAACTTGGACGTTGGGAGACCTCTGCTCCTCCTTTCGAAGACTAGCATCCCATGCTTCCCAGTAAGCATCAGCATGACTTTCCGTTTTTTGATTCCATCTCGGTACCCAAGTTGGATAGTCAGTTCCATACTTCAGACTAGCCTCCGTCTGGTGAGCCTGCACCAAGAAGTTCAGTGAATCCTGAGCCAAACTAGCAGCCAACAGTCGATGCTGTTCCTGTACATCTATTGAATAGTTTGCCTGCAACCAAGGCTTGTTTGTAACAGGGTTCCTAGCTTTTGGATGACCAAGGAAGGCATAGACGTGATCCAATTGATTGGTAGCATTGAAGTATCTTGAAGCCTCTAGAACAAGGACAAAGTCGAGGGTGCATTGACTAGCAAGCAGCTCGGCCCAAGCCCTTAGTAAAGGTGTCCGGTGTATCCAAGAGTCTGTCCTTTCGTAGGTTGACCAGACGTTCCAGACAGCGTATAGAGGAGCACCCGAGAGCTTTTGCGACGTCTCAGGGCCCAGTGCATGCCTGAGCTCCTCAAGGGAGTAGACGTTCCAAATAAACGCGGCGATCTCACTAAAGTCGACAGTGCTGTCTCCCCAAGTCGCTGTTGCCGACCTCGCAAGACCAACCTCTTGAAGAACCCACACACGGGAAAACCAAGAAAGATCAAAGAGTCTTCCAACGCAATCCTTTCCATTGGCGCCCAGCACCGAGCTATGAACTGATCTTCGTCCATAGGGCCTCGCCATCGGACGCGGCTCCGGCGACGCCTCAGTTTTCATAAATACTGTCGGCATTTCTTCTTCATCAGGGTAGAAGTACTCCTTGTCCGTTTTTGTGTGTATTTTGTAGTTGATGGTTTCTAGGCAACGAAATGCCTCAGTTGCGGAGCCTTCGGGATCAGGACCAAGCCACACAACCACATGATGGGCGTTAGTATAAATGGCGCCCATTAAATCAACCTGATGGCCCTTTTCTACATTGTCATTTTGGTTGATGCAAATAGCATCCGCCCATGCAATTTCCACAGCATCAGCCTTTCGCAGTCGGCGGAGGCCGTCCGAAAGACTTCTTGTGATTTTGCAGGCGTGTCCTCCAAGTTCGATATCTCCGACTTTGTCTGGATTGCCCCAGACGTAAGAGAGAGCTGTGTATGGTGTCGCGTCATCTAGAGTAGATACGAAGAGGTCGCACAGTAGCGGATCGTCTGAAGATCCTGGAGATATCTTGAGCAGCCGAAAATTGCGTCCGGGTGGTATAGTCGTGTACGTGAAAGATTGAGAATCCATGGCTGAGTTAATAATGTGAGAGCGTATGATTAGGGTTTGACAACAGAGAAAGAATAGAGTGTCAGATAAATATTTAGTGGTGAGAACCCCACAATTGGGCAGACGAGAAGAGCGGGGTATCATAGATCATGGTAAGGCTGCTGCTTATTCTCTGCCTGATACACGGAGTAGACTTGATGATGAAGACACAGTCGAGAGAAAACAATTATAATAGTAATTACAACCGATCGAAGAATTGCCAAAACCTCCCAACAGCTATCGTGTCTAAACCCATCTTGTCTTCTAGGGAAGACCTGGACGATAGTAGAGTGCAAGATAACTTTCACAAGATAACGCAGTCATCATCTCCTCTACACACTGAGCATACATTTGCTGAACTCTTTTTGTATCGCCTGGTGCAGTGTGGACAAGTATCTTACACAGTCAGCAAGCCACGTGTAGTGCAAGTAGCCTTCAGATAGAGACTTACGATATGCACACCATGGCGAAATCTTGGTATCATAGTGGAGGCGGAGGTAGTCGCAGCCGCCTATTCTGCATTTGATAGGGTTAGGCATGGCTTGAACTTCGGGCTTGCCTGAACAATAACGACGTAAACAGAGGAGAAAGGATGACAGGAAAGGGATAATGAATGCGAGAGAATATGTGTTCAGAAGGATGAGGGAGACTACTTATGCCCGAAAAGGTTTCAGCTAGCATTCGTAGTCATTGATCTGTCAGATCGGCGTGGTGCCTAATACGAATGAGGATCCAATAAATTGGAGCTTGGAGCTTGTTTCAACCTGTGCCACACATTAACAGCGTAAACCCAGTACACAGTAGCCTCGCTCGTGGCGTGATGCTCATATTCTACGTTTAGTGGTGGGTGTGGTCTGATCGCACTTTAGCAGGGCGTAGCACGGTTGGCTATGATGAGTCGGTATCATTGGCGGGATTTGCACAATTGCCATCCTCCACGATGTTATCTGCCGCGGGGACGCCGTTATTGTGTAGCAAATGCTACCCCAACTAGGCCATTGATTCAAATTTGCATGGATTTATGGCTTATTGTATGTAATGTAACAGCCACGGTAATAGTTTTAACACCGAGTGTTACTCTGGCGAGGCTGTTGAGATAATCATGTAGGTGGTGGACGAAGATGAGACGCTATTAGATCATATTGAGTTCCGCAATTCGGGTTTTGGTCACACGAACGCCGGATCCCGGATAAATGTAGAATGGAATCACAACAGCACGCTTCACTGGTAGATAAAGTTATCAGTGGTATATATTTATACCTCAGACAAGATTGACATCATATAGCCGGACTGTTTAGAAACAATTGTTAACATTAACTATATACGCGAAGGATAAAGTATGCAACTATCCATGGTTCATTGTGATTGGACGAGCATCTTTCCACCGTCTGACCAGTAGTCGCATAGGTAAAGACGTTTTTCTACCAGATCTCCTATCAGTCACCTTGCGGCTCTAGGCAACTGGAAGTCTGAATTGAACGGCTCTGTTTCCGGGATAGGTTGTAACAACTGAGTTTGAGTTGCCATAGACGTTGGGACTATTGCCGGGGAGATACCAGAAGATACGAGTCGGCCCAACCTCGGAAGAGCATGTCAGGACGTTCTGAGAGTCGGCTGCACAAGTAACAAAGTGGTAAACGTTGGGATACAGTGATATGTTATCATACGAATCGAACAGGAAACCGTAGTTGCCACCAGTGGGTATGACAGTATAAGCATAGAGTTTCGAGCCATCGGAACGGGTAACGTAAAGATGGGAGGTGTCAGTCTCGAGGGAAAAGGTCGCTTTAGTCGAGCCTGCCTCTGTGGTGCCGACAAAGCCATCCGATTGTAGATACAGCCCGACTTCACTTCCGTCGTTATACTGGGCATAGAAAGAGGCTGTAGGACCAGAGGCGGTGGTGGTGGTCTCAGCGGCAATAGTAGTGGTGGTCTCAGCCATTTTAGTGGTCGACTCTTCAGCCACAGTCGTGGTGGTTGCCTCAGCGAGTATAGTAGTAGTGGTCTCGGCAACCGTGACCGAGGTTGACTCTTCCGCCAGAGTTGCAGTGGTGGATATGTCAAGGGCCATGGTAGTCGTTGACTCTTCGCCAACAGCGGTAGTGCTGGTTTCCTCTTTGGAAGTCACAGTGGAAACGTCACTGATGGTAGCGATCGTGGAGACTTCCTCGCTTGCAGCAGTGGTAGTGGTCGCACTGACTGAGCTGGTCGTCAGAGGCCGGCATGGCCCCGCAAGAGCCAAGCCCGCCTGCGTAGAGACGAGGTAGATCGAGAAAGACTGAAGGGAGAAACGCATAGTTGGAAAGAAGGGACGTGGCTAAGTGACCACAGATCGTGTAAATGAACGTGAATAGAGAAGGATGAGTTGAAGAATTCAATCAGCAACAAGATGGGATTTTAAAGAAAACGCTTCTTGGTCTCCTTAATTTCCCATGTAGTCAGCTTCTCGAGCGACCAAGAACTATTGAATTGCTTGTACGTTTAAAGCTTGGCGCTCGTCTCTTGTGTTAACGGCGCCGTTGTAATCGGTCAGTCTAGTTGTAGGTGGTTAGACATTTGCCGTTCAGGGTTAGTAGCGACCACGATAAGGTTTCCATCGACAGATTACAATCTTGGAGTATCAAGTACTATATTGTCATCCCCATTTTATCTCCGTTCTCTCTCTTCATGGTTTTAACCAAAGACCAATGTTGTAAATTTGTAATAGAAAGAGAGTGCCGACACACTCATGCCAACTGCCGATGCAACAGATGTGTAACTTGAGAAAATCGTAAGTATTAGAGACGATGAGCTTATCCCCACCTAACTTTTATGTATATCTCCGGTCTCACTTTCCAACCCGACACCTACCAGAGGTTGCCCATCTTCCGCAACTAAATCAACATAGCCATATCTTAGTCGTTTCTGCCCCATCATCTTGACGACTTCAAACGCCTCCTTCTTCCCAGCCTCCGCGGGAAGGTTCATGTACTTGGAATCCCGAACAACAGCGGATGCATAGCCAAGAGTTTCAGGCCCGATAGCTAGATGAGCAAAGGCTATACTCACGATACCGCTGGCTAGCAGTATCAGGGAAGCCATAAGGAATAGAGATACCCACGACCAATGGACATTATAGACTTCCACGAGGTTACCCACTTCAGCTGGCGTCGTGACGTTGTACTTGGAGTTGAAGTTCGAGTCGCCCTGCATCGCCGTATTGTAGACTTGGCCCACGAGGAGATAACTGTTGAGGACTTGCGCCAAACGACGGCCGAACTGCTCTGGGATAGTACTGTTCAATAAGCCTCCATCTGCTTTAACAGTTTCACCGCTGATAGCATTGAGCCGTGGATTGTTGATGTATCGCATTGTGATATCGGCGTAGTTCCGGGCCCCACCCATAAGTCCGGGTAGCGATGACACACGACTCCAAACTCGTTCCCAAGACAACATCGTGATGTTTTCTGTAGCGTGTTGTTTTTGTGACAGACGTTGGGCGATGACGGAGCAGTTCTGAGGAGCGGATGTATCAACTCGGGAGCAGTGGACTCGCGACTCGACATATCGCTGCAACACGTTGCAATGAGCTTTAAAACGCTCGGAAGCAGCGTTAGGCCCATCTCTAAACTCCGACAGAAAAAGAAGTCTTGATGGCTTGACGATAAGGTCAGTCTCGTTTATGAAAAGACTTGGGCGACCATAGAAGCTCTGTGCCGTTACCCAGTCTAACCTGGCTGATAGGTTCTTCTGAACTGACCAGTCCGGGCCAACGAACCTATCTACCGCCATGGACCATGCACTTTGTAATTGAGAATCGTTGCGTCCATGCCATGTACCGTTGGGTTTCGGATTATAGCCACCGTATAGATCAGGGTCTGTCCAATTGAAGCTGGGCCAGATATCGAGACTCCTGTTCGTCCTTGTCAGATTCCAACATGCGAGATGGAGATAGCTTGACTCGAGCGAAAAAGTCACATTACCCTTGGTAACGTTGGTAACAGGGAGCCCGAGTAATGCTGAAAACGAGTCTGGACTTGAGTGAGATGGAACGTTGTGCCACTGATCATCCTGGATGTTAAGATTCGGAATTTTGACATTTCCCCAGAGATCCATGGGATCGGTCTTCCTTTCCTCCGACGTAAGAAACAGCGCGGCAAACATGTTTTTAATATGACCCATGGCTCGAGAATCGTCTAACGAGGACTGTGGAGAGATGGGTAAGTCGCTTGCAAGTTGATTCTCAGCATCTGTGGAGAAATAAAGCACGTTGGAGGTAGAATTAACTGGCTCCAGCTTGGAATCAAGCGCTCGAAGGGCGGCCTGGGACCCTAGCGGCGAAAAGGCCCAAAGTAAGAGAAGGACAAGACCGAGAAGATTAAACCTGCCAAGGCCGATTTGTGTGGTGAAAGTTGATCCAACAGTTCGGCTGCCGATCAATTGTTCGAGAAGGCCAAGGGTGGCACCCTTCTCCAATTTCCATCGCGCAGCTTCAAAGACCATGCGCCCGACAACGGAAGCAAAAACGATAGGGAAAGCAGATGCAATCTAAAGGACTTCGTTAGTTACAACTTAGAAAGCAGCAGGAATTGTCTGGAGGTACTAGCAATATTAATTGCATTCTTCCATTTTTTGATACTCAGCCTGTTCTGTCGCATTCCTATCAAGACGCATTATGACAATGGCAAATACCACGAGAGCGATAGGCACGATCGTCGCGGTACAGTCAGCGAGAAACCTACCAGGCATGAATTTTCGCTTGAACCCCCGCTCCCCATTTCGCACTGTATGGCTTTGTGGTAGCTCCAGGGCATCTGCATTGTCGACGCTAAGACTTGTAGTTCTGGGATCTTTCAGATCAGTAGCGTGAGGTTGATTGTCTGCGGATGAGAAGTCAGCCAAGAGGTACGACGGCTCAGAGGTTTGAGGCATAGCTGCGGATTCAGAGAAAATGGATAGCGAGAGGAAGAAGGGAAATTGAGTACGGAGGGTTATAGAAAGATTGCCGAGGGTAAATTGGTAATTTCCAGATCTGCAAAGGATCCGTAGTCCTAGAACTAAAATCTCATTCGTCTTGGCATCAACAGGGTCTTGGGAGTTTTCGCATCTGCTTATTGGCTAAGAACCTCTAAGATGACTTTCGCGTGATCACTTTGGGACTAGAATGTGGAGATACGATCGAGCGACTAGCCCTATCTCATCTGTGATGCTCCACGGGTTATCCCAAGACCTTGATCCAGCATCTTGGGCAATAACGTAGTAGTTTAAAGTCGATAGCTTACCTTGAACTACTACTAGCCTTTGAGTTGCGACCAAATGAATATTGACAACTAGCAAACAACGAGTCCAGTAGGTGGGCCGAAAAAAAATATTTAGCTCCAGATCCAATACCAGAAACCTGAAAGTAAAGCAGCAGCGACAAAGACGACCGGACCATAGTGAACTGTAGCAGGGGTCAGTGGTACTGATGTTGGCATACAGAAAAGGCCAAATGGGAACAGCCAAGATGACCAAGCCGGAATATGAGACATGTTGGTAAGCGAAATATATTATGAAGGTTACAGCCCAGGAAGAGATGCTCAAGATAATAAACATATTCGTTGGAAGTTAACAGCGACTATAATAGTACCGTTCCCAACAGGATAGAACCATACGTGGATCCAACTCTCGATTCGTCGCAACTTCGTAGGCAAAAGCATAAAAGACTGGTAATAGACACCTACGTCTAAAAACCCTGTCAGTAATGTTAAGCCACAGACTTGGGCGGGAGGACAACGCAACTCCAGCTATCAAGAAACGCCGCCAGAAGATGCATCCGGCTTGCGGCATATTCTCGACCCGCACTGTTCTGATGGACGCCGATAAAACATTGAATATGTGTTATCTCTTAGCGTACATCTCCTGTGTTGTTGATTTGGTCAGGGCCGTACATACATCTCTCCTGGCTCTGCACAATGGCTCAAGGAAGACTGCAATCTACTAAGTCACACAACCGGATAAGAATTCTTGTTCAGTGGCATCCAAGACAAGTAACAGGTTGCTATAGGCAAGTAAGCATGTTGGCTAACCATTCCCTCATCTGACATTTTGTCAGTGACTCACTATTCTGCGAGGCGCATATCGCAGCAGTTGTTTGTATACGTTCTCTCGGCTATTTATCACTGGGTTCTCAATCCACCTAGTGTGAGGATTTAGAAAGCCGAATGCCATCTCTCGGTTTTTTCCCGGAGAATGTGGCGTCCTTACATGTCTACCCGTTTATAAGACTGACAATAGCACATTTGTGCGTGACGAAAACAAGTGCTTGTAGGTAACATTATTACGCAAGTAAATAGACTATAATAGAACGGTCACAACCAGTTAATTCTACAGTGCCAACACTCAGCTTCTCTACATTGAGTCCCGGTATGCCCGATAATCCTTCCAGTATCACTTTTGAAGATCTGCAACATCAACGTCGCACTTTAGGGTTGTCTCACCTGGGTACCCGGTAGGCTAGGTAACCAAAGTTCCCGCAGGAAGCGGACATACTCCGCGGACCAAAGGTTCCTGTCGTGAATCGTCATCAAATCAACGCCTTTTCAGCAGGTTTAAATGGAAGGATTGAAAGGTGTGGGGGAATGTGTGTTATGTTCCTGCACGCATTGATAGCGGGTGATGATCTTGACTTTTCATCAGTAAATCCTATTAATGTAGATCTTGTCGGTGAAGGTAAGAGTTATTATTGCGGAGGTGAAAAGGTAAGACAGCGATGGGATACCAGTCTGGGCTGGTCAATATGAATGACGAGAGAATTCCTAGCGTGATAAACAGTGAGTGACGCTAACTTTAAAGTGCAAGTAACAGAACAGTCAGCTGACTATAGTCATATCAGAGGCGTGAAAGTAACGACAGGATCACATTCAATTGCATCTATGTGATTCTAACGCATAATAGTATTTATGCAAGTCTAACCGTTTCTTGTCCTCCACCCGACTCGCTCTCCTATGAATATACAGAAGCGCCTCAAGAGGCTAGCTCAGTGGATTGGGCTCAGCCTGTCCAGTCCTGAATTTCTCACGTCAGCCGGCGGAGAAATTAAATATCACTGCCGACAGATGAAGACATGAGATCTGCAGTCATGAATTGAATCTGGGCCAATTAATTTTGAGTTTGTTCGAGGCGAAAATCCCAAGGTATATGGATGGAAGCAACATAATACTGGATCTGGGCCAATCGCCGTTTCGACCGACATCCGCGAAGGATCCTTCCCACTTCAGCCCCCAAGAGATGACGTGGTTTGCTTACAATTTGAGACATACCGACATGTGTACCTGTTCCAATACGCACCATTCCGAATCGTAAGGGTGTGAAGTCACTTGGATCTTTTGATTATGGAAATCTGGCTAGGCTATGAGGTGTCTAATTGCTTGCAGAGAGCGGAGAGTGTAAGCTATGCGACGAGGTTCAGCTGACAAAATCTCCATCGCTGCCACTTCAATGCCGATCCGACAACACCGGATGCTTTCCTATTGCCAGCCTCGGAACGCATTGGCCCAAGCACCTATTCACAAGAAAATATGCACGAAAAGAAGTCCTGGTGATCCCTCAGTGACCCAGTCGTGGCGATGACATCACACAGCCAGATGTAGAGTGACGCTCCTATACACTCTAGCTACAGAGACTGACAGTGTCTATAATGTTAACGTAACGAGTGAACCAGCGGAAGTACTGTATTCGAACCACGGATTAGTATATAAAAGGTAGCAATTCCCCGAAGTTATCTGTTTCCAAATCATCACACTTAACTTCTTTCTCATACTATTACACACAGACACACACACACACACACACAAAACACAAATAGTAACATCAAGATGAAGACTACTGGAATCTTTACTATTCTCTTTACGTCGATGGCTGCAACTGCAATCGCAAGTCCCAACGCCCTGCCCATGGGAGTTGAGGTTGTCGAACGCGACGGCAGGACCATTGTCCGGGAAGTGGTATGCCCCCCCAGACTTGTACACACCACTGGACTTACCCTCGAGACTAACGTCGTATCATAGCCACATGCACTGTTGAGTCGCGGTCTCGAACCCCGATGCCGAGAATGTGTCGGCCAAGGTGGTTCATGCACCATTGGCGATGGCAGCTGCTATGCCGAGGACCCCCCACGTAAGTAAAAACCATTCTGTCATGGATGGAGTGGCTCGACTGACCTTTCCGCAGTGTACTGTACATGGTGCGGTGACGAGTGCGGATCTCGCTGTGTTCGTCAGGGACAAACTTGCCAGCAGACATGTGTTTAGGTCTAGGCAAAAGCGGACCGATATGTCTGTGCCAAAAGCAAGAGGTAGCAGACCGAATACAATCGCTCTCAATATAGCAAATTTACATTTCATAACGATCTTTATACATATCTCGCAGTTATATAAACACAAATAAATACGCTGTTGCTGTATTAAGACACTGAGTGAACTAATTGTGAAATGTTGTGAGGTTCTCATTATGTCAATCACTTTTGCTGTACTGGCATTGATGTCGCAGAACAGGTTAAGGTAAAAGATCCCCATGTACTATGATTGCGAAGCCGGGATGGGATGGGCATACCCAAATTTCAGTAGAAGCCAAGTCACTGAGAGTATTCTGAAGATTACATATCAAGCAGGGTATTTTTCAAGTCTACCAGCACAGAGTGTTGTGAGAGTAAAGTTATTCATGGATCGAACAATGGTCTGGGCCCCGCCTTGCCAAATTGCAAGCGAAGATAAATATGTGGATCGTGTATCCACGAGAATAGTGGATACCACAACAACGATTCAAAACAACCCATTCTGCATATTGAATAGTTCCATCAAAAACGCGATCAATTTGTAAACATTCAAAAACAATGCCTCTCGAATTCGAAATAGATAGCTGGATCCAGAAGATCGACCCCTCCTCCAAACCTATCGCACGAAAAGAAGAGGCCAACCAGGAGCCCTTTCTGAAACGCCGACGCGTCAATACCCTCACGACAGACGCGTCGCAAAACGAGAACAGCATGCATTATGAAAGCAGTCTCAATTCCTCGAAGCGCTCTCGAAGTGACGATTTGGAAACACCGCGCCCGACAAGGCGAACCATAACACCGAGAAGCGAGTCTGGTACCTCGTTGCCCTTCACACAATCAGGTACCTCACGACAATCGGAAATCTCTTCACGTACCGAGCAATTGAGCATCCTTCAACTTCACAAGAAAACCGTCGTGGCCAAACAACTGAGTACTTTCCACGATAAGCCTGCGACATTGGAAATTCTCTTGGACAAAATCGATCTCGTTTCTTCAGGCATTGGCATCTTGCCAACTTCTCACGCTCCGCTATTTAGTACTCTTGACAAGGATATTTATAACGATTTTAAATGGACGCAAAAGCCGGTTTTCAGCAAGTTCCTTTTTTCAAACGACCGCGATGAGGTTGGCCAAACACCTCTGCCTGAGACTATTCAGTGGATCCTTCACGAGGCAGCTTTTTGTGACAGCAAAGGCTGCTCCGAAAAAGATTGGAATACTGAAGTTCACCATCGGATCCTTGCAGCTGCACTGAGACCGTTACACGGTCCGCGGAGAGATCAACTATTCGACTTCAGACTAAGTGCATCTGCTTCTGTCATCCCGGAGTACCATGTCACGTTAGCATCTAAGGGAGCTGACTTTTGTATGTACATCGACCCCAAGCAGGATGTAAGTCCTGAAGTAGTGGAGA
Source organism: Fusarium sp. FIESC RH6 (assembly GCA_022627095.1). Classification (NCBI taxonomy): domain Eukaryota; kingdom Fungi; phylum Ascomycota; class Sordariomycetes; order Hypocreales; family Nectriaceae; genus Fusarium; species Fusarium sp. FIESC RH6. The sequence continues at coordinate 67,171 of JAJALC010002373.1, read as the reverse complement.
TCATCGGGACTATCAACCAAAGTCTACCGATGGGCGTCTTCAATCACGTTTATCTGGGCCCTCTCTCGGACAATCCCATTGCTGTTGGTATCGAGACCAAGAAGACTACCGGTGAAGGCTGGGAAAATGCTAAGCTCCAGATGGAAATATGGATGGCATCGCATTGGCAGTTCCTACGCAAGCTTCTTGAAAAGCGACAGTGCGCGGCAGAAAGGCTGTCTACAATGAGGTCAAGAGCAGGTGAAATGAGTTTCTGCTCCGACAAGATTTGGGATCTACCAGAATTCATACCGGGCATTATCATACAAGGCCACGATTGGTATTTGATTGTTACAACGGTAGAAGGAGAAAAGACAATATTCTGGCAGAAAAAGACACTGGGGGATACATCAAGTTCAAGAGGAATTTATCAGATTATCTACAATCTGCAGCTATTACGGCAGTGGGCCCAAGAGGGTTACTGGAAGTGGCTGAAGGATGTCTTGCTCGAGTGGCCACAGGCAGAAGGAGAATTGGTCTTTTAAGCAATTCATATTACTGTATGTGGTCCACTGGAAGATCCCCTACTTAGGAATTATCATAGACACAGCGGTTTCATTAGTGAATGGGACGCTTCTCACTTTAAAGACTGCATTCTACCAAGTATCGAGATTAGGCTACTACATACCAAGGACTTTGCAAAGTTCAAGCTCTTCCGTGACTCCCAGCAAGTACTCTTTGAGAGCCTCTAGACCAGTATAATTGTAATCTCTTCGAGGGTTAGCGCAGGCAAAGAGTCCCTACTGCCTGGAGATACTCAGAAATCTACGTCCATATATGAATAAGAAAAGAAAAGGCTCAAATGCTGGAAAATGGTACCCTTTACTGTTTCACAGTTCAGGTCAATCTACATTTCCACATCACATTGTCTATACGATCTTTACCTCACCCACTTCTACATCGCTGAGGAATTTCGCCAAGCCTTTGTCTCCAAAGTGTGAGTCGACTATACCAATCCTAGTATAGGTTCCAGGCACACCTTGTACAGGTACCAGATAGAGGGCCTTGATATAACCCTTCTTGAAATCAGCCCACAACAGAAAGAAGACCATCTCCGAGCGTTCGATCTGTTCTGTGGGACGGTCCCAGGAGATATAACTCCAAGCCGTCCTTTCCAGTGGATCATCAGAGTCTGATTCATCAGAGTCTGACATCATCCATATATGATCTGGACTATCTGGGTTATCTTTCTTTATTGCACCACGAAGAACCAGAAATCCATCTTTAACAGCACCAGTAGGATCCTCTCCAGAAGGAACGCACTGCGCCTCCAGGATCTGTGCTTGAGGCTTACCCCATCTTTTGTGATATCCTTCTTCGTAGCAGTACCAGTAACCAGCCTCCCTGAGTCCATCCAATCTCTCGATATACCCCACAGAGAAAGGAGACCAAGTTGGTGCCATGTATTCTTCCCACCTTTGTACTGGCTCGTCCGTGCGGGGGTGCCAGACTAAGGATTTTAATAAGTCATTCTTCCATAGCCCTGCAAGATATTTCCCAGCGCCTTGTGATTGGCAATGTTTCGCGAGACCTGAGAGAGCTGGTAGTCTATCTGCGTCTTTAGAGAGAACTCGTGTTCCGTAAGAACCAAGTAGTTCGCGCCATTGGACATAAATACCGTTGATTCTGGGTATCCTTTCTGAACCTGGATGCTTCATTCTCGAGTTCCTGGCCATGTTGAACTCTGACCAGTAGGTGGCTTCTGACTCATCCGCTTCGATCTCCATGCACTCGCACTTGAGACACTGAACACATTCCCAAACCATCTCACTGGCAGTAAAGTGGACGATCCTTCGCGCCAGTATGCTCTCCTGGAGAACCCAACCTCGCCGGTTCAACGGCGAAGTAGTGACTTTCCATCGATGATATGACTCCCCTGATCTACGACCAATACTCATTGGTCTGCTGTATATTTCAGACGTGGTAGAGTCAGGATTCTTCATATGAGCTATCTTGGCCGACCTGCGAGGATCGAGCTGCCATGTGTGCTTAAAATCGATATCCTTTCTGTCTATAAACCCCTCTGAAGACTCGCTTGCTTGAGATGCTGCCAGGACGAGAAAGGCATTGCTGTAAATTGATGCCATCTTGGAGGATTCAATTTCCCAGTCCAATGTGTCGTCTTGGATAATGCAAAGAGAGTCAATCCAAAGGTATCGAACTCCGATATTACGAGTAACAGTGACCGCGTCTTTGAAACTCTTCGGAAGGCTATGGTAGCTAATCTCGTGGGTATGGTTTGTAACGGTATCTGTTGTTGTTTGCAAGACAGGACCTTTACCCCAACAATGACTCAAAGCCACATACGGAGCGACCTCATTTTCTGAAACGTGGAGGTATATGCGATGGTTGGTTTCAGCTCCAAGGTCAAGAACTCGACGCGGTAACTTGGCATCCTTGACTACACATCCCTGGTGTGTAGAATTGCAGCTCTCAATCCACTCGTTGATGCGTACTTTGTGATCTTCCCGACGACCACTTAACGATACTCGACCAGGCTTTACCAAATCCCATGCTGGCCGTGGTGTTCCAACGGGATAGTACAGTTGGTAGGTAGTAGGCTCGAGCATCCTGGAGGGTGCTATCACTCCATAGACCCAAAATAATCTGTCCTCCTGTTTCGATACATGAACTTTAACGTTAGGTCGGTCGTTCTTATATTCAGAGCAAACGCTGGACACAAGAAGACATCGGCAACATCCCTTATCTGACTCCTGCTGCAGTTTCTCCAAGTACTGCCCGGCTCCCCTTCCAGGAGTATTGAAAGAACATGGGTATGTTAACTGATCGTTAGTCCAAGTTATCAATGGGACCTCCATGGTACGAACAGTAGGATCGTGAACCGTACTTAGTACAGAGATGAATGCTTGGCCAGGTTGTTGAAGGGTGAGACGCGGGGTACCTCACCCCTGCAGCAGATACATCACTCTGCTGACCTCGGGCTGAGGTCACGTGGGGCTCTGGGTTGCCGGTCCAGTCGGCTGTAGCTGGTCAAGGGATATCCTTTTAGGAATGCCTTGCCTTACTCAAGGCTTAATTCCCTTACTCAGGTAGCAGTCTTCCAGGCTTAAAATGCCCTTGGAATGGAATGTCTCAGATTAGCCTCGGTCTCTTGACCACACTCTTTTCTTGATAGTGCACTTAGCAGAAATGTCTTGGATAACTAACCCTTGAAGGGAGGCAAAGGAGACCACCGCCAGCCCTTTAACCTCTTGGTACTTCTCTAGTTACAACCTTTCCGTTTCTTGGAAACTCAACTTTTCACATCTATCTCGTCTTTCAAGATGGAGCTACCCATAGCTCGAATATTTTCGACCGTCTTCGCAACACTCTTTTTGGTTGCCATAGCCTTCAAGACACTGTACCCCGGAAATGATCCGTATCGATGCCGCGCTGTCCAAAATACGGGACGATGGATAGACCCACCACAAGATGAAGCTGGAAATAGGACACCCTTTCTTCACTGGCAGCCAGATGGATGTATACTACACCAGTATGACTCCGAGGATGCCCGTCGGTGCTTGGAAGGCCGTCCGATCGTCTCGGTTGGAGACTCGACATCCCGTAATGTGGCTTTTGCGTTCAGTCTATTGGTAAGTAACGACGAGAACATTTTATACCTAGCACTGACCTGGCCTAGATTGGTAAGAAGGAAGCGGTATCCGATCAAGCACACATGCCCTTCCCCAACCCAAACGCGAGCCCCTTCAATATGACATACCACGGGCAAACAATAACGCGTTTGCCCAATGCCTGGCTATCCTCCCATGGCGATGCTGCGCAACAAGAATTTGTCAACAATCTTGAAAACTATGCTGATGAGAAAAGAGACGTCCCACCGATTGATGAACAAGCTAGTCCTGCTTTGTTTTATATAAGCGCAGGTGTATGGTTCGGCCAGGCCTTCACTCACGTCAGAGAGAATGACACAATACAAGCTAGCGATAATTCAACGGAGGCGAAATTAGCCAACCGAACAGCTCCTACGACTGCCCATCCAGACCGTCCAAACATCCCTTGGAAGACTCGCTTTGCTTTATATAAAGACCGCTATTCCAAAATTGCCCAATTCATTGACGACAATACTCCCAAAGATGACCCTTACACATCGCCAATGGATCCGATTGATGGACTAGGTAACCAAATCTTCTACGCCGTTCCCGCAGGCCCTTATTATGTCGGAGACGACCCAGACAGACTTGCCCTTGGCGCACGAAAAGCTGGAGAAATTCATGAAATACAAGACTGGCTCCGAGAGAATCAAGATAGGTGGAGACTCCCGATGGTTTGGTCGGTCGCCATGCTTACCTTTGGTCAAAACGAGACTTGGGTTGATCCGCACAGAACAGGATATCACGTCAAGAAGGAAGTCCTAGATACTCGGATTAATATTCTGCTTAACCTGAGATGCAATGCGAAGCTCGATCGCATCAAGCCTTACCCGTACTCACGCACATGTTGCACTGATTACGGAGTGAAGCCAATGACTCAGCTCGGTCTTGTTGCCTTTGGCATTTTCTACCTTGTGGTATGCATTGTCTGCGAAATGGTTGACATCTGCAGTGGACAGGATGAGCCGCGGTTCAGTCTTTTCAACATGAAGGCAGGAAACCTGGTTCTCGCGCTACTCATGTGCTATTACGCAGACCGAACGCAAATGATGGCCAAGGGCAGCAAGCTTTGGCAGCCCCAGGATTTTGTTGTCTTAAGCCTTCCCTGCATTGCAACTCTGCTCACAACGATTCGCCGTACCCGATCTCGCTCGTCATTGGACGTATCGGACTTGTCTCTGGAGACAGAGAAAACTGATGAACCTTTTCTATCGCGCGAACAAACCGACGAGTGGAAAGGTTGGATGCAGTTCTTCATCCTTATCTATCATTGGACTGGAGCCGATAGAAGATCTATCTACGTGTTCATTCGTCTGTGTGTTGCAGCGTACCTGTTCCAAACTGGCTATGGGCATACCGTCTACTTCATCAAGAAGAAGGACTTTTCATTTCATCGCGTCGCCAGTGTACTTCTGCGACTCAACATCCTGAGTTGTGCGCTCGCATACTTCATGGATACAGACTACATGTTTTACTACTTCTCGCCGCTCGTCTCTTTCTGGTTCGTTGTCGTTTACGGAACCATGGCAATCGGTGGCAGGCGATACAATAGCGATCCACAGATTTTGATCACGAAGATCTGTGTCTCCTGCCTCACTTTCTCGGTTGTCCTTAAGGGGACGCCATTTACTGAGTATCTCTTCAGCACTCTCAAGTTCGTTTTCAACGTACAGTGGGATGCAGGAGAATGGCAATATTGTGTCACGCTCGACATGTTCATCGTTTATATTGGCATGCTGACGGCAGTTATTCATCGCGAGATGAAGGGAACTACAGTTGACTTTCATGTTCGTACCATCCTGGCTGTGGCTGGTTTCTGCGTGGTGCCGTACTACCTCAACTCCACATCATACCTAAAAATGTCGTTATACAGAATCTGGCATCCATTCATTTCGTTTGTGCCTATTCTTGGTTTCATCGCCTTGAGAAACGAATCCGGCCAAGCGAGAAACTACCACTCCAAAGCAATGGCATGGTTGGGAAGATGTTCACTTGAGACATACATTTTGCAGTTTCACTTGCTTCTCGCAGGTGATACAGAAGGCATCTTGATTGTGGATGGTCTCTTCGGCGATGGGTCGTTGATGGGTGACAGGTGGAGAACATTGGCTATTCTTGTGCCAATTTTCCTATGGATAAGCAATGCCGTGGCACAATCCACGAGCCACCTGGTCAAAGCTATCATGCATAGTTCTCCAGAGGAGCAAAAGATTGGAGCCCCACTATTTGCGTGGGCTGAAAAGATCCCTGGTGGCTCCAAGATTACGGCTGCGAAAGTGCGAGTTGCCTGCATCCTGATATTGATGTGGGGCATCAACATGATGACCCCAGGGCATGAGGTTGGTGCAGCACCTGATGGACCACATGAGTGGAGAGCTTCGCCCCCGCCTCCAAAGGAAACACCGTATTAGTTGCATAAGGACTATACATATGTAATAGTCAAGAAGGAGAACGGTCATCGACAAGGAATTCTGATCAATTGTACTTGAGATAATTGACATTGTGACTGAACGAGAGGCCTGCTTGTCTACCACCTAGGTACGATAAGATTCATTCAAGCGGGGAAGTAATTCCAAGGCAGCCTTGTAATAGATCTCCCTCTTCTTCTCCTCGTCCATTGAAAACTCGTCTACAAACTTGGTAAAGCCCTTACTCAGCTGCTCCGGTGCGTGAGGGTAATCACTCCCAAAGAGCAAATGACCAGGCTTCGCAAACTCGAGAACCATAGGGAATACCTCCTTGCTCCCAGCAAGAGCCGTGTCGAAGTAGAACTGCTTGGCCTGGCTGATCATATCTTCGGCACTCATGGTCTCTCCAAACTCAGGAAGAGCTATCATAGTGGCTCGTTGAATAAGCGCGATCAGGGTACCGCCGCCATGAGAAAGAATGACCTTGACATCAGGGAATTGTTGGAGACGTCTGTTGAGAATCATGTCTATAGCGGTACGCCCAGTCTCGTGAGGCCAGTCAAAGGCAGGCATAGGAAGTCGTTGATCGAAGTACACGGCAGAGACGTTGTTGATAGGATGAACAAAGACCACCGCTTTGCGACGATTGAGCTCTTCCCAGACCGGTACATATTCATCGTGGCCAAGATATACTTCAGGCGTCGCATAGCTAGTGAAAAGAGTCACTCCATCGGCCTTCAGAGTATCAAGCGCGTAGCGTAGCTCTTGCAGAACGAGGTTTGTGTGCTGAAGAGAGGGCACTGTGGCAAAGAAACCATTCATTGGATTCTCGTTGCGGAGTTGAGCATTATACTCGTTCATCTGCCGAGCGACTCTCGCACTCTCCTCTGGATCAGCGATGTGAGTAACTCCGGGTGTACTGGCTGAGTAAATCGCCGACCCAATGTTGTAGGTCTTGTTGAAGGCTGCATCGCTTTCAATGGTCCAGTTGGGTACTTCCATGCCTTTCAGACCAGCAGCCACTCCTAAAAATGGATCAATTGAGATTCAAATAGTAGAGATGAATGTTTGTGATTGTTACCTTGAAGCTGAGGAGGGATGATATGATGATGGACATCGATGCGGGGGATATGAGCATGGCAAATGGTTGCTAAATAATGAAAGAGCCTGATGGTATATTGAAGAAGTGTACTGAAGCGAGAAAGATACCATTTTGAGGGACCACACAGTAGAGAGGAGGTCCATTTTATAGGTCGCTGTGATGGCGTCGCTGCCGTCAAAAACATTTTGCCTCAATACTCGGCTAGATCTTTCAATGTGGTTGTAATCGGAAGATGAGGAGAGCTTAGAATAAGAGGTGTTGACGTCAAAAAGGCCATTATCAACAATGTCGGTACCGCTCAAAGTCAGTGATGGCTCCTCTTGATTGGCTGAACAAGTTACATCCCGGTCCACCCGAACTAACTTCCGGCTGACCCGGAACCTTTCCGTCATGACCCCACATTAAATCACAAAGGAACGCGTCGGATTCCCTGGGAGCTCGAGACAAGATGCTAGTAAATGCAGTACACGTGAAGTTAATTGTCAAAGAGTAGCCGTTGTTTCCGAGTCTTACAAATGCTTATTAAGAATGACTTGTGGCAATAGTCCACGTCTTAGACGTTGAACGCTCGTATCTTGAAAAACCTCAGACGGAAAGTTCAAGACAGTCATTGAAATTTAACATCTTGCACCTAAAAACGATGTATCAAATACGCTGATACTTACAATGTGATAAACGGGAAAGATCAATGCAAACTCATATTACACATATTAATACTAGTTTCAAGCGTCGACCAACCGCACATTGTGACTTGTGCAATTGATCTGTTTGAAAGGTGTAGGGTATGAACGGAGGCCTTGACAACGTCGTTGACCAATCGGGTAACAACGGATCTAACCGACGGGTAAACTGCCCGAGCTAATAAAAAAGCCGTATGGTCTAACACGCTTCGTGCCTAACAGTACCATCGGACGCGCTTTGCTCCTGCTATTACATATATTGGGTGCTGGAATCTTTGTCGTCTTTCTTGTAAATACAATAAGATTGTTTTAGAGACTTCTTACGAACAGGTTTATGGAGACTTTACTATGGACTTAATAAAGCTCGCTTAAATTGCATAAAGACGCCTGGGGGTTCCATGTCTCAAATCGTGGCCTCTTGGCAAATATGGATAGAACAAGGTGTCGGGAGTTATTAACTAAGCTTACCCTTGAGAAGGATCAAATGCTGAGCGCCAAGATTCACATTTATAGAATATGCTTTGTCTGTATACGAATCCGCCACGGGACAAGGCTGACTGGGATCAGGTAATATACGAGGGATTTATCCGTATTCCCCGTAAAACTTCTGGATTCCGTACCCCAGCATGCGGAGCAATTAAGGTTAATTTACGGATACAGTTGTTGTGGACTGGTACACATGCTCACGGTCCCCAATTCTTTGGAAATATACCGAGCCTGAAATCCCCTAGATCACGCTCCGAGATTTCACACTCTCACACAGAGTTTTAGAGTCCAGACTCGACGGTGTCTTAGCCGTACTGACTCCACATTGCTTGCCAAGCACCAGTCACTTGCCACGCTGTCTTTGCGCGCGCGGGGACTGGCTCTATTACGCCCTTAGACAGCGGTAAAATCCTTCGGGTGGATCGATCAGAATCCTACGGGTGGATCTGCGGTGCTTCGAAGGATTCAAGCGAGAGACGCTTAATAAGCGCACCAAAGACCCCTTGGTTGGGGGCGGGGACACACTGGGCTAACCAATAGGACTGTTGCATTGGAGATTCTTGTAAAATTTCCGTCTGATGAGTACTATCTAAAGTAGCTAGATATTTCCGTGCATGCAACGTAGAGAAAAAAAGGACATGGGCCCATAACTAGAGCAGGTGAATGAACCATTCATATGAAGATGTATACGAGCTACCTAGGTATCTTGGCAGACCCCATCTTACGTTAGTAGAGGCTATGCACAGGAAAGGAAGGCGCAGTTGGAGATACCTTCGAAAGGAGAGACTTGCGAAAGATATGCGCAGGATAGGAAGGTGCCAGCAAGACGCCTATGAAGGCAGAGACCAGAGAAAGCTATAAAGACCACAGCCGTTCTGCCCTCAGTTAGCAATCAACAGCTCAATCAACAACACAGTCCTCAATCACCTTCTTCTCTAGAACTCTCTATAAATCGACAAATTCTCAAAATGAAGGCTGTCACTTCGCTCGTTCTTCAGTGCGCCGCCGCAGTGAGCGTCGCTGCTGTGGTAAGGCTTACACCTCATTCTCCAGAAAGGCAATTAATAGTATGTTGACACTCTTCCAGGCTCTTCCTGACGGTACCCAGTTAGCTGCTGCTCCTATGGAGGGTTACAAAATTGTTCCCATGCAATGGGAAGGTGTTATCAAGGAGGGAGAGGCTCCCGTTTCCCTGAATGGTACTATTGAGGTAAGACATGTGAAAAGACTCTTAGTTATCTGTAACTGTACTAACCCTGAGTGTCAGTCGGTTGTTGCTCAGATCAAGGAGCTGAACCCGGACTTCGAGTTGGCGGAAGAAGAAGAGGAGGACGCTGTCGCCTCATCCGGACTTGAAGCTCGCAACCCAGTAAGATAAATCTTTATTGCTATTCCTCTTAACGACACATTCTAACCGATAATCTAGACTCACATCATTTGCGATGTTGGCGGAAGCGGTTACGTCGATGTGAAGGCTGCCCGACGCGAGAACAGGTACCTTCGATCTTTGGGCAACAGTGTATGCGGTGTGAATGGTGGTCCTGGCACGTGCGCTCGCGTCTCCTGCTCTTATGGTGATGCTATCTGGCTTTGCAACGACAATCGACACTACATCCAACCTCGGTGCAGCTACTTGGCTGACTATGTTGACCGCATCATTGCACGCTGCAAGTCCACAACCAAGAGCCCACCTTGTACAGTCAGGCCGTGCCCTCCTAGCTGGAGTGCAGAGTTCGTTCGGGGTCAGCAGTTCGACAGTGACCACTACAACGTCATTGTTGGCAGAAGCAACTGTTAATTTCTTGATCGGCCGCATCATGGTTATTCCAACAACTATGATGAACGTTGTATCGCGGCATCCCGTGAAAGCAGGGAGCCAGGACTTGGACCTTACTGATAGAGACTTTAAGCTGCTAGACTAGATTACATTCTTCCAATGCCTTGTCAGGCCTCGTTTCAATTTAAATCAAGAACTTCTTGACTATTCGTCAAATAGCGCGTGTATGTGAAAACGCAAAAGATGGATATTTTGCTCGTCTTGCTCAGCAACAGGAGCTTGCCACCCTTGTGTTAGAAGTGGCAAAGGGGAACCCTGGGCGGAAATGGAGCCCAAAGAGCGCTAGGGGTTTACCACTAGACCTCGAGGAACCACAGGATAAGTAGAGGTCCTCTGACTGTCTTGATTTAACCGCTTGTGTGATGTTAGTCCACTGGTAAAAGTCCACTGATACGCGCCAAGTCTTGCAAGCCTCGCACCCGGCTTGGCTCTTCCATACTGGGATGGAAATCCGAGTGAGGCCAAGGTTATCCCCCATCTTTCATTGACAAGGAGTACAATTCCTTATCTCCTCTACTCATAAAAACTCCTGTAAGGCATCGTAGATACCCAAGACAGGAACAATAGCGATTATACTAGGCCATAAGGTTGCCAGTCCGTCCGGTGTTTCCCCTACGGTCTTTTTAGCGTCCAACTCGCGAACCAGACCAAAGTCCAGAACGGCAATTTAGGCAAGGAGTCCTCGGAGCAGTTGTCCAAGCTTCTCCATGAAGAGATCATCCGCTGGTTCTACCTTCAAAGGTTCTAGAACCGAGAGGGCGGCCTAGACCGAAGACAGAAAGACTGCACCGCCTTCTGGAGACCAAGGGTGTCCTGAGTTACCCGAGATGTTTAACATTCTAAGAGATTTTAGAGTCGCTTGCATATTTTCTATCTCAGCCCACGAATTCCGATCGCATGAGCGATGCCAATACTGAGTTTGATGATCGTATTCATAGTTGGGCGAAGCCTCGAGGTGATAAAAATATCGTGGACAAGGAGATTCCTCTTGCATTGAGATATCGCAAAGCTGTGGTGAGTGACTAGACAGTGCTTAACCTTCAAAGCGCCATTCCGATGCAGCTTCTGAGAATATATCTTAAATTGTCTCTGAGGTATCATGAACATATCGTACTTGCGACAAAATCAACGTTCTATACTAATGTCCAATGCTTAGAGTTTCACATTCGTCACAATCACAGCTAAATCTTTCCCCCAAAGAATTCAACCCTGCTGTGGGGAGTGACAAGGTTCAAGAAGCAGACGAAGCTTACTTCATGCAGTTTCTGACCCCCGACTCAGTCAACAAAGTGGAATATCGCCTGTGCAGCCATCCTCCGAATCCACCGAACGGATCTTCCGCATCGCTCGCCTCTTTCCTCCCGTCAAAGGTGAGAACTCTGAATTTAAGAACGGCAACTTGCTTCTCGTGGTCCAGACTTGCGTGCATCTCGACCATGTTATCAATATCCATAGGTGCAGGTGGTGACTGGTGTGGGTCGAAACAGCCTCTCATTGTGATGCATGTGGGTGTCTTGGAGAGTACCGCGAAATGATTTGTGAAGTATGTGCCTTGAACAAGTTAGTCTGAAATGGCTGGAGAGCGTAGGGGTAGATATACCTGGCTCATATTTGCTTTCCAGGAGATCCTTCTTCTCCCATACGTCGTCTTTGCAGTTTTCGTTCTTAAAGAATGTCATGATCTTCCTTTGAGGCGCATACCCTAGCTCGGTAAGTATGTGTCCTAGATTCTGTGTCTTGGATCCTTACCAAACCCTCCCCACATCCCAGCCGCGAACCTTTCAATTAACATGGTGCCACCATTCGTTGCGTCTTCAATAAGTTTGGGGTCAAGCTTTGTAAAAGGCACCTCGCGCACACAAGAGTCAGCAGAGACGGGTTTGTTCCATGGATTCGTCTGCTTGAGCATTGAGTGCGTGAAGAGTGATCTGCCATTCACGGGACCGAAGGGCTCAAACTTGCATTGCCTTGTAAGAAGGTGGAAGCTTAGTGCGCCAGTGACAGAAACTCCCGCTGCTACTTTCGTCGCCAACAGTAGTCGTTGGCGGAGTGTTGAGGATAACAAAGGCATGATAACAAACGCCTGATTCAACAGGATAAAAAACCGTAGGAAGGAAAAAGAAAAAGAAATATCGTCTGCACAAAGAAGGGGTTCAGGACTAGAAATAAGAGTACGTTGAACCCACTACGTGGGTACAGCCTCCACAGCAACAACTACGCCTCCACCAACACCTTCAGCTCTTTCAGCGCTGTCAGTCTGGAAGACTTCTGCTACCACGGAATTCCAGCCGCAGAAACCAACGGACGCCAAGCCAATCAGGTACAAGATTCCACGTTGCCCCTGCTACTATTCTTAGTTCAATCCACTTTACCAATCATATGCCGCTGACTTATACCCGCTGACTCATTCTCGATGGCTTATCGTTGTTATCTTCCTTGGTAGGATCCACCTATGACAGAAATGCAGCACTTAGAACTGTAATTTTACCAAATGAAAGTAAGTAGGGAAACAACTCATACCCTCGTCGATTAATGACTTTCCTTGACGCTGAATTGCACCGAATTCTATTCACTACTCTACTTGCTTCTCATTACGTCGCTGGTCTGCAATAACCCAGTGAACACCCTTCCGTGCTCGGATATGAGGGTCATTGGATGCCTTATACACGCAATTCCACCCTTCTCAGGGTTCGGGATAAATTCAATCTGTTGCTGTTGGGCGACATGGTATGCTGAATCCTTGTTAATTTCCAGCCTACCTACAGCAACAAATGTGGTGCTCTTGTACGGCTTGGTTGCATCATCCAAGATATCGTCTGGGTCAGTAACCTGGGCTTGAATGGTGAAGATAACCGGCTTGTGTGGGAATCGCTGCTGAAAATCGTCGTCTAGGTAGTTATTTCCAAGCTGAACCAGCTTTTGCCTGTGATCGGGGATCTTATTGGGGCAGAAATGAACTCCATCGGCGGGATCAAGACGATAACTGACATTGGCAGTTTAACTATCGTTGACTATCAAAATGTGGGTATTGGGCTTATGGTATGTGATCGTGCTATAATTATGAGACTTGGGCTTCTCAGAGCCGACATCGTTCTATGGCTTTTTGATGAGGGACATGAATGAAGCATGTGCTTCATCATAAGCCTTTCACTCTTTGTTATCACCGCCGTCACCAGCATTTGACCTCTTGAGGATGGCGTCAGCGCGTCCATCAGCTCCAAAGAGTCTAAGAAACGTCAGAAAGTCCTCCCCGTTGCGGTTTGCAAAGCCATTGAGATAATGCAGGGACTGATGGGGCTGGCATGGCACAGACTACGGACCGTTTTCTACCATCAGTAACATAAGCTCAAACAACCCGCCACATTGGTTGAACCTTGCCTGTCCTCGGATCTGGATTTTACGTTTCCTTCCCCACTGCCTTCCTTACCAACGAACACCCTGTGCCCACTGAGATGCCCCAGCCCGAGCCGATCACCAAGACCAATGACGAACCTGTCTTGATAACCTGACCGTGCTATCCGGGGTGGAAACTACCCCAGAGTAATAAAGTCCACTTACGCCGATGGTGTCGGAGACCATGCAACTCTCGAGACCCCACGGCTTACGCAACCTTATTCCGATTTTTGTAAGTGACTCAGTGCTAACTATTTTAATTGTATTCACTTCACGAAAGACAACAGTGGGCTTGGTAAGTGTGGAACAATGTATTTTTCCCAGAGCTGTCACGTCACGTTTAACAATTGTAGTCAGTGTTATTACGATAGCTGATTTAGAGTCAAGCGCTCGACTCATATTTTTTCCTCCCCGCCCCTTCCTGTTACAGATAGATTGTTGCAGATAGATGACAATGTTGCTTTGCAGTTGAAACCCATATTCTGTGAGGAAAAGCTTATCGTAGCGGTGATGATGTGCTTGTGAGTGAGATGCAGTAAAACAAAGAAACACCGAGTCGGCTGTGGCCGAGATGACTGAAGAAGACCGGGATGAAGCTATCAACGTTAATGGACCATTCAAAGGACGAACAGGCATAAGAATCCATGCAAAAGGTCAACAAAAGGTCCATTCGCGTGTCTTTAGCGAGTATCTGTGCTCAATGGGCGCGCCGAGAGATCCACCCAAAACATGACCAAAACTTGGCTAACAACGCTATGAACCGATCTAGATCATCACGAGATAAAACTTTTGGTGACGTTTAAATGGAAAATAGAAAGCGGATGGCAGGGAAAAGTGAGGTTTTTTGATAGGCAGGTAACATTGATAGGAGAGGCGACGAGTATCATTCTGCATGAGTGGGCACTGACAGTTGGCATAGCAGCCTGAACAGGGGTTAAGCGGCGAATCAAAACGCGCCTCAAACGCGCATGAACTTCACCGCTCCCGTTTTTATGCAGCAAGTTTGACAGCTCAGAAGTTCAAGTGGGCCTCACCGCGCTCCCATGTTTAAATGAAAAGACGGCGCTCCAGGAAAATGTTTTTTCTTCATTGACCATTTTGTCAAAATAATTCCACAATGAGCGTTTCTGTCAACTCCAAGATCCTCGGCCAGCTGAGCCGGCCCGAGGCTGAGACACTGCTCGGTGCAAGTGACAACTTGACCCCCTGTCAGGTCAAGATCGTCAATGTTCCGCAACTCGTTGTCGTTGGTGCACAGTCCGCTGGAAAGTCCTCGGTTCTACAAGCAATTACCCATATCCGCTTCCCAGACCACGCCACGAGGTTCGCAACCGAGTTGAACCTCCAAAAAGCCAGCGAGGCGCGCGTCGATGTGAATGTCAAATTTGCAGATCAATCAAAACCTCCCAAATCGTTCGAACGAGATGGCTTCCATGAGGTTGACCTGCTTGACATCATCGAGGACGCCACAGAATGCATGGATCTCGACGGGACAGAAACGGAAATTTCTCAAGATGTGCTGTGTATCGACATTCAAGGATCGGAGCTACCTACTCTGCGCTTGGTGGATCTTCCTGGCTTTTCCTCAGACGGCGAGGGAAATGTTGATGAGCTTATCGAGAAATACATGGGTCAACAAAACAGCCTAATGGTTGTGGTCCTGGCGGCTGACGACAGCGACGCGAACTACGCTACGCTCGAAAAGGCCAAGCGCGTCGATCCCCAAGGACAACGAACATTTGGAGTTATCACTAAACCAGACCTCGCTCCTGCCGAATCTGACGTTGAGCAAAAATACGTCGGAATCGCGAGAGGTCAAGATACCTCCTTCAATTCGAAGTTCGGCTGGCACGTTCTTCACAACGGATCCAGCAGCACAGCGAGCTTTGGGTCACGAGACGAGGATGAGGTGTCATTTTTCCAGCAGGGTGCTTGGGCGAAAATCCCCACCCAAGCTTGCGGCATCCTTCGTCTACGGAAAAAGCTCAGGGAGATTTTATACACTCAGATGAGAAGATCTCTACCCGAGGCCATCTCAGACATCCAAGAGAAGCTCAAGGTGCGAAGGGAGAAGTTGGAGAAGCTTGGCACATCCAGATCTGACCCGAGATCGTTCCTGTTGGGTGTTGCTGCCGATTATCAGCGTCTTTTGAGGGATGCTCTTCACGGACGATACAATGATGAATTCTTTGGGGGGTTGAACGACGGCGAGCAAAAGCTACGTGCTCAGCTTCGCAACTTTAGTCGAGCCTTGGATCATGTCCTTCGCACAAGAGGGTCGACACAGGTGCTGGGCTCTGATCGGGATGTTCCTGAATATGTCAAGGAGTTCCTGGCCCAATACCCTTACAACTTCCCCGAGGCGAAGGTCATGACGAGAGAGGAGCTTCGCGCTCAACTCGAGAGGCAAGTGGCCGTCAACCAAGGCCGAAAGCTCTCTGGCATTCCCGACAGTGAGCTCATGGTCCAACTGCTTAAACAGCAGGCGGAATCATGGAAGCCTATCGCTGAGTACCACGTCGAGCTGGTGGCGACAGTTGTCAAGGCATTTGTTGACCAAGTCTTTGTACACGTGGCAGGACCCCTGCACACCAATCAAACGACCGAGATGATCCTGACGGAATACGTGGACGACTTTTTCGAAACCGCCAAGGACGAAATGCACAACAAGATTGAAGAGCTATTGAGGCCTTACCTCGAAGGGTATGCACTTCCCTTGGACCTGGAGTCCGATGGTGCCGAGTGTGGAATGGACAAGGCTCTAGATATCATGCAGGCGCATTATGAGGTATAGACCCCACTTCCAATTAACCCGACTCAGCTAACCCCATACAGAGATCTCGACGCACCTTTGTGGACAATGTGACCAACTATGCGGTCCAGGGCTGCCTCATCCGCGGCCTTCCTGGTCTATTTACACCACAGAAGATTGGTAGCCTAAGTGATGAGAGTCTGGAGGAAATGGCCGCCGAACCTAGTGACAGGCAGCCACAAAGGGAAAGTCTCCAAGAGGAGATCAAGCTTCTCGAGCAAGGCTTGGGCCCATGCAAGCGATACAAGCCCAGGGCAATGACAGGTACGTTGCCGAAACCGCCAAAATGGCCTTGCCAATCTAACCTTGATGAAATAGTACCGTCGATTCGCAACACTCCCGCCAGCACGAACAGCGCACCTGAGGCCGAATCTTCAGATGCTGATCTAGGTACCGCCAAAGCAGTGAAAACTGTTGACGCCCCTGCAGCACAGTCTGAAGACGTCGATCTTACAGTAGAGGAGTCTAAGATCCCTGATGCCAAGGAAACGACCACCGATGCACCTGAGTCTTCGGAGCAGGAAAAGAAGGAATCGGTTCCAACAGATGCAGGTACAACACCGGCTTTGGCCAGCAGCTCCGGATCATTCACCAACAGCCTTGATCAGGTGCTCGCTACTGCCACTCCTCAAAGCGCTGTTGATAGTGCCACCGCTGAGCCCAGCAAACCGGTAGACTCTATTCCTGTTCCCGACCAGAAGCGTAACAGCGCAGCATTCATCGACATTCTGCCTGGATCGCCAGACTCTAAGCCAGCGTCGATACTCGCCAATCTCCATTCCGAGATGGAGAAGACCGACACGGCATCTCCCCAGCCCAGCATCAACGGTGTCTTGGCTTCGAAATCCCAGACACCTCAGGAGAACGGCAAGGCGTTCTTCAACGGCGGTCCCCCCAAGCCAGAAGAACCAAGACCTACATCTCCCCCTCTGAGCCCCTCCAGACCTTTCAGCAGCGATGGTATACTCTTCAGCAGCCGCGCATACAAGCCCCGGGACCCTGGCCCAGAGCTGGCGCAGCAAGGATCTAGCTCCAGCGGTGGTGGAATCGGCAACAGCTTCCGCGTTATCTTTTCCAAGGCAAGCAGCTCAAAACCCCAGACAAACACGACCAACACAAACGGATACTTCGGGAAACATTCGGCTGCCTGAGAACGACTTCAAAGCCACTTGATGAGTTATGGGTCAGCTGAGGTAGCGACGAACAGTGCATTTCAGTAAAACAGCGAGTTTCTCGGGGCGACAGGGGATGTATGGCACAGCGATCACTACACACTAACCCGATCACTTCACGAATATAAGTGGCTGTCTTCTTGAAAGACACGCTCCGGGAGCTATTAATGGATATGAAGCCTATGATTAAGCATTAGAATGACTATACATGATGGAAGATGAACTTTTAAGATTGAAGGGACGAGGGTAAAAGACGTGGAAAATTGCTTAGAATGGATGTAAATACAGTTCTAGTCTCCAGACTGATAAATTGACTACGACATTGGCCAGCGAGCTTCGCACTTGCCCCACCTTCGAGACTGACTCGTAAATCGCGCCATATTCTCACTGGGAAGCGAGAGTCCCATGTACGTGATGTACCGAGTCGAATCTCGCCCGTGGCACAATGACGCTCACTACTACCGATTTAAGACGCCTGCATTGATTGAAAAGGCTGCCCTTTGCAGGTCGGAAGTCGGGGCACTCTGCATTTTGTGCAGCGTCGTATCTTCGTCTTGACGCTGGGACGTGGCGGTGAAAATGTGGGCGATGAAGACTCTTGTTCTTTCACTGGCTATGGTGATGAGAGACGGATCCGGTTTCATTGTTTTCGTTTGCGGTATGTACTCTCAATCGATTTGCTGAGTGTAATCATTTTTTCAAGCAATCGCACCATTCTTGACATTATAATAACAGATGTCTCTTTGTGGGGTAGGATTCTGTTCCCAGCTGAAGGTTCACAAACTGCAAAAAGCGGTTCATCAGACAACTCTTCTAAATTATCTATCCTTGCCTTTCACTAAAGTCTGAAGGATTTATTGTTGCTAGCCTATTGAGTGTTGAATACTGTTGACCTTCAGTATTACCTCCGTATGTAGTCTCAGTGGAGGTTGACTGTTAACCCTGAAGGTCGGGGATGGATTCTTGACATAACAGTCCAGCAAGACGTAGAATCTTTTATCCGTACCAATTGTGAGCCAGCCTTGAGACGATCCCTCGGTCCCTTTGTTGAAGGATTTATAATGCAACTCCCTGACCACGGCTCTTAAAGTCAAGAGACGCATTACGCGTCATTAAAGGTAATACCAAGACACTACCCTTGCACCATCCCCATGGGGAAATCTTGTCTCCTGGCTCAAGCTCCAATTGCTTTATAAATGTTCCAGTCAATTGACAACCTGTCGCAAGAAGATCTTATATGTATCTCTAATGTAACGTTTGTCGCGGCATCTAATAACTTATTGTACTGTACTTGCCAAAATAGATAGCTGTGATACATTATGTCGGTCATTGTGTTAACAGACAAGACTAGCTGTTCTTATGAGGTTTGCTTTTACTTTTTACAGCAAGGAACCCCGGATCTTGTGAATCATAGTCCTACCCAATAGTGTCACTCTCGAATCCACTACCTGCAGCCAGATGGGACCTACATAAGTACTCCGACGGACTACCAAAAAGGCTCGGGGTTTCAAGACCCTTGCCAAGAATACTTGGATCTCTGGGGTCACACAATAACAAATCCTTCGACAATCTTCAACGGAACAGGCATCTCGTTTATTTGCCTCGTCTTGGCGTTCTTGGTCCCTTCTCCAAGATAGAAAAATGATGCAAATCCCATAAACATTCCCACTATAAGAAACCAGATCTATCCGGCACTCTTTCAAATTAATACAACCAGTCTTAAGCCTTTCTATCAATTCTACCTCCAAAAATCACATCGTTTCGTCAATACCACAGCCATGCAGTTCAAGAACGCTATCTTCACTATTGGCATTCTCGTCAGCGCCTGCACCGCTGCTGCTGTACCTGAAGCCCAGCCCCGTGAGTTGACTTCATAGTCATTGGTATATATCCGTTACAATAGACCACATACTAAACTTATACAAGCTACCCCTGATCTCTCCAAGCGCGCTTGCAACGAGGATGGATACGCTAAGTGCACTCAAGCGTGTCAGATGGGCCCCGGTGGCGCTCCTCTTGGATGCTGGGCTGGTAAGTGGTTGATCTGAGATGTAGAAACTGAAACCGCAACTAACAGGATACCCTTTACAGGATGCTGCGCTACTTGGGACTGCTGCTAATTCACTCGCCTGATCATCTCGGATCGCAGCGAAAGTGAATGAAGGCCGTCATTTGGGGCAGACTTCTAGGAGCTACTACACTGCAGTATATCAAGCTTAGGCCGACAGTCTTTACCGTTGCAGTAAAGCTCCCATTATCAAGAGAATAAATACAAGTATACGTGTTGCTTTTATTCTGTACATTATCGAGCTCAGTGATGAGTGATAAAACATTCTTCTCATGCCCATTGCACTAACCCTGGCTGTGCCGTTTCTCCAACAAGTAAAATGGAAGCAAGTCCGAGACTGCTGTGGTAAAACCTAGACTAAAGATATAGTGGTCCATTCTGCCATTGGGAAGTAGGAAGTACATGAGCCAGAATCTTTATTCCGAGTCTCGTGATTTGCAGTTTTATGTGAGTCTTCATCCAGTAGAACGTCACTAGATCCATAGTCTGGCTGTGTTCGAGTACCCCCAGTTGTAGAGCCTCATTGTGTATAGCAAAACTAGACATCTTGATAACTTGTAACGAGAATAGAGTTAAGAAGTTAAATGTCATATTTGGTGCTTACATGCCGCTGGTGATGTGTGGGACATAGCAAAGTCGATCAGGTTCGTATTGATCAGAACAATGACCCGTGCTGGGGTCAGTATAGGAGCGGGTTCAAAGCTGGATGCTTGAAGAGTTGACGCAATCTGTACAAGGCGATTTATACAGGTTTCAAGGAATGGAGACCCTAGAATATATATGTTTATTTTAAAGTTAGTAAACAATTACAACTTGGTTCCTACCCTAGATGTTAGTTTGAGTTATTCTCGCTTAGTAAGATTTTACACATTCAACAGCTTTTGTTTAACGCTGCTCTTACTTAGCTAGGTACAAGGATCCGAAACTACGCTCTTCCTGGTTAGAAGAAGCCCAAACGCCGTCCCGGAACTCAAGCCTACCGAGCCTGCTCACGGAGTTCACCCTCCTCCTCCCAGCACCAACCTGGTGCTGGGTTACCACCAAGTAGTGTGTTGACGAATCCTTGTCGCCATCTTCAATTTTTAACTCAAAAGCATCGGATACCACCCTCGTCGGCCGCCTAAGTGAGTCAGACCGGTCAACCGACTCACTTTACATCCCTGGAATTGAGGCGCATGCTTATTTATTTATCAGCGTTTTCTCCTTAGATTCGGCGATTCAAGATTTTACATTCCTGTTAGATTACTCTGTACATCAAGATCCTCAATGCGACCCACGCCACTGAAAAGATCGCGACTCTGTGCCGCGTGCAGTCACGCGTGCGCACAGTCCATTATCGGATGTGGACCCGTGACATGCCAGATCCACTGGTCCCAATATAACCTTGAAAAACGCCAGTACATCAGCGATACCAGGCAAGATTGGGATAGACTATCTGATGTATCTGGGTGGGCGAAATGGTCAAAGACCAAGCGAGCATTCCTTGCCGAAACAAACTCTTCTGGATGTCATCTTTGCATCATTATCGCACACGCCTTCGATGATGCGTCAAAAGAGACTTTTGGAGAAATGGAGCCCGCGGAAGAGGTTCAACTTTGCTTCGCTTATCGCACAATAGAGCGCGACCCCAGTGGAATGCTGGATTGGCAAGAGAGGACAAGCATGTCGATTAATGACATTACTCTAGAAAATCATCTTCCTGATGAGTTTTGGTTACAGATTCGACCTGGCAAGAATTCTGTATTTACTAAACTCTATATTGATTTACGGTTGAGGCCACTGCAAGGTAACAGTCTATCGCTACACGATTGACAATAGCTAATGCTTAATGCAGAAACCGATACTAATCATATCCTCAAGACTATTCCCGGGAAACAGGTTTCAACCATGAACGAGCAGAATCTTCAATTGGCCCTGAGATGGATCAAGGGCTGTCATCGTTCACATCCAAAGTGCAAGGCGTTCCAACACCAAATGACTGGATGGCGACCGACAAGACTCATCCATGTCGGACCAGAGTCTGAACAGTCCAAGCTTATAATCTCGATTGATAAGTCGGGGTCGGTACCCTATGTCGCATTGAGCTATTGTTGGGGACTTGCAAATAGCGTCACTCTTTCCCAGGAAAATATCGACGACTTCCAGAAACAAATTCCCTGGCAGTACCTGCCCGCCACCATTCAGAGTGCAATAGCCACTACAAGAGATCTTGGCTACCAATACCTATGGGTAGATTCTCTTTGCATTATTCAGAACTCTGAGAATGACTGGGTTTACGAATCTTCAAGAATGGGCGATATCTACGGGATGGCAGACATCACGCTCGCCGCTGCTGGAGGATCCAGTGTCCAAGATCCCATGTTCTACCGCAGAGACCCGCGAGCCGTTCGACCATGTGTGGCAAATATCATGCCAAATCACCGATACACTAAGCTCAGCTACCCATGGGCCATATATCCCCACCAAGCAGAACGGATGCTGGATAGCACGATTAACCAGAGTCCTCTGAGTCGTCGTGCATGGGCCCTACAGGAGCTTCTCTTATCACCACGGACTTTAATATTCGGCTCGAAACAAATGGTTTGGTCTTGTGCAACTACAGAAGCAAGTGAGGGGTTTCCATTGGGATTGGATCCTAAGTTCAGTACTCCATTGGCCGAAGATTCAAGCCTGTCGCAACTTCGTCAAAGACTGATGAGGATGTCAAATCTAGACGAGCCTCCGTCTACATTTTGGAACGACTTTATTAGTAAATATTCACAATCTCGCTTGTCAGTCGGTTCCGATACTCTAGTCGCTCTGCAGGGTTTAGTTGGGAGGATCATGATGATGACCGACACGAGACGTCAGTCAAATCCAGACGAACCTCGACCGAACTATGTTGCTGGTCTTTGGCACGACCGACACTTCCAGCAAAGCCTACTCTGGCGACCGAAGGTCGGCTCAACTCGTAGTCGACCAGAACCCTATAGAGCTCCGTCCTGGAGCTGGGCGTCAATAGATGGTGACATCGACTTCTTTGAGCAGTATGTCCCTTGGCTTTGGAACAAGATGGAGATCGAGTTTGCAAGAGTTGTTGATGTTAATGTTAAAGCCGCGGCTATCAGCTCATCTTCAGCCACCGGAGCAGTCACTTCTGGCTATATCGATGTACAGTGTCACGTTCGTTCATGCATGTTGCTAAAAGCTGGACCGGGACTTGACAAGTCCAAAAACTATGAACAGGACGAGGCGCTCATTGTATCATCGGAGGAATTCTACAGACTGTCTGAAAACACCCCCTTTCAAGACTCATTTGGAGGAACCACGATAAATGAGCTCGCACATCGATTTGCGAACTCATGTACCATCGATATCCCTGAAGAAATACCCTATTCGAAATGGATAGAGGTTTACTGCATACCTCTCCAGCTGGGGCAGTGTCAGACCGATCGTTACGAACAGTCAGTTTGGGAAAGCTACGAAGGCCTGGTTGTTGTTCCGGTTCATAGCGGCGCATGCGCATATAATAGGCGCAATTCTTCGCATATCGAAAGCCCGGACCTGACAAAAACATTTCGTCGGATTGGCACATTTCGTTTTGACCTACACGAAGGAAACCGGGCATCCAGACAAAACGAACTTTTGGGCAATGACAGCGACCTTCAAGAAAAGAGAGAGCTCATTCGCATAGTCTAACTTTAACTTTAACTTAAACTGCAATACCCAAAATGTTTAGTCGGAGGAAATCATACCGAGTATTACATCTCTACCTAATCAATTGCGTATACCTAGTCTCACTTCCATTGAAATAGGTGGGTAAATAGACAACGTTCGCGCTCCTTCAAAAAGTTCTTCTACCAATTGGGCAATGGAGTGGGGCCATGTTGGCTGATACATGGAAATGATTCCTTTCTCTTGGCACTTGAGCAACCGTTCTACTTCGGTGTCATGAGCTAGAACCGATCTTGGCATCGTCTTACTGAGGGGTTTTACAGGCTCCTACACCGCATAGCCCATCAGCCAAGCGACTCCTACAGAGGCGCAGTACGCGTAGGATTTCAGCAACGGAATGATATAAAGAGACATGCAGCGACAGAAGGAAATTGGTTTGTTCATCAAGCACTTCACCAAGTACCTTGCAACGATATCGATATGTTCATCCAGTCAACTCTCGCTCTCGGCCTTTTGGCCAATACCGCTACAGCTGCTATCGCCGAATGTGGTACTTCGGGTTCTGGCCAAGCTCTGAAAGATTTATCCATGAAGCTTCGGAGTGAACCCCTGGAAGTTAGAAAGCTGAGAGAGAATGTCGAGATTAAGACATACATCCACGTCATCGCAGCCAGCGAGAAGGAAGAAGACAATTACCTCAGTGTATGTCTGTGCCAGCCACTAAGATGCATGAGCTAATTTTCGGTACAGGATGAGAGCATTCAAGGTCAGGTTGACATACTGAACAAGTATTACAATCCATTGGACTTCTCTTTCAAAGTGGTCAAAACCAACAGGGTTATCAATGAGTCCTGGACTTCCCCTGTCGGCACCCCCGTCGAGCCCTCAACTGAGGATGATCTTAGAGCCGCACTCCGCCAGGGAAGCTACAAGGACCTAAACCTTTTCTTCGTCCGAAGTATGCCACCTCTTGGAAAGTGTGAGCTCCCCATCCCCAATCCCACAAAGCAAGATGTGATCAACGACGGCTGCATAATGAGACCCGGAGAGCCCGGTGAAGTGCCTCCAAACTTTACCCTTACGACTGTTCATGAGGTCGGACACTGGCTTGGCTTGGACCATACATTCGAAAACGGCTGCGAGTATCCTGGAGATTACGTTGATGATACGCCCTACGAGGCGGATCCTTTTGGATTTGACGGCTGCCCTGAGAAGGATCGCGACACTTGTCCCGATAAGCCTGGTCTGGACCCGATTGACAATATCATGAACTACGTTAGCCCGTGAGTATCATCAGTCTGCTGATCTTAATTGAGACTAATCAAGAGCAGACACTGCGAGCGTATGAGATTCACACCTGGTCAGACCGATCGTATGCACATGCTTTGGAAGAAGGTGCGAGCAAACACAGAGGCTTGAATCTAGTCCATGGAGGTATAGGAACAAGAGACAATTGGCCATATAGTAAGGAAAAAAGAGATTCTGTGGCTGAGGACGTTGTAGGGATCAACCATGTTAGAGCAAGAGGACAACGAGAGTGGATGTATACTTAGTGAGTCTTGCGACAAATTCAAAGACCTCCCTTGTATATACTAGGAATAGCTTAGATAAACGCGAAGCCAACATGCAATATTCATTTAACTATTGTATCAACCAGAAAGCTCCTTTCCATCCACCCAATTTCCATGAAGTCCAGCTCTCAACCTGATATTCAGTTTAACTACTGCTCTTGGAACAGAAAAGTCAGATGTATCAACTATATGTAACTCGCTTGACATAGTAGCATAGTTGTTGACTAACACGATAGTATAGCCGTCGCCTTCCGGACAATCCTCCGATCGCGGCACAAATACTGGTTCTTGAACCATATGTGTCTTCCCCGGAAAATATACATCCAGCTTTCCGGTTTCGTGGTTTAGATGACCCAGAGCATTGTACAAAGGATGGCCACCGCCCAATATTGGAGCAATAGCAGCAAAGTCTGTTCCCAGTTTGGGGTCCATCATGTCAAAGAAGCTATGCCGATGAGGTCGCATGGAGACTCGCTCATCGATCCTTGGAAATTCCATATCGCACTCAGAGATAACTTCGTGGGCTGGAAGATCTAAGTCTGAGGTGTTGGGGTCTATGGTGAATCGCACATATTTAGCATGGATGTCATGAGGATCTGGCGCGTTTCCGTCATTGTCAGGCCACCAGAAGAAAACGTTCTTATCAGTCAGAGGAAGCTCAAAGACAATTCTGCCATCTGGCAGTTCATACGCATTCGTCGTGTGACCAGGGAAAGCATTCGGTGCCTTGAACCACTGTGAAAACGATCAGCCATTATTCAGTAGGTAACTCTGGAGAAGTTCCATTCACGATGGCAGAAGCGGCAGAAGTATCCACGTACCTTTACATCTGATGCTTTTGCCCCTCGTCGTGGGAGGAGGCCTAAATAAAAGGGAACACTCGAATCCCATTGCCAATGTTCTCCACCTTGCTTGAGTCGATCAATATCGCAAATTTGAGGTATGATTGGAAACAGTACCTGTTGTATTTGTTAGTCAATAGAGCCACCGGGAAGTCAGATATATACAGGTGATGTATTACCCAATTCTCCGTGACAGCAAAGTCATGAATCATTCCGACAACAGGTGAAACCAACCAGACAGTCTGGTTGAAAGTACCGTCAGGGTCAATGGAATAGTAGCAGACATCAGGCGTGCCATCTCCCATAGCTTCGTACCCGAAACAGACCAACTCTCCGGTTTGAGGGTCGAGTTTTGGATGAGCTGTGAAAGTAAGACTGGGCAATTGACCGTTGAAGTCGTGGACTCCAAATGTCTCGAGCGTGATAGGGTCCATTGCAAATGGTGGAGCATCCTCTTTCATGGCCAGGAGAACCTTGTTAAAATAGAAGATGTTAGTGTTTGCTGTAGTCCGGACCTTGAATTCAACTGCATCGGTATATTTGTTCCGATACTTTCCTGTTCATCAGTTACAAGTCAGTACCACGTAGACTATTTGTACTTCTCGATCGGAGATATACCGGCAAGTGCTTGTTGAGCCTCTCTTTCCCGAAGGAATTTCTCAGTGCGAACATATCGTTGCTTGAAGTGGACATTACCCTTGGTAAATTGAAACGCACTGATGTTGCCATCCCCATTGAACCACTGGAGATGTGTGAGCTTCTCTGTCCATTAATCATACTTTTTAGAACCTCAGACTTACAGGGTCTTGATCATTCAAAGGGGGGAATTGAGGATCAGGCATAACCCTATAGAAAGTCCCATCAATTTCTTCCGGAATTTCACCCTCGACTTCAAGGAAATTGATCTCTCCCTCGAAACGACAAGGTTTCATGAACCCCGAAAATTGAGGCTCGCCAGGGAACGCCTTGTTTGGCTTGGAAGAGACACCGCGGTAGTGACCGGCCATGTTGAGCTCGCCGTTCGCGTGAAAAGATTCTGGGTGTTTGTAGTAGATAGCAGGGAAGGAGCTACTGGCTAATTATTCGGGCGATTTGCTGCTGGATGGAATAGACGCGTATGAGTATTTTAAACTTGGTCGTGCTCCTGACAGGTCAGTGGCACTCCCGACTTTTCCCCGTTTGCGGCATGCACCGAGATCCGGATTGAAGCTAAGACCGATAGCTCCGCTGACAAAGCATAATAACCCTTACTGCTTGCTGGAGGGTGGGGATGTTTTATTTTTAGAACGCTATCTTCATAATGGCTTCACATTGTTCAGTGCTATTTCATTGATTAAGACAAGGTATATGCGTCCTCATATGAAACTACCGTTATTGCTAGGTAAGGAATTCACAAATGTTGTTTTTGTTTCACTCTGCAGGCTACCTCTTCTAATTCACATATAAACCATATGTGTATTCTCTGTGCTTCTGAGACTAAGTACTATTGAACACGTTCAAACCATTTCTGGAGGTCGGTGGCGAAAAACTGTCCCAGTTCAAGTTCGTCTCCAAATCCAAAGTCAGAGGTGTCCCATGAGGGCATGGTGGAAATCAAGTCTGTTTCCAGGTCAAAACAATCGCCGTCTCCGACAGAATGTGGGTCAGCAACTTGGGTCTGGAAGCCGAGGTATTGAGAGGATTTCGGTTCTGAGATATGGAGATTGAGCTGAAGGAACATTAAACACAGAACAGTGAGACTTACCCCAGTTATTGACTATTCTGAGAAGTTGTTGCAAGAACCCCACGCAACGCAAAACAATCGGGTTGTCGTTGCTGAGTTGTAACATGGCCTCGCATCCTTGATTCAAATACCGGCCAGCCTGGCCATGTCGACTCTCGACTCTCGTTTCATCCGTAGAATCTTGGGCGATTAACATACCCCCGAAGACTGCGAGAGACGCACTGAACGCTGCGATTTGTCAATAGTAGCACTCAATCGCGATAGATGGGCTGACAAGACTAACCATAGTAAAGAGTGAACCACCAAGCGCCAATAAGGTGGCGACCATGGTCTTGTCTCATCATCAGGACATGGATAATATCCAGCATAGTTTGTGCCACCTGGACGAATGTTTTGTCAAAGTTGGCTTGCATGTTGTTGACAGAGCCTGAGTTGCGATAAAGTACCTTCGACTGCCGATTTAAGGCGCTCAGCGACCGAATGAACGTGGGGCGGTGGAGGAGGAGTTGGGCATTCAGATATCGCAGTGTCAAAATGACTCGAAAACGTTCAATCGTGGTATCCTGTGCCTCCATATCTGTAAATTGTGACAACTCGTCGGCACTACAGGGACGTAGTTGTACTGGCAGGCTGCCTTGCCAGTCTGAGAGCTCCTGTTCAAACTCAATAATAGCGGTCATGGTACTGGTATTCGAAACTTGGGCATCGCATCCAAGGTTATTGCCATACAGAGCAGTTATTATTTTCCCTACAACCCTGTACGCCGATCTGCCAAAGTAAGCACTGACACACCTTGGGTAGCACGTATCTTACATGGAAGCGTTGTAGAACTCGGTGCTAAGACGTTGAATTTCTTCAGAGACGGAAGTATACAGAGGTAGATGCTCGGGTAAATCCAGTCGGATGTATTCTTCTGGAATCGTACATGGGCGCCCAAAGGTCATGCTGAGGCTCCTGCGTATACTTGTCAGTTGCAGACCAATAGATCAACCATGTAGATAGTCCCAGGTGGCATGACAGGATTTGCTTAACGTGGACTTGGTTGAATACTGACCTATCAAGGAGGATGCACCCAAACCATGTACGTTTCCGGATCTCTTGCTGAAGAGGGGTGAACTTTGAGGCAATATCCTTAGAATGGAGTCCAATAGACATGGCGGCTTTGACGGAGAGTCCATGTATGGTCCAGGTTTGGACAGATCTATGGGTACCTTGCAGGTACTGGGTTGTTAAAAGAAGATATTGGACTGCGATTGATTAACTCTACAGCGTTCCAAATTTGTGAAAGATATAGCCCAAGAACTTACCTATCTCAAGGGTAGTGCCTCGGAGCATTTGGGTCTGACATAGCTCTTGAGCTCGACGATAGAAGATGTCGGATTGCTCAAAATGGGAGTCGCTCCCAGATTCCTCCCAGCAAGAAGTACAGGTGGCCATGGCCAAAATCATGTTGAGCAAGCCCAGCCAAGTCCGGCTTACGCTGCTTCGAAAGCCACTTTGTCGGAATTGATGATATGTGTCAAAGAAGCCTTGCTCATGAATATATGGGAATAGAATCCCCGTGTTGGAAAAGTATGCCCGAATAAGCCTCTGCATCTCGTGATCTGGGGGCAACCGATTGGCATCAACTTTATCGGCGTCGTCCGATCCTCCCAGTGAGGCCGTGGCCAACCTGTTTGACCTACTTACAAGACCGCCCTCATAAGTACTTTTCTCAGATGTTGTAGTCAGGGGTGAATGGTGGTTGATCAATTGCTTTCTCTTATCGACTGCTCTGAAAATATGTCGCATGAAAGCAATGTTTGAGGACGGGCCTACAAAGCAAGGAATTTAAATATCAGCCGGCCGATTTAGCTAGTAATCCTCGCTCGTTTCTGGGTGCACCTACCAAAAAAGCCACAATCCTGTTCATCGACAAATGATACCGCCATTCCATCAGTCATTCTTTGGTCATTGGAGCTGTCTTTGATCCCATCGATGTTGATGACCACATCATCATTTTCCACAAAATTGTCGGACGAACGACTGCCCACAATCGGAAGTTGATCCTGTTGATTCTGTAATCTTCTATGCTCTGGGCGAACATTTTCTAGGTCATAGAGTCTTTCACCGTGACCTTTCAAAGTGGTCTCGAGTAGCTGGACTTTATGCTCCAAAGCGGCAAACACACTAGTATGAGGAATCAGTAGGTGGACCAGCTATCTGCAGTTTGGTGTAGGGTATGGAGGCTAGTACGGAGGATAAGGAATATCAAGGGGCTATTACTCTTTGGGAATCAAGAGGTTGGCAGATGTCTCCTGTTGCTCATATGTGCATTCAAATCCGAGTTTATCGCATGTATCGCATCGTGGTCGGCCTCCGTTGCACTAGGATATCTCTGTTAGCAACTGTTGTGGCCAGGCAGTGTCATCAGAACGACGACGTACCCTTGATTTTCGAATTCTGCATGCTGAACAGGCTAACGCGATTCGGCGTCTCTTGGGTGGGGGCTCCGCTTGTCGTTGTTGGTTAGTATTATCTGACCCAGATCTGGGTGGAGACTCTTGATTTGATGCCATGAATCACTGGGTTGAGCCTGACTCTGAACCTGGATACAACAAAGACAACAGTTCGGGGAAACATTGGGAGAGCCGGTTCTTGTAGCTCTTCTCCCCTGGCTGGCATGTTGCACGTTCCCCGCCCGCCTCAGTTGCCGAGACCAGGGTTTCCCCCAGAGACCAGCCTAGCGTGTCGCAGATTGTCGAATCAACCAATCAGATACATGGCGTATTCTTTTGACTTTGCTGGGGCTGTTATAGTGGGCTGTCTCCGGGGAACCATCGGAAAAGACGCTTGTAGCCTGTAATATGTAAGTTCCTAGTCAAGCGCTACACTACAGTATGACATGAGCTTGACTTATTGTGAGTCTCGTAAACGGTACATACAAACACGAAACGAAATCACAATGAAAGTGGCTTGGCAACGGTTGATTCGCTTTGTTGCGACCGATGGGCGCGTCCTGAGGGGCGAGCCCATTCTGCCCTCCCCCAATTTTGATCTCGGCGACACAACAGAAGAGACAGGTCTCAAAGCTCGAGTAATTGAAGGGGACGACATCTACGATTCAACCGGTACCACACGCGTCACAGATGAGATAGTGACTGTCAAGACTCTTCTCGGGCCTTTGTCATCTACCGACGTCCCCATTATACGATGTGTTGGGCTGAACTATGCGACTCATAGTAGGTTTACTTCCGTCCCGCCATGCCAAGTCGAGAACGAATATTGACAATTCCTGCAATCAGTCCGTGAAGCTGGGCGCAAGGTTCCGCCATTCCCATCCATCTTCTTCAAGCCATCTACAACAATATCCGACCATGGCACTAATGTAGTTATACCAAAGCTTGCTCAAGATGACCAAGCAGACTACGAGGGAGAGCTGGTGAATCAAGCCTTTTTTAAGTCACTACATTACTTTGCAAATGCTAACTATAACGTTCAGGTTGTGGTTATCGGAAAGAATGCTAAAAATGTGAAAGAGAATGAGGCTCTCGAGTACGTTGCTGCTTACACTGCAGGAAACGATATCTCGTCTCGCAAATGGCAGAGAGACCCTAATCTCGCTGGTGGCGTCCCGCAATGGGGGTTTTCAAAGGGATTTGATACCTTCGCTCCGTTGGGTCCCGCTCTCGTCTCAAGCAGCTTGATTCCCTCTCCCGAGAAGCTTCACCTCCAGACGACGATAAACAAAGAACTGCGACAGGACACAGGGCTCGATGATTTGGTCTTTTCCATTTCCACTCTCATTGCGCATCTATCCTCTGGCACAACCCTTCAGAAGGGCAGCATCATCATGACAGGAACTCCCGGCGGTAAGTGCGCCCGCACTGCTTCGATGAATGACAGGGGATGCTGACCAGGTAATTTTAGGTGTTGGGGCTGGCTTGAAGCCTCCTAAGTACCTTCTGCCGGGGACAACTATGGAAGTGAAGATTACTGAGATTGGAACTTTGAAGAATGGGGTAGAGTTTGAGTAAATTAACAGTGACTACGAGCAATAAAATATAAATTTAGTCCCCAGAATATCATGGTTACTAGTTATTTAAGTGTTTCCGTTGCTTAGGTGTGGAAACTAGACTATGTGTTGAGATATCTTACTATTTCTTGTAAACTCCAAGGGATGCAAGACAAAGCTTTATTACATAAGCCCATTTAGACTGACTAAAACATTTACACATTTACTTAATAATTGGTTAACTATATCAACTTGCAGTAACAGTTACAATTTCATAGGAGATGAGATTATGTTTACTGTCCATTATTACTGCTCTTCGATATCTAAAGTCGGTCAGATGGAACTGCAAATACTATATATCTCCGTCTTGAACAGCTTCCCGAATTTTGAATTACAGGTGAGTCTTTCCACTTTTCCAGCACTCCTCCATAGCCCTCTCTGCGTCATACCCATAAGCCCAAAGTTGAGTCACCGGGTCACTCCACTGGTTTGTACTCTCGACAAAAGGTTTCCCTTCGACTTCAGCCTTCATTCCCAGATCCCTAGCCTGCTGTAATGGACCATCTGGAAAGTGCCAGATCCTTCCGTTGACCAGACTGGCAGCTTGCATCCCATAGCTTCGACTCATTCTCTCATCCTGGAACAAACGCAATGCATCTGGAACCTCCTCCTTGCACTTGATCTTTGAGAGTGAGGTTGCCAGAGCCGCACCATCTTCTACAGCCATTGCAGCTCCCTGTGACATATAAGGTACCATAGCGTGAGCTGCATCGCCAAGGATCAAGAGCTTTTGGCTCTTAGATACCCATGTTGGCAGTCGAGCACCAGTTACCAGGGGCCATTTGACCGTTTGCTTGATCTTTTCAATCAAACTTACTAATCTGCAACTACAGTCAGCTGGTGGAATCCAGATCGGAGTAGAGATAGCTGACCTTGGGTCCCAGTCACAAAACGATTGTCGCATCTCTTGGAGTGCATTCTTTGCATTCCATGTGCTGGGTGAGGAGTGGTCAATGTGGGAGAGAACCATGTTGAATGAATTACCACCGGCGATACAATATGTCATGACGTGACGATCTTCGCCGATCCTAAGTTGCCACCAGTTAATGAGCTACCGTATTTGGGGCAGGCATAATGTGTATGACATACCAGATATTGATACCCGGCCTCTGCAGGAGCCAAGCTGTATCATTGTCGTCCTTCATATCCTCGGTATATACAACAGCTCGATAAGCAGCGAAGCCAGTCCTTTGTGGTGGTGGATCCTGACCGCCAAGCACAAATGGCCGCGCTCGAGACTTGACGCCATCTGCAGCGACGATAAGGTCTGCAGTGTACTGTCGCCCTTCGGATGTCGATGCTGATGGGAATGCCTCATCGTAGTCAATGACCCTACTACCTGTAATAACCTCTACCCCATGCTTAGCAGCCAGGCTCTGGAGAGCACGGTGAAAATCAGCACGATGGATGACAAAGTACGGTGCCCCATACGTCTCCGCAAAGTCAGGATCCAGTTTTGTGTAGCCAATCGGTTCGCCATTCTCCCATCTTCGAAAGGTCATACTCTCTGGTTTGATGGCGTACTGTTCAAGGTAAGGACCAATGCCCCACTTGAGAAGCAGCTTGGCTGAGTTCGGGGGAATCTGGATGCCAGCACCAACCTAGATCAAAAGCAGGGTTTCACGTTAGTCGGTTGCCACACGATGCGCTGTTTATATCAAAGATGAAACATACTTCACCAAGAGAAGCTGCTTGTTCCAAAACGGTTACCTCGTTGCCTTGACGAGCGAGTGCGACCGCTGTAGCCAAACCTCCGAGACCTGCCCCGACCACTAAGATACGGAGTTTTACTTGAGGCTGATGGATGGAGTCTTGTTCTTCGCCGACATGCTGATGTGACTGGTGAATCCTCTCGAGAAGCGCTGTGGACCGCGAGGGATAACCAACCTCCTAAAGACTAGATCAGCAACCAATCTCTTGAAGATGGATGTCTTTCCATGAGGGTCGTACCAGCGGAGTCTTGCTGATTCCATTTGCAACCACCATTTCGTAGATATTTCGATTCTGAGCTCAGGTGAAATTACTCATTTTAGTTTACCTTACGGATATGGAATTGATTTCTTAGTATTGTCTCATCTTTATCAATCAACCACCAGAGATCATCGGGAACGTGTACCGACAATGCCCCGAAACTGCCTTGCCCCACTCTGCCGGCTCGGCGCTATCCGTTTCGAACCCGATGCCAAAAGACAGAGGTTCATATTAAATAAAAATAACCTTGACGACTTCGTCGTTGGCAAAGAGAAGAACCCTAGCCTGAAGTAGAATATTGACACACCCAAGACAAGACTCTATCGTTCGACACCAATTATCAGACTCAAAAGATCTCAAACAAGACTCTTCATTGTTTCCAAGATGACTTCTGCCGGTCCCAGTGCGAGTGAAAGCCCACAGGATAACGCTATCAACGCCGCCGCCGGGTTAATGCAGAGCCCTGACGAGTTGGTTGCAGCCCTCCGGGCTACAAATACATCTCCTCTCTGGGCCCAGATGCAGCGATTGAACCCACCTGCCCCAAACCCACAGACGATCCCTCATGTTTGGAACTATGACGAAATCAGGCCTTACCTCGTCAAAGCAGGGGAACTGATCACGGAGAAACAAGCTGAGCGCCGTGTCCTGATGCTGGGCAATCCCGCAAGAGGTACCGTGCTATTCGAATTGTCCATTTCAGATCCAGATTATTAACATCCAAGTTATAGAGGCGCCTTATACCACAGACACCCTTTATGCTGGTCTTCAGCTAGTACAGCCCAAGGAAACAGCACCTGCCCATCGGCATACCGCATTTGCCTGCAGATTTATTATTGAAGGCACTGGAGGCTTTACAGCAGTGCATGGTAAAAGAGTTCCGATGAGGCCTCGCGACGTCATCGTCACCCCCACCTGGAACTGGCATGATCATGGTAAGAAAGGGGCCAATGAGGAAGGTGGCGATGACCAACCCGTCATCTGGCTTGACGGACTTGACCTTCCCAGTTTCGTCCACTTTCCTGTACACTTTGTGGAGCACTATTCTTCCGCACGATACCCAGCCGAGGATTTTGCAGAGTCCAACATTGTCTATCCGTGGGACAAGATGCAGTTACAACTGGATGCGACCACCGAGGGGTGGGTTTCCAAACCCTATTTGAAGCGAAATGGATCCGAGAGTGAGTTTCTTTAGCACTCAGATTAAACTTTACTTACTGACAAAATTTCACCAGTTGGTAAAATTATCGGAGCCTCTGCAGAGAGACTATCGCCTTGCGCCACCTCTCCTGAGATCCGGGAAACTAGCTCTGCAGTCTATCACGTTATCGAAGGGTCTGGTTCGACTATGGTTGGCAACTCTGTGCTCAAGTGGAAGCAGGGTGATACGTTTTGCGTCCCAGCCTGGCACAAGTACCAACACCAAGCTGGATCAGAGGGGCGGGTCTATCTGTATAGATTTGATGATAAGCCTATGCTCAAGGCTTTGGGATTTTACAGAGTGGAGGGAGTTGACGTGGAGAGTTATGTATCAGAGTAAACAAATTGCAACATGCAGCAATGTAAGACCAAGCTTGAATTGAGCTACCACTTTCATTACAATAGACGTTCTGTGGATGGATCCTTATGCAATGAGATTCTTTTAGCTCTGTGGCCTTCCATACCTCTTCTTAGAAACTGATACTGGGCTTGTCTCTATCATACTCGAGCTGGACGGATCGGCTTACCAGTTGTTTTATCCTTGAACCATCTGGCTAAATTTGTCTATGCTTTTTTGTGTCCGTCCGCTCCGTACCCAACTATCAGACCACTTTAGACTTGAGGACTTAAACTACTCAAATACATCTTTCACCTGTGGGTTATCGTGGCAGCGAAGAGCCCAATCGACAATTTTCACGTCTCGAGAAGGCCAAGGCCTCGTGAATGGTATCAACCGGGTTCCATAAATACTGGGTGCTGCGCAACCTATTGAAAGTCAGACTTTGGTGGATCAAGAAGCTGTATCGCCGAAAGGCAACATATTGTTCGATGAATACATGAGACGCTCCCTGTGCTGGGTACTTCCAGGAAA
Organism: Fusarium sp. FIESC RH6; assembly: GCA_022627095.1. Classification (NCBI taxonomy): domain Eukaryota; kingdom Fungi; phylum Ascomycota; class Sordariomycetes; order Hypocreales; family Nectriaceae; genus Fusarium; species Fusarium sp. FIESC RH6. Next base: position 31,677 of record JAJALC010002373.1, on the reverse strand, counting down.
GAAGCATGGGCCGGAGGTCGGTCCGGATACAGGACGTTCTGACATCTTTCCGACCTTTCCCCTAAATCCGAACTATCCTAGATGTATCCCGACCGCACAGAAGCCTGAATTTATAGTCAAGGTCCACTTTATTTAGAATGATATCTTCCAAGAAAAGTAGCACCCCTAGCTATCTGACAACCACTTCGAAAGCCTGTGGCAGCATCCAAGGTCGTTGAACATCGAAAGGCAAAAATGCAGAGCTTAGCTGCCAACACTCACTCAAAGAATGGGTACATACGTGCGCAAGTCCCAATGCTCATTGATGGGAAGCCCATTCTGAGGACTTCTGATACGCTGAAGCATTACGATTTCGAGGGCGGGACCTTTCAAGGCGCAGAGATTTTCGACTGTGAAGAGGCTGCGGCTAGCTGTAGCAGAAGTTTTGCGGCTTGGTCAGCGACATCCCCAATCCATAGGCGTGCTCTACTTCTCCGACTCGCAGAGGTAGATAATCCGAGTCAACACAAGGAGATCCCAGCTAAAACATTGCTTCCAGAACTTGACCAAGCGCCAGGATGAGGTCAAAGCCATAATCAAGTCAGATATCCACTGCTCGGATGACTGGGCCGCGATCAACATAAATGATAGTATCAGACATATCAAAGAGTGTGCGTACCTGCTGACGTCAAAGACTTTGAATGGTACGATTCCATACACCGACACGGAAGGATCATACGGTCTCGTTTTCACTCGCCCTCTCGGTGTTGTCTTAGGCATTGCTCCATGGAACGCCCCTCTATTTTTAGGGTTCCGAGCAGTCATTGCTCCCGTAGCTATGGGTAATACGGTTATTCTCAAGGTAAAGCGTTCTCCAGTACCCAAGCCATCTCCGGCCTCATACTGAAAGCATTCGATTAAAGGGTTCCGAGCTGAGCCCTCGCACCCATTACTTCATAGCCGAGATGTTTGGACAAGCTGGCTTTCCTCCGGGAGTTGTCAACTTAATCCTCCACCGACCGCAAGACGCATCTGATATCGTTAGACAACTTATCCGACATGATGCAATTCGGAAAGTCAACTTCACGGGCTCAACTGAAGTGGGGCGGAGTATTGCTCAACAAGCTGGACAGGCTCTCAAGCCGGTCCTTCTCGAGTTGGGTGGCAAAAACTGTTCGATCGTTCTGAGAGACAGCGACTTAGCCCAGGCTTCAGAAGCTGTGCTCACCGGCGCAATTCTCAACGTAAGCAAGCCCTTGTTCTATCGTCATTTCGCTCTTCATGCTCACAAGATACTAAACTAAAGGGAGGTCAGATCTGTATGTCAACGGACTTGGTACTTGTTGACGAGAGTGTCATGGATAATTTTAAAATCGAGATCACCAAGAATCTTGCCAACAGATCTGGGATGAAATTTCGACTCATCGGCTCAAAGAGCCCATCAAGAATTCGGACTCTTATCTCTGACGCTACAGCCAAAGGGTCATCCGTACAGTTCTCATCCGACCTTGATGCAGAGACCGATTCACCGCTCATTCCAATTACTGTATTTGACAGCGTCAATGATTCAATGGCGTACTTTAGGCAAGAATCCTTTGGGCCTTGCATTGGAATCGTATCCATTGCCGATGAGGCAGATGCAGTCAGGATTGTGAACGAGAGTGGTTACGGGCTGTCAGCTTCTATCTGGACCAGAGACCACTACAGAGCATTGAACCTAGCCCGCAAACTCCACGTTGGCGCTGTTCATATCAACTCACTTACTGTTCACGATGAGCCGACATTGCCACATGGGGGCACAGGGTTAAGTGGGTTCGGAAGGTTTGGGGCGGAATGGGGCCTTGAGGAATTTTGTGAGACGCAGACCGTTATCCTAAACCACTAGGATCATCGCCATCTTTTACATCACCACCTTCCTGCAGTTTACACATCTTCCAGTTAGTCCCAGTTTAGTTTCAAATGCAATGCATTGAGCCAACAACCTTCCCATCTCAATTTCAATGTTTACAATAGCTGTTATTACACCCAATTGTGTAAACTGCATTTAATATATCCTCTTACGGTTACAGCAGATAGTGCCCAGGAGTAAAATAGTTAGGTTTTACACTAACAAAACAAGACAAATTCTTATCGCATACCCTGGTTCGGAAGAAGTCTCTGGCTTAAAAAGCACGGCAGTACTAGACTTCATCTAGGTAGAGAAATCAGTCGTGGATTATTATTCCTTTTTTGTTTTTCAAGCCAAGCGGGAAAGAAAAGGCCTTGTGCGCGACAGGCCTCTGGGTCCCATCGGATAATCTCACATCACGATTGCGGGGAGAGTCTGGGGTAAACCCATTTTAAGGTTTTGATCTGTCCGGTAGTTGCGTCCCCGGGGCAAAATCGGGAAGACTGCCCCCGACCCGAGATGAGCTTGCGTAATTGTAATAGACGTCTTATTAAGACACTATTGCTGGCCCAACGCGTGAAAGTAGGAGGTACAAAAAGTCCAATTACATTCGTTGTCACCTGGCACTCCCACTATTCTCATTCTCACATTACCAGCCTATAACCCACTCAGAATCCATTCGCCGTTCATTCGAATTAACGACCTTCGCCGCAGTCATGTCTCCTCTCGTACGTCCGGTCCATAGTAATCAAGGTTCACTGTCGCAAGTACTAACTAACCATTGTTTTCTAGGACTGGCCACTGTGGTGGCGTATTTTGGTCCTTCTCAATGTCAGCTTCTACAATCTTCTTGGAAACGCGTGGTGTGCCGGTCTCTCTCCACTTTTCGGGTTGATCATCCAAGAGTTGCATTGTTCGCAGTCCCAAGCATCCAACTTGGTAACATACGCTCTGCTCACTCTTGGACTGTCGGTAAGAAGCTGTCTTTCTCTTGCTCCTGTCTAAGGAAACAGCTGACGTTCATAGAACCTCCTGGCCCTGCCGCTATCATCTCTCTTCGGAAAGCGACTCACCGTCCTTGTATCCCTCGCTTTGTTCATCGCTTGCAATATCTGGTCCGGCGAAGCATCCACCTACGACTCCCTCCGAACCTCACGTATATTGGGTGGTTTGGCTGGTGGTCTAGTGGAGGCTCTTGGACCGATCATCGTCGCCGAGACCTTTCCAGCCCATCAGCTCGGCCGAGCTATGGTCGTATACGTGGGCTTCCTTGCCTCTGGCTCTGCCATCGGACCCATTGTTTCTGGAGCGATAGGAACAGACCTGGGTAGTTGGCGATGGTACTTGAGAATAATATCCATTTTCATGGGTCTGAATTTCTTTTGCTCCATTATAATGTTGCCAGAGACAGCTCGTACGGTTGATGAAGCAGGACATAACACTCCCGAGGAGGTCAGCGGCGGAAGCACGATTGAACATAAACCGACTACAGCATCTGTCGAAGATGCTGGTTCCCCTCGCCCAACCTCGGAGATGTCTCCAACGACATTAAGAGAAGAATGGATATCCAGGTCTTTCAGTCTAGACTGCATCCCTTTGCAGTGGACTAGAATGCCTTCTCTACTTATACAGCCACTTCAGCTCCTTGCAGCACCACAAGTCCTTGTCACGGTCTATGTCTTCGGTCTCACAATTGGCTGGACAGTTATCACCTCGGTTCTCATTTCTCTCATCTACGCCTCGCCTCCTCTGCTTTGGAAAGCGCATTCCATAGGTCTTTTAAATGTTGCATCTCTACTTGGTCTCCTTGTTGGTCTCCCATTCGGTGGTTATTTTGCGGACCTTCTATTTCTCCGATCGGCACGCATGAACATTTCAGGGCCAGATCCAAGAAGTAGACTGCCCATGGTGCTACTGGGAGCCCTCAGCAGCCCTACCGGATGTCTAGTCCTTGGGCATGCTCTTAGGCGTCCCGATTCTTGGATCCAGGTGTGCGTTGGATGGTCACTACTCGCTTTTGGGTTGACGGGCTCTGCGAATATTCTGCTCACTTATTCCGTGAACAGTATGCCGCCAAGGGCTGGGGATATTGGAGTCCTAGTGAATGTTATGAAGAACTGCCTGGCGTTTGGTGTTTCCTATGCTTCAGTTCCCTGGATGCAAAGCATGGGCGTGTTCGAACAGTTTGCGATTATGTCTGCTCTTCTCTGGCTTGGCTACCTACTTGTAATCCCTATCTGGTTTTGGAGTCAAGTTATTGTACAAAGGAGCACTGCCTACATGTAGCAAGAACCATTGATTTAGGTTACAGGCATGTTTCCTTATAGGAAACAGCTCTTATAGTAGCAGCACGTTTATTCAGGCTGACGCTGATCGTCATTTCCACATTGCTTATTCCCCTGGCACTTTCATGGTCTAGTGTCAATAGTGTGAGAAGGTCCCGCTAACTTTCAGAACTATTGCTTCACATGCAGGGGCCCGCCAATCACACCACGGGAATTGAAATGACACCACGTTTAGACCGTATTGCCACCGATTTATCAGGTCTAGAACAAACCTTCCAGAAGCCCAGTTCTACAATAAAATATCTTCAACGCCTTTATCTTTAGGGCGCCGTTACCTACTCTGTGCTGAACTTCACCCTACAAATAAACCGCTCTTTCAGGAGACTCCAGTCCCTTGTCAATAATTCTCCTTCGCATCAGCGCTGTAATGAAGTCCAAGGCCCTTCTCAGCGTGCTGGTGCTTTTAAGCGCCAGCGCTCACGCTGGACCTTGCAAGCCAATCACTTCACAAACCACGCAAGTTGCCTCTGCTACAACAGAGGAATCCGCCGCGGTTGACTCAAGTACCACCATTATGACGTCCGATACCAGCGAATTTCCCACCACTTCCACGACTGAGCTGAGCTCTCAGACAACCGAGGAGCCTACAGTTGAGTTGACAACGACCACTACAGCTGCCGACACGACTTTAGAGGCCCCCACCAGCACCGAGGAAGCATCTACAACGGGTGCAGCTGCGTGTCCTACTCCTGTAAGCTACGACAACCTTGGCTTCGACTGGGCATACTACAGCAATCCTGCCCAAAACACCGACACTACCTACTCCTCTTTTGTTCCTCAGTCCTTTAAACAAGTAAACCCTGTCTACATTGGGACCACCCGCCAGATCGGTGGCCTCTACCAGCCCGAGAACGGTGCCCCAGCCGGCCTTATCTACGGCTCTTCTGACCTGGACCTCGACTACTTCGCCCTAAATCATCATGCGTACTTGTATACTTGCGACGCTGGTAGATACAGGTTTGACATCCCATACGCCAACGATGCACTTTATCTCTGGCTTGGAGCAAAGGCCTATGCCGGATGGTCTTCAGGCAACGCCGATGCTAAGGCCCTCTACAACCAGCCCGATCACATTGCAGGAAGTGCTAGCTACGAGATTGACCTTCCGGGTGGTGTGTATATTCCCCTTCGCTTTGTTTATGGTCAGGCGCAGTACGGCGGCGGCTTTACCTTCACTATTACATCTCCAAGTGGGCAGGTTCTAGTCGGCAATGACGTTACCTCGAGCCCGTACGTTGTGCGCTATTCATGCGATGGTGTTGCTGCCCCAGCTTACCCTCCATTTGGACAGGAGATCTAGGCGTTTCGTTCATAGTTTAGTCTCGATAGATATTGAAGGAATCACTTAATACGTGTCTATCTTCGTTTGCAAGGAACTTTTTAATAGTAATAATCTTAATACAGTTTAATCTAACTTTATTGCAATTAATTAGCAATTTTACACTAATAAATAACAATAGAGATAAATCCCGACGAAATTAAACGATAAGGTGGTTTGATAACAGAGATAAGATATGATGTGAAATAATGACGGTTAATCTACGGCTATTGAGTCGGATAAAGGTTATTCCGCTCCGCCCGCAAGCCTCAATACAGAAAGAGAGTTGAATTAACACATGTGCTGCCAGAGTATTCGAAAATCAATGTCACAGCGACATAAATCTCGCTCACGATAAAAGAAGGATATAATAGCGATCGCAATTCAAGTCACACTAGCTGTCGAATCTGAAGAACCTAGTAGACACAAAGACATAAGATCTTAACCTAAATTCATCACAATTGCTCTTTTGGTATCGGGTAGGAAATGCATTTGTCAGCGGCACGCCCCAGCTTGATTGGCTCGGACTAAATCGTTTATGGATCATTCGTTGGCTGCAGCCTACGGGGATCTGTAATGTGGATTTCCAAGCACCCATCGACGCCACAGTGGCTGATTGTGGCTGTAGAAGTACAGAACTGACAAATGGTGTGGTCTCACTAAGCACAAAGAGTTTCGTGGATCTTCTCGATGCTTCGAGTAAGATCATAGCCCTTCGATATGGTGAGTAACGTCTTGCGCAAGAACACACTGCCTAAGTCCCAATGTAAAACACTGTTGTATAAATAAATGACTTTCGACGGTCTTGGTGAATTTTTAATTATCAGAATTCAGTATCTTCACAACTCAATCAATTGTACCAAGCACAAGCATCCATCAGCCAATCAAAAGCCCGAACCATCATTACAATTACCTATCCCAGTTTACCAGCAAAACACATCAACAAAATGGCATTCTTCCTCCCCCGCACAGCCTACCATGTCCAGGCCCCAATGAACCCACTCTATCATCTACTCAGGGAGCTCGACCAGTCAGTCCTGCAGCCCCAACAGCCACAGCGAAAGCGCCAATGTCACCCTCAACAGAAGACCCGCGCTGAGGTTGCCTGCCCTGCCTACCGAGTCAACGCTCGCCCATGGGAGCCCCGATTTGAGGCCCACGAGACGAGGGACTCCTTTGTTATCTATGGCGAGCTTCCTGGTCTGAACAAAGAACACGTCACCGTCGAGTTCCCTGAGCCTACCAAGCTTGTCGTCAGTGGCAAGGTTGAGCGATTCATAGATGCCCCCAAAGCAGATGAAACCACCTCTGAAAAGACTGCTCCCACCCCGACCATCGAGTCAGACAACGAAGACACACGAAGCAGGAGCTCATACCAGGCTACTGTTGAGGACGATGTCGATGGTGACGACTTTGAAGTCTTGAGCCACACATCAGGAAAGTCAGGAACCAGCAACCAGCCAGAGCCTGAGACTGTCAGTGAGAAGGCCAAGGAGACGCAGCCTGAGCAGTCCGAGCAGCCCCAAGAGCCACGACGTTCTGGCTATCGCAAGGAGTTCTCCCGCTACTTTACCTTCCCTACCTATGTCAACCACGAGGCAGTCACTGCAGAACTCAAGGATGGCCTCTTAACCATAGTCATCCCTAAGGTGACTGCCAAGTCTCATCGCATTATGATTGAATAAAGAATTGGACATTGGTTCATTGGCTTTCATTTTGATACTTTTGCGCATAGATATATGAGAGGGCCTGTTCTTTACACTGGTTTACTTTGTTAATTAGATAATCAATTTACTAAATACGCACACTACATCAGTTTGTGAGGTTTAAAAGCTCACGCAGAAATCATCCTTATTTGAAGCTGACAATACTAAACACTCAAACACAGCTAACATGGTAATACTAAGCGGGATTCCCCATGAAAGAGCTCTAGTATAAGTGCAAACCGAGCTTTACTCCCAATCACACTTGATTCGCAGCATGTACCTTCCCCTATCGCATTCTAACATCTGACCCTATTTAGGGTCCTACCAGCAGCAAATATCTAAAGTAACATTCTTACAAGTTAATCTACTAACAATACCTGAGGTGCTGGAATAAATGCAATCTTTCGCCCTAGGTCCCTTGAAAGCTAGAAGCTTAGTAGGGAATTCAGGGTTATTGTTATTTCCCTTTGCAGTAGTATTTGCTAGGATCTTGGCAGTGTAGAAGTTTTGGATAGGTTTGTCAGGTATGTCTTTGAAGACTATCCATTGTGGCCCAGCGCTAGTTTGCATAACCACCATGCGGACTCAATTCTTATTTGGGTATGCATCTGCCAACCATCCTCTCAATTGGCGGTTATAGTGCTTAGGGTAATACGAACGGCCCATGAATAAAGCGCTTGAGTTGAACGGGACGACAATGCTTGAGTTAGCGGGAGTATCTTCGTCGTCGGGTTGTTGACATTCGCCTCTGTCGATTGGGCCGATAATGGTAACCTTGCCCTGTCGATCAATGAAGATATCATCAGTCATGAATAGTTCAGGCCCAAGATTGTTGCCATCCAGAGTATATGGCCTTTCTCTTAGATGAACCCCAACCTCCACAGCCTTCCCAGCCGAAGAGCCTGGTGGCTAGGGTTCCAATATCCCCGTCAGAGTCTGTCAGATTATACCCACTATCGATGAGTGCGTCTTTGAAGGTATCGACCGCGGCCTGACTGCTAGCCCTCTGGGTCTGTACTGACAGGTTGGGAAGAAGGGAGTGATAAGCCACTGGAATAAGAAGTGTAGTAAGGAACTTCATCGTTTAAGTGTTTGACTTTTTCTTCTTGATTAGCCACGAACTGCAGTATCCCAATATGTTGTTTATATATGTCCCGGCATAAGACAGATTCGGCATATGTACAAACGAAAGCGCCCAACTCCCAACACATAAGCCATTGCAATATGCAGTTGGCTGAATGATAGTCTCACATAAAGACCTTCGCATGTCAATGCAACCATGAGAGCACCGAGCCAACATAACTAAGATGAGTTGACATGGACCCTGTGAGCACTGAGTGTCACCTTGCTACGCGCTGATTGTCAATTTCGGTACCAGCCTCCTCGTCAGAAGTTCCTGCACTTCGTGGGGTATATGTACTCTCCTGCCGGTTAATCCAAATATGAGTTTGAGTGTCACTAGTTTACACACAAGACCTTACATAACATAAGGTAGAAGCCTCCTTCAATAGTTACTCATGATTCCACAATAGGAGCACTGATATTATTGCTCTACTAATGGCAGCCTATTTACAGACTGGAATGTTATAGCACGGTATAGGTACGAGGCTACGGGACCAATGACCTTTGTTTTACGCGCTCAATGGTCACGTACGAAGGCGATCACTTGGCTATAGAACCAACAACAGCTCTAAAATGGGACATATACTGGTGATGGTGGAGGACGCTACTGGTTTTATGGTTACTTAGAGTTCTGTGCTTGGACAATTCTAATTAAACTGACAACGAAAAGAACCATTAATGTCATCCTGCAAAGAGTTACCAACAACCAACAAGTTTTAGAGTGGAGACAGCGGCTCATGCTTGAATCCGATTCGTTAGCTTCTTTATCAACAACGACTAACAATGAAATTTCAATGCATGCCAACCTTCAACAATCGGCAGTTCTTGATGATCTGATGGGCAATGGATAAATACAAGACAATGGCCTCAGAATCACCTCATATTGACTATCAATTTACATTAGGTCAATGCATGGATTGTGTTCCTTGTCAGTTATCTGAGAACGTTTCACAAGTTTATCGATCCACGGAATCGGATCATCTGTCCTTCCTCAGTCTGCGTGCCGATACCCACCCCGCTTTAGGCGCCGGTACCCAGAGGCAATCTGGGATATCTGGCACCTCCCACCATTTCGTCTTCGACAACGACTTCAATGTTTTCAAACAGAGATATCGCGTTCCTGCTCACACCTCTACTCTTGAGCATTTTCCTTTATAATTGTTATCAATCACAAGAACCTCCCCTCGAACCTTCACTAAACCAAAATGAATTGACCATGTTGAGCGAAGGTGGCTTTGATGGTAACTTCGGGAACACATGGTTTCCTCGATGTCTTTCCTCGATGTCGCTTTGGCGTCGAGACTGGCGGGACAGTCACTGGATGGCCCGCGAAAGGGGGTTACTATATCCTCCGCTGTTCAGTAGCTGAGCTTGAGTATCTCGGACTCGATCGCTTTCAGCCTGTCAACAAATCGGATAACCCTCAAAAGGAGGAGCTCTGGTGCACTAAAATTCGCAACTTGGGAGCTAAATGGTATGGCGACCCTTACGAACATATGGAGGCAAAGACACGCGGTGTCGAGACACCCCACCTTTCCCTTGGCTGGCCTTCCGATGGTGGTGCCTGGGCTCTCCAGACAACAAAGGTTGAGGGGATACGAAAAGGTCTAGGAAGGATCAACAACGTCTTTACGATGGAAGAGCGCTAGCAGAAGATCCAAGAATTCGGTGGTACCTTTTATGCTGAGCCAAAAGATTGTCCTTATCTTGACCTTGATGAGTAAATAATCAGGTTATCCTATTTGCACCCCCTAGGCGTTACTTGTTTATCTCGTCCAATAATGTCTTCGCAGCCAATTTACCCAGATTGTTTGAAGCCAAGGGAGAATCACCAGTAAGCAACAACCGATCGCGATGGCATTCTCCAGTGATATCTTTGTTGATCGGGGTGATACCAAGCTTCTTGAGTCGCTCGCCAACCAGCCATTCCATCTTTCCAGGGATATAGCCAATGTCGATGTTCGCACCCTGGTCCAACGAATCAGGGAAGACGTCAATGCTGTAACCATCGTAGATAAACTTGGACCCTTCTGGTTTCCCGACATCAGCCGCGAGGATACTGGCTGGTCCATGACAGAGGGTGATAAAAAAGCGATTGTTGGCATGAGCCCAACGAAGAACATCGCCGACTGTCTTGCTGAAGGGTACACCGTTGAGGACGCCATGACCACCGGGAATAAAAACTGCCAAGTAAGGCGTTTCTTCAGTAAAACCTTTACCGTCCTTGCCATGCCAGACCTCGGAAAGGTTGAGCGGGCTGCGAAGCCTTTGCTTGTACTTGTCGTAAATCTCCTTCACAGCCTTATCTTCCTTTGGAAACGCCCACATTTCGAGTTTAACAGGGTCTCCCGAAAGCGTGGCGACATCAACATCAAATCCAGCAGCGTCAAGGTGATACATGGGTAGCAGCATTTCTACTGGGTGGTTACCAGTGGAGAAGAACTTGCCATCTGCCATTTTGAGGTAACGCTCCTGTGTACCAATCATAAGGATCTTCCACTTGCCGCCGGTGTATTTGTTTGGATAGTCGGCTCCGTCAAAGTCTGTCTTGGAGGTGACGTACTGCGTGAGAGAGAAAGGTGATGGGAAGTAGGCGTCATCCTCTGCCATATCGCGAACAGGTGCTTTGTCATTTTCGTGCGACATAATGTCGTTGTGGTCGAGGGTCAATCTAACGGAATTAGAAACAATAATTGCTTTGAAAATACGTGTGTCTGAAATGTTCTTTGATTCTTTTACGAATGGCGGCGTTTAGAACAAGTCGAGAGAATGGGGTTCTTATCGTAGACATCTTCGAAAAGGAGGAGAAGGTTTTATAGACTGTGGGGCTATCAAAATTCGATCTAACGATCCCAGAACAGATCTTCAACTGCTTTTCTGGTGATTGGGCTCTTGAGTTTCATGCATGATTGTACCCCGCATGGTGCTAACACCTACCGATACAAGTTCTTACATGACGGTATGTTAGATAACGGTTAGTTCCGAACGCATCATCATGACGTTTCGAACAGCATGTGTTGTCATTTATCCTAGTAACAGATGGTGCTCATTGTATCGATAAACCTCTTCACGTATCGCGAACCAACCGCCACGCCATCCTCGTCCTCAAAGTCCCGCGGGTCACCAAGCTCTGCATTACCCTCATCCAGGCATGTCAAGTATGTCTTGACTACCTTGCTATAGACAACACCTATAGTTACCCTAAGCTCAGTCTGGCCCAAGTGAATGAGTTGAGCCTTGATGGCTTACGGGCTCACTGTCTTCAAGCTTACTCGACCGCTTTGCAGTTTGCCGGATATTTGTGAATTTTTGTTACTGGAATACTGGACTAGTGATTGCCACAGTCTGATTTTAGGAGTGCAAACACCGATACTGTAATTACAGTATTGAAATGATAAACTTATAGGGTAAGCAACTAAACCGATTAAGCGTCGGTAGCCTCGGAAATGAACCTAAATCTAATCACACTTCTGCTGATTATCGAAAAGCTCATCAATTTTGTGGGGTATTTGTCTTCTTGCCATCCACCCGCTGGTACGAATTTAATTCCATGTTTCCTTTTATACTACACCTATTAGTTGTGTCGTACGGTTGTAAGCATTACAATACATCGACGCTAAATTTCCACGCGCGCTTATGACGTAAAGTCGCAAACTCGGCGAGAAACTGCCCCGCCCCGTACTCCTAGTCGCTATTAGTGTAGTGAGAATACTCGTATATTGTTATGCACCATAGGAAGTGCTCTTTTATAGCGATTGACTGTGGGTACCATGGAAGTCAAATTGTTCCGAAGACCGGTATTTGCTAGAAATCCTAAAACGCCATCCAAAATGGACATTTAAAGATTTCCGAACTTAAGTCCCGGTAGACATATGTGTTGGGTAAGACATGGTCAATATGTAGGCTGGCAAATGCTATAAAGACGAGTGGTCGCAGCTTGCTCTTTCATCGAAAACTGCACTTTCATCCCGCGCATCAATATCAAACACAGTTTCAACCTCCGTGCTTCGAGCAATAAATTCACCAAAATGTCAAAGGTTCTTACTGTCTTTGGAGCCACTGGAAAACAGGGCGGCTCAGTTATACAGACGGTCCTCTCTGAGAAGAAACTTTCGAGTGAATTTACAATTCGCGCTGTTTCTCGGGATATTAACAAGCCTTCTTCAAGGGAGCTTTCAGCTAAAGGCATTGAAGTGGTTGCAGTATGTAAGATACATACGCTATAGGGATCAACGCTGAACTTTGCTTTCATAGGCCGACCTTTCTGATGCTGACTCTCTGGCTTCAGCTGTCCAGGGCACTCACACGCTCTTCGTCGTGACGAACTTTTGGGAGACTATGTCAGCTGAAATCGAGGAATTGCAGGGTAGGGCCGTCACCGATGCCGCAAAGGCCGCTGGTGTACAGCATATCGTCTTTTCGGCACTTCTGAATGTGTCAGAAGCGAGCGGAGGTCGTCTGACCCATATCGTCCACTTTGACAGCAAAGCTCACATTAGCCAGTATATGCGAGATAGCGGTGTTCCTTGCTCTTTTGTCTGGCCGGGCGCATTCATGGATGACTTTATTTAATACATTCGCAAAAGCGGGGATGATGAATATGTCCTAGCGCTCCCTATAAACGGCGACGAGGCCCAGATGCCTCTATTTCTAGCATCTGCTGATATGGGTAAGTTGCAATTTAATAGGAACGTGTAGCACCGAAACTTAATTATAAACCTTTTGTAGGCAAATTCGTTAAGCTAGCTATTGCAAACTTCCCTCAATATGTTAATAAAGACATCTTCGCTGCAACTGCTTACTTAACTCCCAACCAGCTGATGGCGGAGTGGTCTAAGGCAACAAGCAAAAAGGGAAAATATGTACAGTTGCCAGGAGATGTTTTTAAGTCACATATGCCGCCTTCGATCGCCCAGCTGATCTACGAGAATATGTTGCTTATGGAAGATCCAGGCTATTACGCTAACGGGGAGCTGGCCCCATTCCTCGATGCTCTTAATGAGAAGCCAACGACATGGGCAGAATTCGCTGGAGTGAACCAGAATAAGTGGTAAATTATAGATAAAAAATGTTACGCACCTTAAACACTAAAACGGTCTTTCATACCCTGGTTTCCCAAGGTAGAATAGAACACTATATGTTTATTTAAGTAGTCTAGACGTTGCTGATATTATGCTTCTAAAGATGATATTTCTAGATTATGTATCGGGATCCCTACTATAAGAGTTTTTTATGTTTAGCGTTCAAGTAAAGCTTTTATTTAACAAAAACAAGCAACTTTAAATGTAGCTAATACCTTGATCATAAGACCCCTTTTGCAAACGGTTTAGACCATTAGCATGGGTCATAGATCTTGCAGCTCCTTTAAGTCGTTTCCGCTTTGTCAACGTGGAATCTTGCATTTGGAAGATACGGTCAGTTTTACCTGTTGGAAATTGCTCAAGGCTGAATGTTAACTGTCAAGCTACATAAAACAAATATTTCTTACTGTGTGGTTTTTTTAATCTTAATCTTATGATCTTTCTAAAAAGCTAGTATTTTTAACTATCAAGCGGAGGTAAAACATTAAAGTTAGGGAAGAAGTATTAATCTCGGTATTGGGATAAAGCTTTAGCCTTCTCAGGTAACTATCGACACCTTTCCGCCATCGGAGTTAAGGGAAAATTCCCCTCATTACCCCAGGGTATAGGTTATGCGGGGTTTGCGAGTCTGGGTCGTGCTAGTGCTACTCTAATTGACTTTAGCGTTTCGCCTAACCACACGCATGACTTGGTACAACCGTGCTTTGCTCGGAATGTTGACGCTAGTGGAAAAATCTGGAAAATATGGGGTAAATCTTTACGCGCGGCAATTCAGAGTTTTCTCCCTGATTCATCTGCATATATATTGGCTTCCCTAGTCCATGGGTTCCCCAGATTCATCAGACAACAACCCCAGGATTCAATTGACCCTTGTGCTGATCAAGGCACTTGTCATCAACCATGGGTCTCTCCATCAACAACATCTTTGCTGTCAATGAGGACCGGCCCACTCCCAAGGCTGTGTACAATTGGCGCGTCTACACATGTGCTGCCATCGCCTCTTTCGCATCATGCATGATCGGCTATGACTCTGCCTTCATTGGCACCACCATCGCGCTACCCTCTTTCACTGAGGAATTTGACTTTGCATCCTACGAACCCAACCAACTCGCTCTTCTCAAGGCCAACATCGTCTCGGTCTACCAGGCTGGCGCGTTCTTCGGCAGTCTCTTCGCCTACATCACCTCGTACTTCATCGGTCGACGTTACTCCCTGATCGCCTTCAGCTTCGTCTTTATGCTCGGAGCTGGTATGATGCTTGGCGCTAATGCTGAGCGCGGCTTAGGACTTATCATCGGTGGTCGCGTTCTTGCCGGAGTAGGAGTTGGCGCCTGTTCCAACATGGTTCCCATCTACTGCTCCGAGCTTTCTCCTCCTGCTATTCGCGGTCGCCTGGTTGGTATCTATGAGCTCGGTTGGCAGATTGGTGGCCTGGTTGGCTTCTGGATCAACTACGGACTGGCCGAGACTATGGCTCCTAGCCACAAGCAGTGGATCATTCCTTTTGCTGTCCAACTTATCCCCGCCGGCATGCTGCTTTTCGGTGCCTTCTGGATCAAGGAATCGCCTCGATGGCTCTTTTCTAAGGGCCGACGTGAGGAAGCCATGAAGAATCTGTGCTGGTTAAGACAGCTTTCTCCCGAGGACCTTTATATCGTCGAAGAAGTCAGCTACATGGACCAGGAGCTAGACCGCTATAACCGAGAAGTCGGTCCCGGCTTCTGGAAGCCTTTCAGTGCACTCAAGAGCCGACAGATCCAGTGGCGTTTCTTCCTGGGTGGTATGATGTTCCTCTGGCAGAACGGGTCTGGCATCAACGCTATCAACTATTACAGTCCTACTGTCTTCAAGAGTATTGGAATCCAGGGCACCAACACCGGTTTCCTTACCACCGGTATCTTTGGCGTGGTTAAGACAACTGTTACTATTATTTTCATTCTGTTCTTGATTGAGACTGTCGGACGCAGAAAGCTGTTGATTATTGGTTCCGTTGGTGGTTCTCTTTGTATGTGGTTCATTGGTGCTTATATCAAGGTCGCCAACCCAGCTGGCAAGGTGGCTGCTGCTGAGGCAGCTGGAGCTGCCGCTCCTTCAATGTCAAGCGGTGGCATTGCTGCCGTTTTCTTCTTTTATCTTTGGACTGTCTTTTACTCACCTACATGGAACCCCATTCCTTGGGTTCTCAACTCTGAGATGTTCGACGAGAAGTCTAGGTACGTTACCGACATATGTTTACCTTGTCACATCTCAAGATTACTAACATTATACAGATCCCTTGGTCAAGCTTCCGCCGCAGCCAACAACTGGTTCTGGAACTTCATTGTCTCTCGATTCACTCCTCAAATGTTTATCAAGATGGGCTACGGTGTCTATTTCTTCTTCGCCTCCCTTATGATTCTCTCCGCTACCTTTGTCTTCTTCTTTATCCCTGAGACTAAGGGTCTGCCGCTTGACACTATGAACCGTCTATTCGAGATCAAGCCCGTATGGAAGGCCCATGGACAACTTTCTGAAGAGTTGAGACTGCAGGAGGATGAGTTCCGACGCAACGCTGAGGGCAGCAACATCAGTGTTGAGAAGGCCCAGGCCCTCGCTGATGAGCGTGAGGATGTCTAGAGTAGAAGCATATAGAGCTTTTGTAGCATTGAAAGACCCAGGGTTTTCACAGGTTCTCTGGCGCCTTAGAACCTTATAGCTGTATTTATCTTTATTTTATTTATTAAGAGCAGTTTATATATATATCTCTGATCTTTTATTACTATTTAACTAAATTTATAAATAAAGAGGCTAGTCTATATAGTAAGATATATTTATTATATAGATTTCTATAAGTTCTAGTTACTTAAACTTCCTTTAATAATAATCTTATCTTAGGTAAGATATTATTTTTACTCTAGAAACTATTAAGAGGTAATTAACTAGATATTACTTATTAAAATAAGGAATTTTACTTAAGAGTTAAACTTAAATTATATAATATTAAATTAAGTTACTAATTAGCTTAAAATAACTTTAATCTTTACTTAGGGTTAGCTAGTATTTACTTAAGGTTAATATAATATATAAAAAAGGAAATATTATTTAATAAAAATAAGTAATAAGATTACTTTTCTCTTTACTTTCTTACTATATATACTATAGTAATATATTATATATTAGTTTATTTTATAAAATATAGTACTATATAGACTATATTATATTTAAGCTAAGTTATTAAGTTAAAGAAAAGATATAAAATTACTTTTATTTTTATTTTTTACTATTAAAATAAAAAAGATAATACTAAGCTATAATAAAGAAAATTATATATCTTAATTAGGATTATTAAATATTAATTTATTATCTTTACTATATAGCTATTTAACTTAGTATTAATATTAAGTTATACTTTTAATTTATTTATTAACTAAGGAGCTAAGTACTTAAGAATATTAAAAATTACTATAATATACTTAAGCTAGCTAACTTTAAAAACTATTAAAAAGTAATTTAATTTAAATTATATATTAATATAGAGTTATAAAATAATAAGATTAAGTTTATATAGTATATAGGGATTTCTTTAAAAATACCTCTTAAGAAGGTATAAATATATAATTTAAAGTATAGCTATATAAAGCTAGCTTTAACTTAAAGGTTATAAGTTTAAACTTTATTATAATTATACTTCTTTTTATAATTACTAACCTTAGTAATTAAAAACCTTATAATTTCTTACTAATAATACTAATATCTTATAAGCTATTAATTAAATTACTTTATAATACTAAAATATATTATTAACTTTTAATTTCTTATATAATTTAATAGCTAGTTACCTAAGTAAATTAAAATTATAAATAAAGATATAACGGTTGTGATTCCCAAGGGATAAACTAGTCCATACTAGGTTTATGTTAGCAGATATGTAGAGTATAGATACTAAGCGTTTATAAGGTATTACATCTCTTAATAGTAAATAGAGCAGGTTAGGCATATTCAGGTAAAGAAGTCTTATTAATAGCTAGTAAGCTAAGTAGTATATCTAGTGCTAAATAAATGTATATATACTATGGGTATTTGTATAAAGAATAACAATGTATTAGAGCGTTATTAGTCCTAGAGTAATATAGTCCTAGAGTACTATTAGTCTATATAAGTATTAGTCCTTTGGTAGTTAGTTATATCTATTGAAGATTAGTATATATAGAGAAAAAAAAAGGTAGGGTATATATAATATAACCACTAAGGTTATAATACAATCTCTCCTCTCCTAGGGTCTTATCCCTAAGGCCTGTTATTATAACCAATATCGTTCTTCTTTCGGTAAGGTTAAACTTAAACCTTTTCATTATTATACTTTACTATATCTAACCTAACTAAGAGGCCAGTAGTAGTTTAGGGCAAACTACCAACCTCGAAAAATGGCACGGACCAATAGCAGTGTAGGGAAGCCTATCGGGTGGGGACAAGATAGATAACAGGGGGGCCAAACTACTAACCCCAAACTACCAACCTTCTAAGCAGCTAATTACAGATCCAGGATTAACCCCAAGTCTCCACTTTAGTCCTTTAGGTAAGCAGGAAAAGGGAAAGGAAAATAATAATAATAATAATGTAGTAAAGAAGAAAAAAAAAAAGAGGCTAGAGAAGGGTCTAGGCTAGGATAAGATAGTCTATTTATCTACATCTCTTTCTCTCTATCTATATCTCTATTTAGAAAGCCAATAACTAACTAGCTTTATACACCTAACTACAATTATTAACCCAAGTAACTAATTAACTATATAGTAACAATAGCCTAACAGTTAGACGTATTACTAAGTAATACTAATAGTAATACCTAGGTATTAAGAAGAGTAGTAGGGCTAGGGAGTAGAGATAGCAAAGGAAAGTGGCTTCTATATAATAAAGAATATTAGTTACTAATCTGTGCCTTCTATAGCTATGCAGTCTATATTAACAACCTAGTAAGCTATCTAAGGGACTATTATCTAGATCTCTGCTATTAAGCCCACAGTAATATTATCCGCTGTTATAAGGGCCTATTATTAATACTACTGGAAGAGGGTCTAAGGGAAGATTAACTGGCCCGGCACGGCCTAGCTAACCCAGCCAAGCCCGTCCAGGGTCTCCCTGTCTACCTAGGTTTCGCATATATCTAGCTAGGCTACCCAGGGTATCTAACGCTAAGCTAGAAGTAGCTATGTATATACTTTAATAATATACACAGCGCTAAGGCAGCCAAGAGGAAGACTAAGGAGGACCTCTGGACTGCTATACATCTATAGACCTTCTTTACTGGTCCAAAGAGGGTAATCTGCTACTTTTATATTTGTAAAGTAGGAAAAGGGGAAGGAGAGAGGGAAGAAAAGGCAGGAAGAGAAAAAAGAAGAAGAAGAAAAGGAAGAAAAGTAGCAATAATAGCTACCTAGCCAGAAGACGAGATAATAATTACCTACATTACCAAAGGATAGTTATTACAGCAGGAGGAGCAGGAGAAGATGCAGAAGGTCATAGAGGAAGGTATCTTAAGGCATAAGATAACCAACTAGCTAAAACGGACTAGCTAGCTAGCCTACTTCTCCAGAAGGAACCTAAATAATATCTAAGCCTATAGCAGGATACCTAGCCACAACAACAACAAGCTGTAACGAATAGTTACTATCCTAGATCAACTCTTTTTCGACTAGTATATCAGCAGACTAAAGAGTATACCGCTAATAACCTACCTACTCCTTACTAGCCCTCACCCCTATAATATACATAGCCAATTATTCAGTACTCTACAGAAGAAGACTAGCATAGATCAATACTTAATATATATAAAGAGGTTCCTATACTATTGCTTTAATATACTATCTCTAGAGAAGGATATCCTATTTACTATATATAGCTTTTACTTTACCTATACCTAGTAAATAGGACTTAAAGAGCTCTAGTTACATCTCTAGGATAAAGAATAATTAAGTAACAATAGACTGCAGAAGTAGATACTAGAGATTTTAGCGACGTTCTGGATACAGAGGCTCAACAAAGACCCTTTCAAGAGCCTGCTATAGCACTTTATAGAGGTCCTAGGAATTGATAGAGAGACAGGGCAGCTATAGCCAGCTCACCTATTTACCTACGTACTTACAGGTCTTATTTTTACGGGTTAAGCACTACTAGCCAAGTAGGCTATACCTACCTAGGAGTAGGCAGGGATAGTAGATCTTGCGCAATAGTTTACCAAGGTCTAAGATACTTAGCTATGCAAAGTAATATACTTACCTATAGGTTATATACTTAGCCTGCTATTATATAGAAGGAAGATTACATAGGAGATAGGTAGCTAGCTTATAGTATCTTAGAGTAAAAGTAGTAAGATAATATACTTTATAAGTAGACTAATCCTAATAGAAGACCTCTAGACTATAGTAGCCAGGATAATAGCTAATACTAAGAACCTCCTCTAGGGTAAGCTAATGTTTAAGGAGGGCAATAATAAGCACTTTGTTATCCCTCTAGCTAGTATTAAGGATAATCTTACTTAGATAAGATGGGGTAGATTATTTATCTACAGTAATAGCCTTACTAGAAAGGAAGTTAAGATACTTAAGGACCTTGTTATAAGCTTACAGAAGGCTAAGTTCCTAGATTAAGTAAGCAAGTAGGAATAGGTAAGTGTTAAGAAATATCTTAAGCTAGTAAGGAAATTTAAAGAGTTCCTACTACTCCTTATACATATTATAGGTAGGCAGCCTAGCTAAGGGGAGAAGATTACAGGGCTGCACCTTATTAACGGTATTAACAGAGATTGCAATATCTTTGTAATTAATAGCAATATTGTACTTATTACCTAATATTACAAGTCTCTTACCTACTTTAATATACCCAAGGTAATCCCTTGCTTCCTACCTTAGTAGATTAGGTAGCTATTTGTAATATACATGGTCTATATCCAATCGCTAATAGACCGCTGGGAAGCTAACAGGTAAAAGCTATATAGCAAGATAGTACCACCAAGCAACTTCATCT
Organism: Fusarium sp. FIESC RH6; assembly: GCA_022627095.1. Classification (NCBI taxonomy): domain Eukaryota; kingdom Fungi; phylum Ascomycota; class Sordariomycetes; order Hypocreales; family Nectriaceae; genus Fusarium; species Fusarium sp. FIESC RH6. The sequence continues at coordinate 11,239 of JAJALC010002373.1, read as the reverse complement.
AGTATAACAAGATAGGGCCCTAGGAAAGTAGCTATATATCTAGGGCTATAGAGAGGTAGATATCCTACTATATTAGCTGTAAGATTACGCTCTAGGATTAGCACTATATTACTATTACTATTAGCAAAAAACATGCCTGTAACTGTAGAGCCACTAGGGCAGACTTTGAGAATAGCGGCAATAATAATAAGTTAGAGCAGTATAAGATACCTAATAACCTAGCTACCTACTATACTAGCTAGATAGCCACTAACTACAGTGTAATAATTGATGTATTAAAATGGTTAATAGCTAAGTCTTTAGATATTTTTAGATAGATAAGCCATTATTAGCATAAGTTCCTTAGCTGCAATATGTAGTAATAATTGGCCTTAAAGTGTAAGTATATAGCTAAGTCTACAGGAAAGGAAAGAAAGTATAAGCTCCCTCAGAAGTAGGCTAAGATTACCTTGCTTAAGAATCTAAGAACTAGTATAGTAGTAGCAAATAAAAGAAAGGATAATATAATCCTATAAGCACTCTAAGCTATCCTATAAGATAAAGGTACCTAGTTTAGGTCACCCTAGTAAGAAGAGGCTATAAAGCTAGCTACAGTAAAACAGAGCCTGTTAATTACTATGCTACTAATAGGTAATAGAAAGAGCCTTATCTTTATAGTTCTAGCCATATTGGCAGGTATAGGCGTAACTATTGTAGTAGCCCTGTATACAGAGCTAAAGAGGCAACTAGTTATATACTGCATTAATACCAATCTAAACTATAAGCCCTAGCCTAAAGCGCGTAAATCTTAGCCAAGGGTTATGCTAATCTTAGCTAAGGTAGCTATTACAGATAACTTTCTATAGTAAGCTACTAATCTAAGTATTAATGGAAGGCTAGAATAAGTAGTTATTAATAAATACTACCTTTTGTTTATAGCTGCTAAAACCTATTGCGTAAAGCTTTAGGACCTTGTTCTACTAAGGACCTTAGGGTACCTATTTATATTCCTTACCGGGACTCTATTACTGCTCCGTTAGCGTAACTTTAAGGAAGCTATATAACTCTAGGCACTACTATATATATAGGCTTTAAGCTATTAGCTAAACATGTAGTACTCTGTCCTTTGTATATGCAATAGGTAGGGTGTAATAGAGGTTAAGAAGCTAGTAGATAGCTAGCTCTAACATCTCTTGCTAGAGTAGAAAGGAGTTATATACTGCACTAGCTATGCAAAGTGCAAGGCACTTACCCTACAACTCAGCTACCACTATTATTACGCCCAGCGCAATAATACTAATACCTATTTTATTACCTAGCGTAAGCAAGGCTTCTAGTTATAGGTTAATAGGGAAACCCTATATATTATAGCTACTGTAGCTCTAGGCATAGGTATTAACATTATAGGTATTATCTATATTATTTACCTTAAGGCTCCTTTTAGCATTATTAACTATACTTAGGAGGCAGGGTAGAGTAGGTAAGCTAGGGAGCCTATTACTGCAGAAATAGTAATTAAAGAGAGGGGCTAGCTAGCTAAGGACTATATCCAGGATAGCTATCTAGACCTAAGTATACGCAAGGTCTATAGATTAATCTAGATATAAGGCTACTACTATTATCTACTTAGACAATACTTAGATAGTAACTTACGAGACTGTAAGGATCTTAACGCTATCTAATATAATAACTATTACTATAACAAGCTTCTATAGAAGAGTAAGTTAACTTTGCAGAGTATAGTAGTATTATATACCTAGGGAAGGCAGGATACGTATACTCTAGAACGTTTTAAGGCTATACTAGGGGAGATTAAGGAACTTAGCAAGATAGGTTACTATATCTGCTAGATGTTTAAGGGCATGAAGGAGGCTAGGCACCTATAGGGCACCTGCAATACTATAGTAGACAGGGACCTATCATTCTCTAGCTATATAGACTTCTAGGGTCAGATTAACTATAAGAAGGACCAGTAGGTGCGTTTCCTAAGCTACTACTACTACTATATATTATAAGCACTCTGCAGTAATAGTTACAAGACTAAAGGAGAATTATATAGAAGATAGAAGCATACTATAATTCCCATAATATTAGCAGCTATAATAGAACTAGATCTATAGTTATAGATCTGGGAAACTGCTAGTTGCAATTTCAAGGGCAGGGAGGATTACAAGGACTAGCTAGGCTATAAGCATAGTAAACTAATATATAGGCAAGAAATAATAAATGCTATAGCTATCTTTACTTTAGTACTAAAGTAGAAAGAAGGCAAGGGATTTAATTAGTAATAAAATAGTATTATAAAAGTAAGTATAACTAATAAATATAAGTATATTAAGTATAATATAGCAAATATAAGTACATATTATAGATAGGCAAGTATATAGCTTAACCTATAGGTTAAAAGTTAGGTTTAGTCCTTCTCTAAGTAGAGGGAAATAGCCAAGTAATAACGTTAAATAACTACTTTAATCGCTTTAGACTTACAGAGGGCAGTATTCTCTAGTTTACTAAAGATATTCTATAAATAGGAGTAGATAGTTTTATACATAGCCCTAGAGTACTACATATATAGAGATTATAGCATTTTTATTACACAGTACTCCACAGGTTAGTATATTAATATAAGCTAACTTAATAAATAAGTTAATATTTAATAAGTACGCTATTTACTTAATACTAAAGATATAAAGTTAATTAGATAAATGCGCAAATTATATTAGCCTATAGAGCTCAATTTAAGAGTTAGGTACCTAGGTATCCATGCAGCATATATTACAGCCGAGATATCGTGCTACAGGGTACATATAGACTATTATCTCTTAACCCCTGCTTCTAAATCGTTAAGACAGAAGCCACTAATAAAGGACCTAAGAAATTGTTTGAGTCAGGAATCAAGATATGCTAAGGTTTTACCTATAGATATATGCTAGTTAGTGGGCTAGCTAAGGTCCAGAATAGTCTAGGTAAAGCAGCAGTAAGTTTTAAGATGGAAATAAAATATAAGGAGGAGAGAGTAGAATAATTTAGAATAGTAGGATTATTATTATTACTTAGTATAGTAACCTATAAGGTATTAAGGCATTAGTATAATAATACGCATAGTTATATCTTAGTACCCCCTTATTTAGGAATATAGCTGCAAGTTGGAATTATTATTTATATTAATATGTTAATATTTAGCTTAGACTTCTAGATTAAATTTCTAAGACTATAAGCACCTCTAACTAGCCTAAAAGCTACTTTAAATACGTAAACTATTACATAGGAGATCCTATACCCTGCAACTTAGTATTATACGTAGCATATAGCAAGGATAAGAAACCTATTAATTTGCCTAACGATTTCACTATTAGTACTACAACGCTAGACAATAGGGCTATCTACTGGGTATTTAGAAATGCAAAACCCCTTAAGATAGTAGTAAAAAGGGAAAGTATAATTAGCAGTAGCATTAAATCCGTTATTACTAAACGTTAAGATAGAGAAGGCATTAAGTAAGTAGTTAACTAGCTTAATAGGCAAGCCTTAGTAAAAGTTATTAAACGTTTATTAAAAGAGAGAGTATTCTAAGACCCTTTAAAGGCAAAGCTTAAATTCCCTTACCTATTTCCTAATATAATAGCTAAGGAGAAGCCCAAAGATTACTCTAGGTAAGGAGATATAGGCTATAATATATTAAGTAAATAAACGCTAAGAAAGACAAAGATTAATTAGGGTTATTAGTTCTTAATAAGCAGATGCCCCAGGGAAGAGAAGCTTGCAGAAGATATACCTAAAAAGTTAGACTAGGAGGTTTTAGTATTAATAGATGTTCTAGAAATAGCCTTACCTTATTTTCATAAAGAAGAAGAGCTTATAGAAGAGGTAACTATAAAAGAAGTACCTATAGAGTATAAAAGTTTACTAGAAGGAAAGCTACCTACTGCTAAGGTATATCTAGTAAAGGAGTACGATAAAGATCCACTACTAGCAAAGGCCTCTAAAAAAGAGCCAGAAGAAGCTATGGCCAAGGCCCTAGAAGAAGAGTATATAGAAGATTAGCAATAGCCAGAAAAAAACCTCTTTACTACAGAAGCATATCTAGCGGAAGTATATAAAGCTCTAGTAGAAATAAAACCTTAGGAAAGTAAGTAGCTTAAATCCTTTACTTAATAATAATTTAATATAGCTATTAACCTTACTTAGTAGAAGAAGTATGTAGAGGTAGTATACAAGAGGAGCAGAGTAAGATCTATTTGCCCTGTAGTAATTAGCATAACTTAATTATCTACCTACAGGAGGTCCTTAAGATAGCATATTTTATTTATAGATAGAAATAGATGCTAATTTAACTACGTAAATATAGCTAGGATTATATTAAAGTAGTAGTACTTTATACTTAGATAAATAAGTTTCCTGCTATAACTAAAGCTTTCGATATAGTGTACAGGAGGGAGCTGCTATAGTTGGTAATCAATATCCAAGATATAGCAGTCAAATGTATACGTATTAACTAGCCTAGGATAAAGAAGGTATTAGATAATGTATTTAAGCTTACCAAGGTCTTAAATATTAAAGAGTATAGTAATATTATTTAAGAGGTTTAAATAGATATTAGCAAGGTAGTGGAGGGTTTAAGCTGTAAAGAATAAGAAGTAGAAGATTAGTAAGAAGAAAAGCTACAGTAGATTACAGAGGAGTAAAGAAAGCTAGATAAGTATAAGGTAGAGGTTTAAAGGTATAAGGAAAATAAGATAAAGGATTACTAGAAGTGAGCTAAATTAGAAGTTAAGGGGATACTAGAGGAGATAAGGAAAACATTAAAGATAGCAAAATATTTCATTAAGCTTATAGAGTAAGGAAAGCTAAGTTATTTTTTGTAGATTAAGTAAACAGACTAAGATAATAGAGGCAGTTAAGGTTATTACAGAAAATAAAATATCAAGTTAAGTAATAGGGTAGTTAAGTAACTTTAGCAGGTTAATAAAGGCTGTAGGTACCCCTAAGGGATTTAAAGTTTTTAGTAAAGATACAATAATAATAAGGGTAGTACGAGAAGCTAGGGGTAGATAGTAGGCTACAGAGAGGAATAATTAGAATAGCAGTAATGAGTAAGTAATGGGATAGGGAAGTTAACAGTAGTATTAAAAGAAATTAAGACAGAGGATAGTAAGTATGATAATCATTATCTATTTTCATTATTATTATCTCTTAGTTTACTCAGCTCTTAGTCAAAGACTAAGGGAAATAATGATTTAGCTGTAACCCTAACCCTAACCCTACGGTAAAAGCTTAAGTTTTAGTTTAATTAGGGAAAGTTTAAGGGTAGCAGGTGCTTAAGAGGGTCAGGGGGAAGACAACAAGGGACTGGTAGGCTATTAAGTTAACGCTAAGCTAAGAGTTTGATAAAACCGGGTAGCCTGTTTACAGTCCGCTAAAGGCAGTGCGCACAGTAGGTATAGTGCACTAGCAGTAAGAGAGTTAGGAAGACTAACTGCTAACGTAAAAGTTATATAAAGTAGGAAAAAGTAGAAGAGGAAAGAGAAGTAACTGCTAAGTACTAGTAGAGCTAAAGAGTTAAAGTTAAGGAAAAGAGCAGGTAAACGCTGTTGCAGTTAAGGGTTATGTAAGACTTAGAAAGGTAAACGCTAACGGGGTTAAGTGCTATTATACTAAGCTATTAAGGTTAGGTTTATCTAAGAGCTAAGGCCAAGATATGTAAGGTAGTAACCTCTAAAACTATTTTCTTAATTCTATTGCTATGCTAAATAAGCAGTCCCGCTTTAGGCTATCTTTTTTATAATATTACAGTAGTTAGAATACTGTAGTTATAGTAATAGCTAAAATAAAAAGTCTAAATATTAAAATAGATATATATATATTGCAGTTATCTAAGAGGTAATACTTATTAACTAGAAGGCCTGTCAGTAGATAAACCTAGGGTCAGAGAATAGTTAATCTATATAGTTAGGTTAAAGCCTAACCTAGAAGGAAGCCTATAGCCCTTTCCCTAATGGTCACTAAACTTTAACAGGTTTCTATTATTATTCAAAGGTTCTAGATGTAATAAATACTAAGCTTTACTATTAAGCTCCTTATCCTTCTTAGTATATTAGATAACTAATTTAAAAGCATCTTAAGAAAGCTGTTGTACCGTCTTATTGTTTATATAGCCGCTGATTTATCTCTGAGCCTACCTAAATCCACTGTTTTTCCCGTTTATAGTTCTTTCGTTTATTGAAACTAAAAACTAGACAGTTTAATCTCTAGTAGCGTAGTTCTTAATTACGCTAGCTTTCTACTGTAAACGGATATCTACCTTATAGTAGATCTTTATTAGCTTACTGGTTATATTGCGTTTATTTCTTAGCCTCTTAAGATTTGCTAAGTTAAGATTAGACATAGTTAACTTTGCTCTAGATATTAACAAATCTATTTCCTTTCTCTAGCTCTCCTCCAACTCCTTTAGTTATATAGTAGCAGACTTAAGGCTACCTATATATACCTATAGGGATTAGTTAATAATTTTATTAGGTAAAAGCATAGGTTTAATAGCTGCTAGCAAATCCCCTCTCTTCTTAGAGTAACCTAGTTATATTTCGTTAATATAGTTAGAAAGCTAATAGTAAATTTAAAGCCCTTTTTCTATACTTAGTTACTTATCTTAGATATACTGTAACTTATTAGAATCGGAATTAGATGCCAGTATAGAGCACTTAAGTAATAACTTAAGCTTTCTGTTAATCTCTTAGAGATAAGTCTTTAGATTATTAGTTATATTTCTAATTAACTCTTTGTAACTTTCTAGCCTCTTGGTTATAATAGATAATATATACTTATAGGATCTATTAGAAGTCTATCTAGATCTCTAGTTATTAGTTCTTAAGAGCTTATAGGGTTATATCTACTAAGGCTATATTTATTGTAGACTTATAACTAGCTAGCTACTGCTGAAAGCTATTAATATCTTCCCCTATATACTTCATCTTAGCCTAATCCCGAAAACTAGTTTAGTCTATACTAGATTATACAGAGTACTTTACTAATTTAATAGTAAATTCTTTGCAAGCTTCCCTGCATTACTACAGAGAGATCTTAAGCACTAAAAAGTCCACTTCAGTAGCAGCTCTAACCATTTTCATAAGTATTTTTAATACCTCTTTTAATAAATATAGCTCTTCTAGAAGGTCTCTAACCTTCTTAGGATAGGTATAGAAACTCTTAACGTTATTATAGAGCATAATACTTGCTTTTAATGCAAAAGTAGCTAGCACTAGAATCGCAGAGGCAAGACCTAGTGGCTCTGCTATTGTAATACAGTAATTAGACTAGTAGTAAAAAAAGGATATGTAAGGAGTTTTATTAGTAGATATTAACTTAATTATATAATTTGTTAAATCAAAAGTTAGATTAAATAAGATGTTTATATTTGCATAAGGAGGTTTAGTATCCTAAAAATAGACAGTAGCCGCAAGTACTTATATAACAAGGCTTCCCACCCTATAAAGGGTTTCTCCTCTTTATTTTTTATAGTCTAGATATACTTAGGCTTACTGCACAGCTATAGATAGAGGACTGGGATTTGTGTAATAGAAATAGCTCTTTAGTTGGGATAGGCTACACTACTACTAAAGAAGCTAGCCAGTTCAGGCTCAGAAGTAGCCACGCTTGTTTCTAAACCCTGCAATTCTCCTTGCGCAGCCTATACTAGAATTTAGGGCTTAACTAACCTGTTGCAAAAGAGCGTTAAGTTCTATGCATTAGCTTATTTTTAACCGTTATATAAAGTAATACTGAATTTCATAAAGAAGAGTAAGATTATTTATAATATAAACACTGGGACTAGGTAACTATTAGTTAGGGAATAGTTATTATTTTAAAAAGAGGCTAATATTCTACTAACAATCCTTAGCTAGCTTTACTAAATATAGAAAAACTACCTCATAGGTTTTAAATACTAAGTATACATATTTATTAAATAAAGCAGCCCTACATATACCCAACGCTAAAGCACAAACTTATTTTAAGATACCCTATTCCGGTCTCAATCTATTCTTTTTAGAATTAGCTTATCTTACTATAGGATAAAGAGACCCCGGGTCTAAAGCAATTAATAAATAGCTAAGTATCCTTTAATACTTTATTAACCTTTATTACGTTAGCCTGTAATAATAGTAGGCTGTAACCTTAATAGTTCTAATAGAGACTTACCAGATTCTCAGTATCTAGCTTAGTAAGAGTAACTATAGATTCTTAGACTATTTTATTGGTTACTTATCCACCTAGATACTACAAACAGTCTTTAAGGTCAAGCCCTTAAGCCATAACTAGCTCATTAACAGTTAAAACTATAATAGCGTAACTATTACCTACTAACTTAATATCCTCAAAAACATTACTTTGTTCATTAGCAGTCTTATTTACATCTAAAACAACCTTAATACAGTTTCTAATACTCTCTTTTACCTGCTAAAGCCTTGCTAACTGTATAGTAGTAATTTCAGGACCTATATCTATTAACAATACTACCTCTAACTGCTTATTAATTAAAGCTATATAGGTTTATAAACGGCTAACTAGGGAGTTAACGGAACCCTTAACCTCACCTAGCCCCAACTTAACATATTTGTAGGCGGATAGATAATCAGAGAACCGCATATATTCTCTTAATACCAATTTAAACTATATAATCTAAGTAGACAGCCTAATATATATTTCAAGACCTTGCTAAGTACTCTTCTTCTCTTTAAGCATTACATAACATTTACCTACAACATCCTCAATAGCTATAGTATCTCCTGCTTAAAGTTAATTAATCTTTTCTTATACATCTTAAAGATAATTATCTAGGTCAATTATAGTATTATAGATTATATCCTTATAGTTCTTGAGGACATTGGGTAAGATAGTGGTAATATAGCTATTAAAAAGTCAGAAAAGCATACTTAAAACACTAACTAGAGCAGTTTCAGATTTCTAGTTAACTTAAGGTCTACTTACAGGTTCATATTCGCAAGAGCAATATTAATAGTTAACTTATATGTAGCTAATATAATCCTAAAGTTATCTATATTACCTTAGAGATATTTTTAGGTAATCTAATTATATATACTAGATCTAGATTTATTAGAGTATTTTGTATATCGTTTAATAATTTCTATGTAATCTCAGCAGATAGTACTACATTACTCCAAAGGAAGTTTAAGTCCCTTAAAGTTAATAGTTAGGTTATTAGCTATAGTCTTAAGTAAGAACCCAAGGACTACAGATAGGTCATTAACTTCTACCTTTAATGCCTAAGCATCCCTGTTTTAGCTCTAGTAGCTACATATAGCATTGTAAAGTACTATATAAGCCTTAAGGGCAGACCCCACTATACTAAGCAGATCTATAATAATAATATATAGAAATAAGGGTACTTAGCATTAAGAATACTACAAAAAGAAAGGAAGAGCAAGATATAAGAGTAGTAAAGAAAAGAAAGCTATGTAAGTATAAAAATATTATAAGAGTTTTACTTAATATACTTATAGGTAAAATAAATATCTCTTTTATCTCTTATCTTCTCTCTTACTCCTTTCTAAGTTAATACTAACTTAGCGCTTACTAAAATATATACATCGGCTACCCATGCGCCTAGGCCCTCCTAATTAGGCATAGTAAAGTAAGCTAGCGCATAATAAATAAATTAACGCTATAGTAGCAATTATAGAGCAATAGCTAATAGCTACTAACTTACCTATTATCATAAAATTCTAAGCCAATTACTTAATGCGTAATCTAACTACAGGTAGTGTCTATCCTGTATCTTATACTCAATATACCTTCACCTAAGACTATAAACCAGGAGGAGAACCAGAACAGAGAAGATAGGAGTAGCTCTAGCGTAGCTATAAGCAAGGTAATAATAATAACCTTTACTAGGCCTAGTAAGGTACTCTACTAGGCCTAAGTATATAATAAAGAACTAAGCTAATATAAAAGAAATTTTTAAAATAATAAAAGGCTACTATCTCTATTGCTATATAGGAGGAAGATTATTTAAGCATACCGTAGCAGCTTATACTTAATAGCTTAACTGGATTCAAGCTAAGCAAAAAGCACTTTAGGACTATTACAATAGGAAGAAGGAATAGATAGGCTAGTATACTATAGGCTAAAAGTATTACCAGCCAGGAAAGATCTGTAGAGCTACTAATCCAGTATATAAAGGGGATAAATCGTACTAATACCTAGATATAGTAATGCCTCTATACTCTAGCGCATTTAGTCAACCAGGCCATATCCAGTAGTTTTTAAAGCACTTTAACCTATTATTCAAAACATACCAGGACTACATATTATAGCTTAGTAAAGGTACCTAGGTCAAGGGGTAATCAATATATAAACACTAACTATATAGCTACTCTTTTACTAGGAGAGCTTAAGTAAGGAGAGGGTTAAGAGAAATAGTAATAGTATATATTTATTGTAACCTTGCTTAGGATAATAAGAGTAAATATAAGATTTTTATTTCTTTAAAGGAAAATAACTATAAATATTATAGGAAAGTAAAGCTAACTAGTAAGTATATAGAGATATTATAACTTTATCTACTTATTGTTAAGCATTCAAGAGAGAGATTTTAATAGGTTATATATAATCCTAACCCTAAGGTATAAAGCCTAGATAGTAGCTATAAGTTAGAGAAGGGTTAATCTAAGAAAAGATAATAGCCCCTAACCCTAACCCTAAGGCAAAACTTCGATTTTTCCTTTAAACTGGGAAGTTAAGAAGGTTCAGGGTATTTAGGAAGGTAAGATTAGGACTATAAAGAGGAGAACTACTTAGCTATTACTATTCCTTAAACTATAGCTTTAACCCTAACCCTGAAAGCCAACCCTGACCCTAACCCTAACCCTAACCCTCTATTAGGGTAGGGGTAAAGCCAGAGTTAGAGAAAAAGAAGAGGGTTTAAGAAGAAGTAAAGGGAAAGAGGAAAGGAGGGTTTATAAAGGGGTAAGGGCCTTACAAGTCCGCTAACAGCAGGTTGCGCGTAGTGCAGTAAAGGGTTAGAGTTGTGTAAAGTAGGAAGAGGTGAAGAAGGATGGGAAGGGAAGTAATGGCTAACTGCTGGCGTAAGGGTTGGCATAGAGTGCAGTGTAAAGTGTAAAGCTAAGGTAGTAAGCGCTAACGGCGGAAAGAGAGAGTTGGGAAGACGGCAAGAGTAAGGGCTGTTGAGGTTAAGGGCCGTGTAAAGGTTGGAAAGGTAAACGCTGACGGGGTCAAGCGCTGTTCG
>JAJALC010002372.1:0-12494 GCA_022627095.1 Fusarium sp. FIESC RH6 | reverse complement strand
AAAGAGATACATGGCTTGCAAAGCTACAGTGAACCTGCCCAGTTCCTTCACCCTCAGGCGCAGCGGCCACTTCGAGCCAGATGCCGGATCCCCCAACACACTATCCGTGGAATACAAGTGCTCCTCCGCCACCTCATTGTCGTCTAGCCAGATCTTTTTGTCCAGAAAATGACCAATATCTTGCCTTCTCCGCTCGTCGTCCCGGTCGGATACCTGATTGTCATTGTCAATGACGTCCACAGACACTTTCACCTTTTCGAGTGAGAAATGTGCACACAGCCTGTTCCACAACCGGCGCACGGAATCGTGCTGCTCCCTCTCCTCTATCAGGCCGTTCCAATCCAACCCCTCGCTAGCAGCGTTCAGAACAGAGAGAAAATCCTCGCGTTGGTCCTTCGCGACCTTTATCGCGTCACGGGATAAGACATGGAGTTCGCCTGCCGGGCTCAGATCCACATCGCAAGTGGATAAGCTCAAAAGCATACTCGACTCCATCTTCCCCGTCTCCTCCGTCTCCAGAAGTCGACGTGTTCACTGATGTTGCGATGTCTTCACTTCCGTTCAGTCTTGACCAAACTCCTTCAACTCCTGGTGTGAATGTAGTGCGAGAGAAAGCTTCTGCTGCAGCTGAAAATGATAGGCCGCCCGTCTAAATGCACAACAGTGCCACGCCTAAGCCCCTTATCGTTCATGGTCCCCATACACTGTCTAAAGCGGGGTACCCATCTTGATCGCCTTCCGTGTATTCTCCAATCACGCGCTGCTAACGAGCCAAGGCCCGTTGTAATTTGTCCGTTCATCTGTTTCTCGCTCTACTTGTGTCCCGAATTTTGGGTGCAAGCGGTATGTGATGACCGTACCAATGGTGACGGGTTACTGTGTAAGTAATACGCCATCGACAAGGTCCGTGCGGTAAAAATCGACGAGTCAAAGAAAGGACAATCAATTTCGGTCTCTACTGTAAAATGCTGAATCGTCATTTTCTTGTTCATTTCAGACCAGATGAAGTCCCAAGCCCCTCCCTACTCGGGTCAAGAAGCTGCTAGAGACTTGCTTTCTGGAGTCGCGTCGCTGAGCCGATCTGCTGCGGGAACCTTCACCGCATCTTCATAGTTGGCAAGAGCCAAGTTCAGCCTTTTTTAACTCACAGATCATACTAATGTCATCCTTGAAAATGATGGGCAGTCGGAGGCGAGCTTCCACACATTCAAATACGTTCATTCTTTCCCGGTTGACAGACTATAAAATCGAGACCATCTAGATCAACCTCTGCCAGCGAGCTAGACTCTCTGTTTAATCTGGTACAAAATACAGCCGTTGCAATGCCTTCGAGTGTACTTCCATCGAGGATTGGATCACCGGTTCCGTGTCCTTCACAAGACGCCACTCACCACGTAAACGCTTCTGAAGTTAGGCCGTCTGCCTTGCCTCAGACGATATCCGCTTCTACACCTGATGCTAGGCATCCCAACCCTCCAAGCAGCGCGACTGATGAAGGAACTCAGACTGAGGTAGCATGGGGCCCAATCGGTCTTCCTTCAAGCATGAGGGTCAAGATAGACAAGATGGGCAGAGATGTGGACGGTTTACACAGTACCATACACCGCATGCATGGTGTGCAAGATGTACATGGTATGACAATTCAGGGACTGCAGGCATGTCTTGGAAGTATGTAGGAAATGAGATGTTCTCAAGGATAGAGCTTCTCCTAGGATCTAGATAATACCGACTGTAAATTCATGGTCGATAAGGAGAAATACTGTTCTACCGCGCAAGTTTGTTGACACAAGAATGACGTATACGGCGAGATGATTACCAAGCGTAATGGCAGGGCCGCAATGGATTGAAACCGCCTACAGCCTCTGCCTCATTATTCTGGAGGAGCTTGTGTGCTACTAGAAATTTACCCGGCATCATCGTCGTATACTTGGCATAGCATATACTAAAGGCCGCCTGACTTCGTGCGGGATATCTGTGTACAAACGTATGCTGGTGTCATCTTCGGCGAAGTCCGAGTAAAGCATCCATGTTCAGCCATCGGCCAGGCTGAACCTATTTAATGCAGCCGATTTCTACCATGCGTACGTCCTGTAGAATTTGGTTCTCTTCGTGAGTAATATTATATATGCAGACGCTATACTGTATCGCATCGTTAGAACTCAAGTCTTGATGCAGCTCGAGTTCCGGATACTAGAAAGAAAAAGCGCTTGCCCTCATAATGGACAGTCTCAGAGGTCAGTCTTTCCCAAGAAATCGCAATGCATGAGTGCGCGACGCGAGATGATTTAATGCCTATGGTAGATACCGAATTCCGCCCGCCTCCAAAGTCCGTCTTGTCCCTAGTCGTACGTCTCTACGATGACTTTCTATTCCTCGTAGCCTTGATAGCGATCCTATCTCTGGTCTTCACGGTGTTTGGTCTGTCGCAAGCAGACGGCCTGAGGGGTCCAGTGCTCATGGCAGCGGTTATGCTAACCAGTGCTGCCATCGTCGCTATCGTCGCCACAGTCGCCATCGCCATCATTGGTGTCCTTCGATCCAAATGCCGTACGGCAGACGGGCGGTACGAGAGGTCGGACCTCATAATGTCTTGGGTACCGTTGTTCTTGTTTGATGTTGTTATGCTACAAGCCATAGCCGGCTTGCTGCTATGGTATACCGACAATATCCCTAATGGGTCAGCCATTATACTCGCTTCAGTGATACTCGCCTCGCTCATTATTTTGATCGTGGCATCGCTGTGGGTCAGGCGAAAGATTGAAACCTTGATTGCCGCATCGTGTTCGAAAGACAATGAAGCCGAAGAACTTTACTGCGATTTAGTACACGATGAGGAGAACGGGTCCCGTGCTAGAAGGGAGAATAGGTTCTTGCGCTCCACTGAGCTCGGTTGGCAATGAAACTGTGTGGTACGATGGCTGTCTATCTGGAATGGGGGTACATCATCGGCCAGTTTAGACAGGAACCGATATTCCATACACAATAGAAATGGATCTGGTCTTAACCAATATAAGTCTTAGGATGCTTTAATTTATCAACATGTGAGTAGTAACTCTCGCCTGCCGTAGTTTGATTTAGTGGGGCTTCAGGTCTTTCCTCGCGTTATCAACCTCTAAGTAATGTCCTTTATGCAGATAAGAGCATTACAAAGTTCTATAGAGAATACTAAAGTTAGGTTGTACCAGTATAATACTAACAGTAGTACCCAGATTTGCTATCTATGAGCACACATCCTGGGCCAGTCTGATGTCTTCGGTTTACTGTTACCTTTCTTATAATAGTCCTCTTCTTAGATGGATATTCATGCCCAAAGTCTCTGAAGGATGAAAGCATGGAATTTGACGTCCAATGAGCCCCAAGTTCAAGCACTATTGTATCTGTAAACAGCTCGCATAAAAGCGAATCTGTGATTTCTTCTACTTTCCCTGCTACTTTTCTTATTATTCTTATTCTCCCTTTTCGTCTTCTTCTTATCAAAGGATGAGATTAAACTCAAAATACAGAGGGTGATGTATTGCTTGGGTGACGCCATCCGTACATTACGGTCTAGCTTAGGCTGACAGGGTCCATTGCAGTGGAATCTCTATTGCTCCTAGCCGACGTGTTGCAAAACCTCGTTGGTCTACGAACAAAAAGGGTATGAATTTAATTTCTAGCCCTGTTCTTTGCTTTCACATTTTCACACTTCGATGTCGGACCACCCAGCCGTAAAAGTAGATATGTCTATTTTAGATACCCTTACTTAGCTACTTACGTCCAACTCCTCATATGACATCCGCCTGACCCAATCTCGGTATAAAAACTGTTTCAGGGTTTTGATTCCGATCAGTACTTTGATTAAAAAGGAAAATAGAATGCTACAAAGTTAGGGCAAGTTTACACGCATAATGAGCTGCTACACGAACGATACAGCCTTTGAAATTCGAATTGTAACAGTAATCAGTCATCCTAATGCCAGGGACCCCAAATGCTCAAGGAAGCCGCATCACTTTGAGTAATCTTGAATACAGGTCTCTCCGACAACCTCTCGACTGGTGTAAAAGTAATTTCGGCCACGGCACGTGCCCCCACGGTAGCTATCCACGAATGTTTAATTGGTTGTGACTTAGAAGGCTAGAAACTCATATGGAGGCCACTGCTCTTGCGGCAGGTACACCATGTGGCTTTGCATTGGTTGTTGGTACTGAAGCATACCCGCTTGGTCCTCTGCAACTGGGTGCATAGGCAGAGTTCCAGGTGAGAAGAAGCCTCCCTGAGCTGTCCAGCTCGAAAACGAAGGACCTTGGGAAGGGTTTACGCAGCTCTGGAACCATACTTTAGTCCCATCAGCTGCGTCAACTTCCATGCCAGGTGATTCAACTTCCGCTAATGCACCGCCGTCCATATCTGGATACCCTGTCTCGTATAAGTGAGTCGTGTATTCTTGGTGGGGCGGAAAATAGTAGCTATGGACCTGGGACTCCAAGTTCTGGTCGAACATTTCATAATTGAGCAGATATTTTGGATCCGTTTGGCCTATAGAAAACATATCATCGGGCGAAGAAGTGTTGGACCATTGCTGAAGATCAACACTCTCCTGGTCATCGGAGCCCGAAGAGCCGTCATCGATATGCCTGGTGTTCATCTCTTGCGGATGCAACTGCCATTGGTGCCTGAACAGGAGGGCGAAGTTGCAAAAGCTGAGTTTCAAATTAGTGGATAGTCTTTTTCCCAGGATTTATGTAACCAACCTGCCGCCACAGCCATCAACGTTGCATTGATAACGACGTTCTTTGGTTCGTATACGTCGATGTCGAGCAAGGCTCGATGGCTAGTTTCATCAGTTGATTGCATCGCGGCTACTGGGTTTATTCAGCACTTACATGAGAGAATCGCATCCCACAACCCGTTTGCTGACATTGAAGATATTTCTCTCCATCATGTCCGCGAACATGTACTATTGCGGCGTATTTCTGAGTAAATCTCTTCTCGCATCCAGGAACGGTGCAGGGAAAAGGCTTGTCCTTTGTATGTTTACTATAATGCCTTTGAAGGTCGCAATTCCGTTTGAAGCTCTTCCCGCATCCGGCAGAAGAGCAAGCATAAAGCTTGCCATTCGTATGTGTACGATAATGCTTTTCAAGATCGTCCCCTCGCTCGAACCTCTGTACCTGAAGTTAGTAAGCGATGATAGCAGTCGTTACACACCCTAGAGAAACTAACCTCACTGCATGCGTCCCAATAGCACTGATAAGGACGGACAGGACATTGAGTGTATGTCACAAACGAAATCTTCATGTTTATCCTTGAAGATCGCTGATGTATCTTTGACGAGGGTGCGAAGTAGACGCGGTAAAGATTTGAGCAGAGACTTGAAAAGGCTGGATAGTAATGCGTATATAAAGTTCTGGCGAAAGTAGAGAAGAGGTTTCCTGGGGCAAGACATAAGATGTGGGAGAAGACGGTCATAATTAAGCGGAAGCTTGGTATTTAAACGTCCTATGATAATACAGGCAGTTCCAAGCCTGGCCTACTGGTGGACCAGAAGCAAGAAAGGTCACCAAAACCAGGAAAGACTGCGCGGAAAGGAAAAAGGGGCGATGCGGCTTGTGGATCTTTGTTCTTCACAGATATTGTATAAGTCCTGGAGGAAGGACAGGGGAATATAGGGGTAGCAATTGATCGGGCTCGGAGTGGCCAAGACTCAGTTATGCGACCAACGCAGTGCAAGACAACCTATCGGATTTCATCCACCGACCAGCTGGGTCTGTGCTGCCTTGGTTCTGTCAGATCAGGGGAGTGGAGTTCGTGAAAGGGTTGTGTATTTGGCATAAGGTATGGCAGACCAGGATCGACTATCGTGTCGACACAGCATTCAGGGGCGTGCACATGATAGATACCAGGGTCAGGGCTGGACCGACCGCGAGTAGGAAGTCAAGCCGTCGGAGGTTTATCTTGCCTGCCATGTGTGCGGCGAGCACGGTAAGACATCCGCCTACCTACATCTTCAACCCTACCATACACTAGACCTAATGATGAACACTGAGGGAGACAAGCCATGAGATGCCTACTCGGGGAGCGCGGACTTTGATGAGCCATGTCCTGCAACGTATGAACACCAGCTTTCCACGCGAATCACGGCTGCATCCGCAATATCGTCTGAAAGATTCGGCGGTCTCTATATACCACAAACAGCCTGCTTCCGTTCATCCTGTAGTTGAAGCTTGATAAGGAGGGAGCACACTATGTAATGATCCTTAGATGAAGGGCCAGGAGGCATCACAATTATGCAGCTCCTAAGGACTAAACATGAGTTATAGTTCCTGCAGGACACACACTGAGTGCAACGGTGAGACAGGTATTGATATCCTGTATACAACAGGACGGGATCTGGCCTTGATGAGAATAATATAAGTCTCACAATACTTTATTTTACCAACTTTCTTAGGTAGTAACTCTTATTTTCCATAGTTTTGTTTAATCAGGCTTCAGGTCTTTCCTTGCGTTGTTGACCTCTCAGTGAAATCTTTTATACAGATATAAGCTGCCCTATAGTCCTGTAGAGAATGCCGATATTAGCTGGTACCAGCTTAAACACTCACAGCAGTACATACATGTATCTGCTGTTTACGAGCAAATATCCTAGGTTAGCATGATTCCTACAGCCTACTGTTGCCATTTTCAAAAGGAACTCTCTTAGACGACGTATATATCTCAAGACCTTGACAGATAGAACCATGTAACATACTCCATTATTCAAAAGATCAAGCACTATGTTATCAACTTGATGTCCAATGAGCCCCAGGTTCACGTCCCATTCTGCCTGTGAATAGCTTAGACAAAAGCGATTACGTGATTTCTTTACCATCCCCCCCTACTTCCCTTCTTTTTATTCGCCCTTTTGTTATTCCTCTCATTAAAGGATAACATTGGACGTAAAGTACGGATAATTATCTGTTACTTGAATAAAGGCTAAGGGCAAAGGAAAAAAAGGTCATGTGTGGGCAAAGGAGTCATAATACCCTGCGGAAAGTGTAAATATCTGTAAACGTTATCTGATGGCTTGGCTTATATTTCTACTCTATGGTATAGCTTAGTACGGTAGCTTCTATTGCAGTGGAACTTCTGCTGCTCCTAGATGGCATATCGTAAAACCTTGCTAGCTAACAAACAAAAAGTGGTATGTATTTAATTTCTGATTTTGTCCTTTCCCTTTATATTTTCGCAATTTTGCATTTTTATATTCTCATATTCTCACACTTTAGTATCGGACTACCCCAGCCATGAAAGTAAGTATCTCTCTTTCAGATACCTTTTCTTTATTACCTACTTCCTCTTCCTAACATAACATCCACCTAACCAAATGTTGGTATGAACGCTGTCTCGAGGTTTTTACTTCTGGCAGTGCTTTGATTAAAACAAGAAAAGAAAGGGTTACAAAGCTACGGCAAGTATCCCCGCATAATGGGCTGCCACCCGGACGATACGACCTTTGGAATCCGAATTACAAGAATCAGCAATCCTCATGCCAGGGACCCCAAGTGCACTATACAGCCGCATGATCTTGTGTAATCCTGGTATACAGGTCTCCTGAACCACCTCTCAACCGGGTGAAAAGTCATGTTAACTATGGCAAGCGCCCCCACGGTACCTTTCCATGAATGGTTCAGTAGTTATGACTTTATTTAGAAGGTTGAAAATTGATAATAAGGCCCCTGCCCTTGCTGTGGGTACACCATATGGCTTTGCATTGGTTGTTGGTACTGAAGCATACCCGGTTGGACCTCTGCAACTGGGGGCATAGGCAGAGTTGCAAGTAAGGAGTCTCCCTGAGCTGTCCAGCTCCAAATCGGAGGAGGATCAAAAGGGGCTATGCAGCTCTGAGGCCATGCCGGAGTGCCATCACCTGCATAAACGTTCATGCCAGGTGGCTCAACCTTGTCTGATTCACCGCTATGCATATATGAATAGTCTGTCTCATAAACGGGATTCGTGTATGCTTGATACTGTTGTTGCAAGGTTTGGCAGGCGTTGACCTCAGACTCGGAGTTCTGGCAAAGCGTTTGATAACTGAGCAGGTATTCTGGATATGATTGGCCTGGATAGAACATATCATCGGGAGACGAAGTGGTGGAAACTTGCTCAAGGTTAAGAATCCCCTGGTCATTGGAGCCCGATGAGCCGTCATCAATATTCCCGGGGTTGATCTCTTCCTCATACGGCCACTCTTTGTGCTCGATTAGGAGGGCGTTGTTGCAAAAGCTGGGTTTCAAATTAGTGGATGGTTTTCCTCCTCGGCTTATCACAACCAACCTTTCGAAACAGCCGTCGAAGCTGCATTGATAGCGACGTTCAGTACGTATTTTTTTATGTCTAGAAAAGTTCGATGCCTAGTTTCATCAGTTGATTGTGTTGCGGCTACTGGGGCTATTCTGGACTTACATCGGAGAATTGTTTGCCACACCCGGGCCTCTTACATTGATAAGGCTTTTCTCCAGTATGTTTGCGAATATGTATATTTAGGGTGCTGCTCTCAATGAACCCCTTCCCACAGGTGTGGCAACAATGTTTTCTTTCATTATTGTGTCGACGATAATGCATTGTAAGATACTTCTTTTTCTTGAAGGCCTGTGTCGGATGTTAATGAGGAATGATTATATACGTTGTAGATCCTAGACGACGAACCTTTGTGCATTTCCCCCAGTTGCACTGATAACGAAGAGTAGGAATACTAGTTTCTATTCTGTCTGGGAGTTTCATGTTTCTTTTTACCGCCCGAGGATGTATCTTTCACGAGAATATAGTGAAGGTAGTGTAAAGCACACGTAGTAAGCAATGCTTTGATAGAAACTCGAAAGAGCTGAATAGCGATGCGTATGTGTAACTCTGACGATGGTAGAGAAAGATCCTTCCGATGAAAGCGATAAGAGATGGTAGAAGATGGCCATGGTCGAGCGGAAGCTTATTATTTAAATATCTGGTGTCGACGCAGACAGCACCCGAGTCTGACTAGTGGACCAGAAGCAAGGAAGGTCTACCGGACCGGGAACGCCTGCATAAAGAAAAGGGGTAATGCCGCTTGCGGATCATCGTTTCTTGAGGGATATTGGAAAAGGCCCTGGAGGAAGGACTGGGGAGTGTAGGTGTAGCAACGGATCGGGCTCGGAGCGACCAAGGCTCAATTCTGCGACCAACGCAGTGCAACACAATCTATCGGATTCCCTCCAACGACACCGGGTTTCGTGCTGCCTTGATCCTGCCTGACACGGGGAGTGGAGCTCGGGAAAGGGCTGTGTAGTTGGTATAAGGTACGGCAGAGCAGGATCGACCACCATCTTGGCATAGCATCCAGGTGCATGCACATGCTGACTTTTTTTAAGTACGCATTGCGGGCATCTTTATCACCAGATGTGTCATAAGCAAACCCCGAGTAGTACATGCTTACTGCCAGGGTCGGGGCTGGACCAACCGCGAGTGGGAGAGTTGAGTCGTCGCAAGCTTGGGTTGCCTGCTAGGTGTGCAGTGAGCATGGAATGACATCCGCCTATCTACATCATCAACCTTGCCATACACTAGAGCTAAGGATGAGCCCCGTAGGAGAGAAGCCAGGATATCATTACCCTGGGAAAGTGGGCCTTGATGAGTCGTGCCCTGCCACACATGGAACACCAGCTTTCCGCACGAATCACGGCTGCATGCGCAGTACCTTCTGGAAGACTCGACGGTTTCTATACACTAGAAACTGGCAGCTGTTGTAAAATATATGTTCATTGTCGTTAAGAGCTCAGTGGCTGATGCAACTTGCACCCCTGACCTCACTAAGATTTGACCTACTGGAGGTCGCGATGGATGATACTTTAAAGAGAAACCTTATCTCAGCCTTGCTGTTTAGAAATGCCCTTGTTATTGATATACTACAAACAGCCCGCTTCCGTTCATCCTGTAGTTGAACCTTGACAAGGAGGGAGCACGTCATGTATTTCATAGTTAATGATCCTTGGACCAAGGGCCAGGAGGCGTCACAAATACGCCGTTTCCAATGACTAAACATGAGTTATAGTTCCTGCAGGACATACACTGAGTGCAATGGTTCTCCATCTATGCCATTGCTCAAAAAATAGTTCGTGTGCACCAGGCCTTTTTGACCGGACTTCCTCTAGTGTGTAACTCCATGGCTTACCAACGGCAGAAAAATGAATAACCTCGGCTTCTCGATATAGCTCATCCAAGTCCTGATCAGAAGCTGTTGTGGAACTATGTGGCAGTGTTGAAGACGCGTCCGATTTGTTGAACCATGAAGGAGTGTTCATGTCTTCCCAGTGGCTGTTCAAAGTAGCATACCTCCCCGGTAGATGATTGGAGTCCTTGAAAAGGACGTTGATCATGTCCATGTCGTATTGCTGCGGCAGAGCGTTGAGGAGCACATGTTGTACCGAGTGCCATTGCCTTGGGCTCGGCTCAATTAACATCAGGGTGCTACTAAAAAAAAGACGGGTCGATCCAGTATGCTGTTGGTGCAAGAAAGTCCTCGCTTGGAAGGGTAAAAAGATGGTCCAGGTTGCGCTTAATGAGCTGGTCGGCGTCAAGTACTAATACTCTGTTTACATTTCCATCGATCTCGTGCATACGAAATGATGCCAGTCTGAGCAAGCATCCACGATAGTAAGGTATAGTATCCTCGTGAAGGGAAATAGGCTCTTCATCAACGATTGAAGCGCCCAGCGCCTGTAGATAGGAGCGGTAGAGCGATGACACTTCGCTAGATAGAAGGACAACTATACCGTATTTGGTGTTAGATACCTGTTTAAGAAAGTAAACATTAACAGCAACAGAACATGCATAGATATCTTGAGTGGCATAAAACACATAAGCAAAGTCGGACCTCTCCACGGCTGGCTTTGAACGGTAAAGCAGGAGGGACGCAACTACGAGACTGACGAGGCAAAGGGCGGGGCCCTTTTTCACCACATACATGTTCTCTGAGGCGAACAAGGGATATAGATTGGAGTTCTATCTATACGAGGCAGACAAGTGCCTTTTTATGCTCAAAACCGACAGTGCTGGAGATACACACTTCCTTTGATTATTGGCATGTTCAGTGTCCTGATTTGGGTGATGGCTTTTTAACAGGCTGATCCGCTCCTTGCTTCGATCTCCTCTACTATCGTCCTATTCTGCGCCGTCAATCATGCTATACGGTATACCCAGCGTATTACTGGGGTACACCGGCAGTTTGCCGCATGACCTCGTTATCTTGTACGCTTTAGAAATACTCTTGCTCGTTCTTCTTATCATGATGCCATTGTAGGCGAGGTGAAATATCAAAACATTGATTTCCATGTGCTGTTTGGATGACGTTGTAGCTGAAGGTCTTTATTACTGTCAAATATGGGCTTGGGGGAATGGGCTCAGGGTTGCGGGAGTGAACACATCCTTACGCTCCACCGAGATCTGTTGAGCCTTATGTCTTGACATTGGCAAGTGAGCTGTTTGAAGATCCAACGAGCTGGATGTGAGACCTTTCCCTATGTCGTTACCATGTGGAGCAGGTCTATCATGCGGAAGTTAGTTTCTCCGAATATTCTGTAGAGAATGTTAATGCCAGCCGACAACGGCATAAACTCATCAGAGCAGTATCAAGATCAGCTTCTTCAGCCAAATGTCTTGGGCTCCAGTGGCCATAGCATCAATAATGCAGTGCGTCTTATCTCCCTAAGTGGGGTTGTGCTATGGATTTCCATCCATGTGAGACTACAGATTCAAACATCCACTTATTAAGCAAGAGAAAGAATTTTGAAAAGTATAAGGACAATCGGTCCCGGGGTTCTACGTTGAAATGTCCTAGGCACTCTCTCATAGAGACTGTTACCTCAAGCCACTTGGTAGGAACTTCTACGCCGCTCGTCCGTTCATAATCCCAAAGGAGCCTCTTCTTGTCGTAGCACACAGGACCTCGTTGGTGCCTCTGTGTGCAGCTACACGCTGGATTGGTTCACTCTATATCGAGAAAAGCACCTATCCAGCCTTTTTTAGAGAGACATTTCGTCTGAGGCATGGTAACCTTGCTAAAGACGGCTCTTTGGCGCATGCCAGGTTGCTTTTTGCTGTTGGACTCGACGGCGATCATTGACTCGCAAAGTTCAGAAAGCTGATGACAGAAATCCGGGATATCTCTACCTAAACAAGTATTAACAGCCAATCATTTGCAACTACCAACAGGTAAGGATCTTGGATAGTTGAGGAGAGCTGGTTGGGGACATGGTGGAAGCACTATTTTGTTGATGCCCTCATATCTGGCGTGGATGAAGTAGACACCTTGAAATCTTACGATATTCCTTTGAATGTTGCTCTACATTGCGGAAGCCACCGGTGTAATGACGTTAAATGGAACGAAGGGTCTGCAGAACTGTCAAAAGTATCTGTTTGAGAAACCTCCATCTCCGCATCTTCGGAAACGTCATTATAGACTGCTGTGTAGCTCGCTTTCGGTGGGACTCTGTTTATCACGGTGCATG
>JAJALC010002371.1:0-11179 GCA_022627095.1 Fusarium sp. FIESC RH6 | reverse complement strand
GAATGTGAGGAACCCGGGTGTGGCAAACAATTCTCTCTTGTAAGTGCAGAAGAACTCCAGCAGCCGCAGTGCAATCTACTGATGAAACTAGGCATCGTCTCTTCGTAGACATAAAAAAATACGAACTAAGCGTCGCTACCCATGTAACTTTGATGGCTGTGGCAGGAGGTTGGTAACAGAAAGCCGAAGAAGAAAGATATCCACTAATTTGAAACTCAGCTTTTGCAACGACGTCCTCAAGGTCGAGCACCAAAAGCTTGATCACCAGATGTGTCATAAGCAAACCCCGAGTAGGAGCACCAAAAGCAGCCGCATCGGAGAGAAGAACCCAAGGAATATCGGTGATGGCTCGTCGGGGTCCAATGACCAGGAAATTCCTGATATTTAAACCTTTCTTTTGCTGTTTTGATTAAAGTACTAGTTGGAGTAGAAACCTCGAAACAGCGTTCATACCGACGTTGGGTCAGGCGGATGCTATGTCAAGAGTAGGAAGTGAGTGACTAATCAGGGATAGCCAGATAGAAATGGTACTCTTATAGCCCAAATTCATTCGCTTGTGCTTCTACGATTCTTGCAAAGACAAAGCTCGTAGACAAAAAGTAGAAGACCTTTTCACCTTCTGGATCAACCAGCATTACCCTGAATACAGAACCGTCTTCCATACACAGGTATATCTCTGTCCCCTTTTTTTTCTACACTACTTGGCACGCCTGACAAGAGCAGAGGGCTGAACATGAAAGAGATTGCACAAGTTGCGGAATTTCCGTTCTAGAGACAATGAGACGTTTGATCGCACCCGACCATGCAACGGGGACTATAGAACCGATGCATGTGGGAAGGAGATTCCTGGACATGGTAGCCTTACTCGGTCCAGAGGTGATGTCCTTTTCAGCGATAGCACAAGTGCTGGACGCAATTAAACGACGACACAGGGATCCCGGCACATCAGCAATTACGGCCAGCTCACCACCATCGGCCCAAGAGCCAGCATGACACGTTACTTGATCAAGAGACCATTACGCAGATCAAGACAGTAGTCGGATCCAAAGATATGTCTATCTTGGAAGGGCTCTCGCACGCCAGAGAAGAGTATCGAATAGTTGTTGAAGAGACCGCAGGACTCAAATGCGAGCTTGAAGACGCCGAAAGGCATTTGAAAGAGGCGACCGTCAAAGCATGTGCGGCTGAAGAAGTGTTGGATATGGTCTTGGAATATACCATGCTGGGTAATGAGGCAGGATTTTCCCTGATTGCCATGGGAAAGCAAGCAGCGAAAGGAGCAATGCAGCTTTGATGGCTGTTTCGAAAGGTTGGTTACAATAAGCCAATGCGGAAAATCGCCCACTAATTTGAAACTCAGCTTTTGTAACAACGCCCTCAAGTTGCTGCACCAACAGCAGTTGCATCCGCAAGAAATGGACCCCAGGAATATTGATGAAAGCTCTTCGGGTTCCAATGACCAGGCGATTCCTGACCTTCAGCCATCGTTCATCACTGGGTCGCTCGATGATATGTTTTCTATAAGCCAACCGGATCCAAAATACCTATCCAACTATAGAACGCTTTATCAGAACTGCAAATCCCAGGTCCATGGCTGCCACTTTCCCTCCCATCAATATCAAGAATACAACATTCCTTTTTACAAGACAGGGTATCCACATATGGATGGCGGTACATTAGAGGGAGTTGAGTCAACCGGCATGGAGATTTATGCAACTGATGGCACCCCGGTATGGTCTCAGAGCTACAGAACTCCTTGTGCTCCCCCAGTGCAGAGCTGGACAATTGACGAGGGCTTCTTCTTACTTGACGTTCAAGCGGAAATGATTCAGTATCACCAACCAATGCAAAGTCATACGGTGTACCAGCAGCAGGAGCAGTGGCCTTATTACCAATTTCCTGCCGTCTAAGGGAGGTCATAACTAATGAACTATTGATGGAAAGCTACCGGGGAGGCGCATGCCATGGTTGGTTGACATGACTTTCAAACCCGGGATTGTTCGAGAGACCTGTATCATTCAAGTGGCAGCGCATTATGCGTGGAAGCTTGCGATTACGTTGTAAGGGTTTCTTTTCTTGTTTTGATTAGAGCACTGGTTAGAGTAAAAACCTCGAGACAGCGTTCAGACCGAAATTGGGTTAGGCGGAGAATTGGCGAGGAGTAGGAAGCCAAGGTGAAGATATGAAAATGTAAAAAGTGTTAAAATTGGATATTATACGCAAAGTTCTTGTCGTTGGCCAATGGGATCTTGTGACATGGAGTCTACGTTGGCTACCTAAGTGGCAGGGTTTGTTAAAGAAAGTGAGAAAGTGAGAAAGTGGGTAAAGCGAAAGCGTGGGTATCTACAGTGGGAAAGTGGGAAAGTACGAAAGTGAGAAAGTGGGTAGAGCGAAAGAGTGGGTACCTACAGTGAGAAGGTGAGAAAGTGAGAAAGTAAGAAAGTGAGAAAGTGGGTAAAGCGAAAGAGTGGGTACCTGCAGTGGGAAAGTGGGAAAGTAAGAAAGTGAGGAAGGGAGAAAGTGGGTACAGTAAAACTTGGAGAATGCGTTGAAAAAAGCCAAAATGTGGAAATTAATTATACGTGTAGCTCTTCCTATGCCATGCTGACTAATGACACCCTGCAACAGGAGGCCGCGTCGCTGCGCGGCGGTCACGCTTTCTGGAACACCCCACCTCCCCCTTTTCCCGTCGTGTTTATCACAACCGGCGCTCTTTACAGAACTGCAATCCAGTTCATGCCGGTCATTCTCATAGATCACCTTGTCATCGTATCGTACCGCCCCGCATCTGTCATTTGATAACGACTTTCCCCGCGATCTCTCATGATCATGTCCAATCATGTAATCGGCGGTGTCTCAACGGCTGCTACCGATACCACCGCCTTGCCATTCAATCCACGTCTACTCAAAGACAGGGAAAGATATAAGGAGATAAAGGACCAACTCTTGTCTGATTTAAAAGATTACGTGGCGCCAGACTCTTGGTATGGGGTTTGGGACAAAATCAAAGGTGCAAGTGATAAGAGTCTCAAGCAAGCAAAAGACGAAGTGAAAAGGGCGGTCAGGGAAGGCCTCGACGCAGATACTTGGTCTGCACCCGCACAAACTAAGAATAAAGTACGTGAGGTCGTGGTGGAGATCTTGCGCAATCTCAACCATGAAGGAAACAGCACCGGCATAGGTACCACCGTCGAAAATAATCCAGGAGCAGAGACAGACATGGCAGCCGATTCCGGCATCCAGCCTACAATCTCCGTATCATCACTGCCGCCACCGCAACCACCATTACCATCGCCATCAGCGCCACCGCAACCAGAAGCAAGCCCCGATCTAAGACCACAAAAAAGACAGAAGTTATCTGACGAACAATATGTTGACATTACAGCTGAATTGTCGTCAAAGGAGGAGGAACAGCAACGGAAAAGTTCGCTAGATTTAGTGGACGGGCAAGCCAAAAGTATCATCTCACAGCTAACAAAAAATGAACGATTAGATGATAATACCATATACATTATCAGTCAAGCGTGGAAGCTTAGTCATCCTCCATCGAAGGCCCCAATACAGGTCCTGGATACCACACAGTTTGACGTTGATGGAGAAGCGATCCTATACGAACTGAAGAATGACCTAAACTGGGACGAAGGTATATATGCTCCCTTGCATCACAGAAAGTCCTGCCATTGGACGCTCTGTGTTATGGTACTCAAATCCGATTACGAGTCGGGTTCGGAAGCCGAAACGGTATCCAAATCTGTTTGCATAGACTTCTACGACTCTTTGGAAGACAAAGATAATCGGAATCAGAAGAAAGTAGAAAAACTTTTTCGACCATGGATCAAGGATCGTTACCCTGAATGCAGAATCAGGTTCAACAGGCAGGTACGGGACTAATTACCCCATGCTCACTACTTGGCGTTTCTAACTTGGATAGAAATCTGCACGGCAACAGGACAGCACAAGTTGCGGAATATTCGTTCTGGAGACGATAAGGCGTTTACATGAATCACAAGACGTGACAAGGACTATAGAGACGATGGATGCGAGGCGGGGTTTCCTGCATATGATCAATTCACTTGATATAACCTCGCCATCGCCTTCGACAGCATTGCAAGTGATGGCGAGGATCCAAGCGTTGTGCAACAGCTCCGACAAAGCGGTGATCAGGGCCGTTTCACCGCCCCCCACACAACAACCACAAAGCATCCCATCGCCTCAACGCATCATCGACGACATCAAGGCACTGATCGTGGACCGAGGGATATCCATCACAGATCAACTTTCTGGCGCAGAAGAAAAGAGCCGCCAACTCGCCGAAGACGAGGATGGTCTTGGAAGTAAGCTTGAAAATGCCAGACAAGAGTTAGACACTGCGATCAGTAACGAGAAGGCATTTCTATTGAAGATTTTTGAGGGTCAGTTGGAGAACGCATTGAAAGAAGCATCCAAGAAGGCCACAGAATCTATGGGCACTTGGTTAGCTGGCTTGGGAAAGCAAGCAAGAGAAGAGGGGAAGACGCCTCTCGCCAATGACGGCCGGAATACCCACGTTGGAAAAGTTCGATCGCGTAAGAACGGTGTGCAGGTTGACCAAATTCACAGTTTAATACAGGGAGCTATACAAGCAGAGCGGGGTGATAATGTTGAGGGGACTGTAGAGGATCAGAAAAAGGCTCTACGTCCATTTTCAGAAGAAGTCGAGCGCGCGCAAACAAATGTAGATGGGCTGGAAAATCAAATGAAGGATGTTAAGGCAGAAAAGGCTCGCATGGACTCACGCGTACTATTCTATCGTGGACTATCCGGTCTCTGAGAGAAGTGTGGAGGGGAGGCGAAGGTGCTGTGATCTCGTTGATACTCGTACATCCGGGATGACATGGGAAACAGTGAGGAGAAATCTCGAAAGGGATAGGGAAGAAATCATTACGAATCTTTACTCTACCCAAAGGCCTTTGTTCTTTAATAGAATACATACATATGTGTTTGCCGTGCCTGAGAAGGAGTGGCGGCTCTCGCTTTCCCTGAACGAGCTTGCGCGCTGGATTGCAAGGGACAACGATCAATCGTACTGAAGACTCCCGTTCCACATACGATTTGACGAATAAGGACGAACCGAACTTGCCGGCCGCTTCGTTTGCTCAAGCAAGCTGCAGATACATGTCATCCGCATATGTAATAGCCATCAAACCCGGCCGTCCACTAGAACAGCCAGGAATGCTTGCTCCCTCCTGGGCATCCTGGTGTGCCATAAGCCCCGCCTACCGTCCATAGAATGACGTCGACAAGCCACCATATCCCACCGCCACCCAGGGTCAAGAGCTTGAACACTGCTAGGAGCCAGTGGTGGGCGTAGAACTGATCGATGCCAAGCGATCCCAAGAACAAGGCAAGAAGCATTGCCGTTCGTTCCTGTTGATAGCAGGTGGCGGTCAACGGACGCTCATCGAAACCTCCCCAAGATCTGCTTTTCAGATCGAAAGGGCTCTCGATGACGTGTGATTGTTGGTCGTTGTTTGTAGGCCGGTGGCGCATAACGAAGCTAGAAGGTGAGGTCGATATGGCGGCCACGAAACAGGTTGCGATGGTCCCCAGTACAATGGTTGAATAGACCGGCAAAAGCATCTTCCAGTGTCTTTGCACACGGCAAATTCGCTTTCCAAGCCGCGAAGTGGCCCTGATGTCTTCGGAAGAATGTCCGTCATCTCGGGTGGTACTCATGTCAACACGAAGAGCCATTTGGGATGCACAGTAACGGCCGTAGGAAGCTGTTGCGTGGAGGTATAGTTCGAATGGTAGGAGTTTGATTGTCCCGTAGGCTATTGGACTGAGACAGGCCGTAGAGTATAGGTAGAGTCAGGAGTTAGCCAACCGATAAGTGACGCTCTGTATGCAACGCCTGATGTAATATCTTGGTAAGTAGAAGAAGGAGAAGAGGCGAAGGTCAAGGGAGACGGTGGAGGAGAAGGAAATTCTGTATTCTATTTTGTGGGAGCCGTTTCTGGACGCAACAACTGCCAGACGCTTGAGACTTTTGCCCGGTAGGGTCTCAATCACTGTCGATTCATGATTAAGCTATCGCTGTCACATCGACGGCCATAGACGCCTGTCTTCGGTAACGTAATCAAGATGATGTGATACGAGTCGGCTTATGACAGACCACGCAATGCGGGTACGCGTTTAACTCGTAAAATTCAGAGTCTTATTTCTCGCGTGTAATATGCTATAATATGTATTTATCAGGGTTTACTCATCGTCTTCGCTCTTGTACTTCCTCTCTATTTACTCGTATTAGTTTTACGAGCTGTTTAACAACTCCAAATACTCCGCCTCCATCCACCTCCCCAAAACCCTCAAGACAGCAATAATCTTATATACACCCTGAAAATCCATCGTGTTTCCCATAGCCAAGCTCTCAACGATGTCCTGTGTCTCATTAGCATTATCGCTTTCAGCTACATAGTAACACTTACGATAGACTCCCCCCGATCAACATCAAACAAAAGTTTCCACTCGTGTTCCATGACAATAAGCATGGGTGCCACGGACACCCTCAAGAACCGGCCCTGTCCCTGTCATGCATACTTGTGTAGAAGGGTGATGAATCTCCTCTCTTACTGAAGACTGGACAGACAATAGTGATGTACGATTAATGAAGAGATTTCGATTCAGATCACACGCGGTTACGTCATCAGCCGCTGTTGGTCGACTCGTCGCTATTTCTGCTCAAAGAAATATCATCTTGTTTTCCCCAACACCATCGCACTGCGTCGGTCATATCATGGTGGAAACCTGTCAACACACCATCTGTCACGAGGCGTAGAGAAGGCTGGGATTGAAGTGGGGCGATGCAGGATGCAAATGACCGGAGCTGTCTATTGGTCCGGTTCATTTCCCCGTTGAGTTAACCTTGTTCTGCATCGTAGCGAGGTGTGGTGGATTCGGCCTGTCAAATCAATCGTCCAGCTGGCAGTGTCGGATAGACTTTCAATCCTGGTCATAAGTCTGTATCTTTACAAAACGTCAATTGAGGCAAGAGACAACAATGCAGGCGTTGGAAAGTTTGATTGGCCATCGCTCACGTGGCAAAAGCTTTGCTGCGGTATTAAAACCTGATTACCTCGATATTTCTGCCGTTACTCAATCTCCAAAAGCAAAAGACTCTACTTGAAAGAATGGCTGCAAATAATAACGAACCCGTCGTGGCACCCGACGACGATGTCAGATCCCTTGCTCTGTTTACATGCTTCCACTGATATCTGATATAGGTCCAAGACGACCACGACTCATCAATCGGAATTGTAAGATGTGTCTCCGCCGGCTATATAGCGAGGAGAGAATGAGCTAAATAACAATGGCAGGATGCGGCATCATCGACGGCAAGTTTGAGCAGCTCGATCCACAACTTCCGTCTCGAGAATGGGAGAACATATCATGCATACAAGGAGGGAAGTTAGTTACCCGGATTCCTAGCTCGGAGTCTAATGCTAACCTTGCCTACACAAAGAGTATCATCTTCCCAACGACGAGCTTGAAAATCAGAGGCTAGGTACAGTTCGCGATACGATACGACGGGAATGTTGATGCTAAAGTTGTCCAGACTTGCAGCACAATTTATTTCTACTCACGTTTGAGAACAAACTTGGTCTTGCGCCTCCAAACCTTCCTGACTCTCAGGTCAAGCGTGTCTTGGACCTGGGCACTGGAACGGGAATATGGGCAATAGATTTTGGCGATGAACATCCCCAAGCCGAGGTATGATCAGTTGATCATGGACCAAAAGCTCAAAGAAGGACTAAAACTGATACTGTCAGGTCATCGGCGTCGACCTATCTCCTATCCAGCCTAGCTTGTCAGATTTGAACAATTATCGTTTCTCTTTATAGCTGCTAACAATTATGTAGCGTTCCGCTCAACGTTCAGTTCTTTATTGAGGACATCCATGAGCAATGGGACTTTTCTGAGCCCTTCGATTATATACACAGCAGGATGATGAACTTCAGTATCCCCGATTGGAAAGAGTACTTGGATCAAATCTACCAGTAGGTCCAGCCAGTGCTAGAGTATTCTCTATAGTCTAACATGCTTAGAAACCTTGCCCCTGGGGGCTACATCGAAATCCAAGAGATCGACGTGATGATGAAGTCTGATGACGGCACGCTTCGTGAAGACAGTGCAATCATGAAGTGGAGCAACCTATTGAACGAGGCCTCTGTTGAACTCAAACAACCTTACAACAATATCGACGAGTTCAAGGACATGATGGCCGAAGCAGGGTTTACCGAAATTGTAGACATGCGTTTCAAATGGCCAACGAACCACTGGCCAAAGGACAAGAAGTATAAAGAGCTTGGAGTATGGAATAATGAAAACATCAAGGTCGCACTAGAATCATTGACTATCGCACCATTTACGAGAGCTCATGGGTGGTCTGTTGACGAGATTCACGTTCTTCTTTCTGGCGTTAGGAAAGATCTCAACGACCCCAAGATACATGGGTATTGGCCAATGTAAGTGCATATGGTTATCTACTACTTACACCGACTAACCAGCCAACAGCTGCTCTGTTTATGGAAGAAAGCCTCTAGAATGAGGGCCATTATCCATCGTCTTTGTGTTGATTTAACCTACACCCTTTGAGAGACGTCACTTTCAAAAAGCTTAGTTTACCTGTCATGATATTAGCAACAGGGTCGGGCAACATCAAGAAGGATTAAGATGCCCTTGTATCGTAACAATTGGACAGCAAGCCAGTAATTCATACTCTACTATCTTCACTTCTCTTCTCAGATATCATTCTGAGGCAAGGATCTATAAGCTCAAGATACACGCCAAGTAACTTGGATTTAGCAGAGCCTTAATATGTAACTGTTTCATCTGTAATTTGTATTGCAATCGTACATGCACCGTGATAAACAGAGTCCCACCGAAAGCGAGCTACACAGCAGTCTATAATGACGTTTCCGAAGATGCGGAGATGGAGGTTTCTCAAACAGATACTTTTGACAGTTCTGCAGACCCTTCGTTCCATTTAACGTCATTACACTGGTGGCTTCCACAATGTAGAGCAACATTCAAAAAAATATCGTAAGATTTCAAGGTGTCTACGTCATCCACGCCAGATATGAGGGCATCAACAAAATAGTGCTTCCACCATGTCCCCAACCAGCTCTCCTCAACTACCCAAGATCCTTACCTGTTGGTAGTTGCAAATGATTGGCTGTTAATACTTGTTTAGGTAGAGATATCCCGGATTTCTGTCATCAGCTTTCTGAACTTTGCGAGTCAATGATCGCCGTCGAGTCCAACAGCAAAAAGCAACCTGGCATGCGCCAAAGAGCCGTCTTTAGCAAGGTTACCATGCCTCAGACGAAATGTCTCTCTAAAAAAGGCTGGATAGGTGCTTTTCTCGATATAGAGTGAACCAATCCAGCGTGTAGCTGCACACAGAGGCACCAACGAGGTCCTGTGTGCTACGACAAGAAGAGGCTCCTTTGGGATTATGAACGGACGAGCGGCGTAGAAGTTCCTACAAAGTGGCTTGAGGTAACAGTCTCTATGAGAGAGTGCCTAGGACATTTCAACGTAGAACCCCGGGACCGATTGTCCTTATACTTTTCAAAATTCTTTCTCTTGCTTAATAAGTGGATGTTTGAATCTGTAGTCTCACATGGATGGAAATCCATAGCACAACCCCACTTAGGGAGATAAGACGCACTGCATTATTGATGCTATGGCCACTGGAGCCCAAGACATTTGGCTGAAGAAGCTGATCTTGATACTGCTCTGATGAGTTTATGCCGTTGTCGGCTGGCATTAACATTCTCTACAGAATATTCGGAGAAACTAACTTCCGCATGATAGACCTGCTCCACATGGTAACGACATAGGGAAAGGTCTCACATCCAGCTCGTTGGATCTTCAAACAGCTCACTTGCCAATGTCAAGACATAAGGCTCAACAGATCTCGGTGGAGCGTAAGGATGTGTTCACTCCCGCAACCCTGAGCCCATTCCCCCAAGCCCATATTTGACAGTAATAAAGACCTTCAGCTACAACGTCATCCAAACAGCACATGGAAATCAATGTTTTGATATTTCACCTCGCCTACAATGGCATCATGATAAGAAGAACGAGCAAGAGTATTTCTAAAGCGTACAAGATAACGAGGTCATGCGGCAAACTGCCGGTGTACCCCAGTAATACGCTGGGTATACCGTATAGCATGATTGACGGCGCAGAATAGGACGATAGTAGAGGAGATCGAAGCAAGGAGCGGATCAGCCTGTTAAAAAGCCATCACCCAAATCAGGACACTGAACATGCCAATAATCAAAGGAAGTGTGTATCTCCAGCACTGTCGGTTTTGAGCATAAAAAGGCACTTGTCTGCCTCGTATAGATAGAACTCCAATCTATATCCCTTGTTCGCCTCAGAGAACATGTATGTGGTGAAAAAGGGCCCCGCCCTTTGCCTCGTCAGTCTCGTAGTTGCGTCCCTCCTGCTTTACCGTTCAAAGCCAGCCGTGGAGAGGTCCGACTTTGCTTATGTGTTTTATGCCACTC
The DNA here is from genome assembly GCA_022627095.1 of Fusarium sp. FIESC RH6. Taxonomy (NCBI): domain Eukaryota; kingdom Fungi; phylum Ascomycota; class Sordariomycetes; order Hypocreales; family Nectriaceae; genus Fusarium; species Fusarium sp. FIESC RH6. Next base: position 620 of record JAJALC010002371.1, on the reverse strand, counting down.
AAGACATCTATGCATGTTCTGTTGCTGTTAATGTTTACCTTCTTAAACAGGTATTTAACACCAAATTCGGTATAGTTGTCCTTCTATCTAGCGAAGTGTCATCGCTCTACCGCTCCTATCTACAGGCGCTGGGTGCTTCAATCGTTGACGAAGAGCCTATTTCCCTTCACGAGGATACTATACCTTACTACCGTGGATGCTTGCTCAAACTGGCATCATTTAGGATGCACGAGATCGATGGAAATATAAACAGAGTATTAGTACTCGACGCCGACCAGCTCATTAAGCGCAACCTGGACCATCTTTTTACCCTTCCAAGCGAGGACTTTCTTGCACCAACAGCATACTGGATCGACCCGTCTTTTTTTAGTAGCACCCTGATGTTAATTGAGCCAAGCCCAAGGCAATGGCACTCGGTACAACATGCGCTCCTCAACGCTCTGCCGCAGCAATATGACATGGACATGATCAACGTCCTTTTCAAGGACTCCAATCATCTACCGGGGAGGTATGCTACTTTGAACAGCCACTGGGAAGACATGAACACTCCTTCATGGTTCAACAAATCGGACGCGTCTTCAACACTGCCACATAGTTCCACAACAGCTTCTGATCAGGAC
>JAJALC010002370.1:0-126800 GCA_022627095.1 Fusarium sp. FIESC RH6 | reverse complement strand
GGTTTATAGTATTATACTTTTATTTATATATATATATTATATTACTTAATAATTTATTCTATATTCTTCTTTATATAATTATACCCTTTTTCTTATAACCTTCTAAGTATTTTAGTAATACCTTAGTATCTATATAATAGGTATAAATAAAATTTATAAAGGAAGTTACTATCTTTAATAGTTCTAGTAACTACCTTACTAAGGTAGTATTATAGGTATTTTTCTATATATTCTTTTATTAACTTCTTTAGTATTAGGCTACTATAGATAAGTTTTATTAATTTCTAAGTTTCTTAATAGTTAGGGTTATATTTTATCTATAAATAGTAATATTTAAAGATTACTAGAAATACTTTAGAATATACTAGTAAGTAGATCTTATCTTTATACTAAGTATATAGGTCCTCCTTCTTTAGTTTACCTTTAGCTTATTTAATAAAGTATATTAGTTTCTATAGCTACTCCTAGAAGTATCTGTAAATTCTAAGTAGTATAAGTAACTTCTTCTTTTAGTATACTAGGTAAGTATTAATTACTACTTTTAACTAGGTATATCTTATATAGTAATCTATTGTTCTATAAGGGATATCCTTAAATCTGCTAATTTTAAAATAATATTTTTCTTAATATTTCTTTATTATAGTATTATAAAAGTCTAGGTATTCTTTCATTTTTTCCTAGCTAAGGTTTTTACACTATTAGTCCAATATTATAAGTTCTTTTCTTATTTTAGTAATTATTTTAGCTAGTTAGGTAAACTAGTATTCTCCCTTTTTATTTTTCTTAAGAAGTTATTTCTAAGATTTAAATATAACTTTAATTTCAAAGTCTAGTCTATAGCTAATTACATTAGTATATTTATTATTAGATCTTTTACAATATATTATTATAAGGTTAAAGCTATAGAGATATTTAGTATAGTATAGTTATTATTAATTAAGTTCTTATATAGTTATAAAATATAATATATTCTAGTAATTAGTATAGACTTTAACTTAATAGTAACTTCCCTTAAGATAATAGTAGAATTCTTTAAAGTAGTTAATAATAGCTAGGAATTCTTTATTATAGATTAGGTACCTTAGTTTAGTATTATATAATTTATATAAGTAAAAGGTAATAAGGTATAGCCTTCCTTCTAAGTCTCTTTATCTAATTTATCCTCCTAGTATAAAGTCTAATATATTTATTTCTAGTTTAATTTCTTTATTAAGGTTAAATATTACTAAGACTAGTTTACTAAGTATAGTATTTTATAACTATTTAAAAGCTTATTATATTTTATTATTCTATTTAAACTTATTTCCCTTCTTTATAAGCTTTATAAGAGGGTTAGCTATTTTACTAAAATCCTTAATAAATTATTAATAGTAGTTAGTAAAGCCTAGGAAGCTCTGTACTTCTTTAATAGTAGTAGGTATTAGCTAATTGTATACTACTAAGATTTTCTTTTTATTTATTTAGATTTCTCTAAGTAATATAGTATATTCTAAGAAGTTAACTTTTTTAATATAAAAGTAACTTTTTTCTAGTTTTACTAGAAGGTTTATATCCTATAGTACTTTTAAGACCTTATAAATATATTCTTAATATTCTTCTTTATTATCTAAGAAGATTAGGATATTATTAAGGTAGTATACTATAAATAGATCTAGGTATTACTATAGAATATTATTAATTATTTATTAAAATATAGCTAGTATATTTATAAAACTAAATAGTATTACTAGGTATTTAAAGAGTTTAAATTTAGTTCTAAAGGCGGTTTTCTATTTATTACCTTCCTTAATATAGATAAGATTATAAGTACCCTTAAGGTTAAGTATAGTAAAAATCTATTTTCTTTATAAATAGTCCTTAAGTTCTATTATAAGTAGAAGTAGGGTTTTATCTTTAATAGTAAGGTTATTTAATTATTAGTAGTCTATAATAAGTCATAGTTTTCTGTTTTTCTTAGGTATAAATATATTAGGGAATCCTACTAAAGAGGTTAATTCTTATATATTACCCTTTTGTAATTCTTTTTCTAGATAGTCTTATAGTATTATAAGTTTAAGCTTATTAAGGTTATAAATTTTCTAGAAAGGTAGATTATCTAATTTAAGTATAATCTTATAGTCTTAGTAATTATACTATAGTACCTTAGTATCTAATTCTTCTTTAAATAATTTCTTATAGATATAGTATTTATATAGTATATTCTTAAGTTAGTTTTTTTTTAGTAGTTTCTTAGGTTTTAACTTTAACTTTTTATTTAGGTTATATAGCTATATAGTAACTATTATAAAGGTTTATTAAATATATTACCTTTTACCTTTTTTATATTTATATTATACTTCTTTTAGAGGTAGGTAAATATTCTTTTTATACTATACTTTACTAGCTATTTTAGTTAAAGTTTAAGATCTCTAGTTATTATTACTTTCTAAATTAGTATTATTATTAAAGAGATTATCTATACTAATAATCTAGCTAATCCTCTAATAAAAATATAGGTTATAGTAATATAGCTATAGGTATCTTAATATTAGGTTATAGCTTAGTATAGGGATAATATTAAGATTAATATTATACCTTTAAGTTCTAATAAATACCTTTAAGTAATTAATCTCTTAAGTAATAAGTTCTTTATTATAGGTAAGTATTTCTTCTTCTAAGTTTATTAGTAAGTAAGGCTATATCTTATTTTTCTATAGTAGCTATAATATATTAACTATATAAGAGTTAATAGTATTAATATTAGCTTTACTATTTACTAGTATAGTTAGCTATTTCCCTTTAATTTATACTTATATATCTAGGTAAGTTCTTTAACTATATATAGTTAATCTTAGAGCTCTTGTAAGTATTATAGGCTCTAGTTCTTTACTTATCTATAGCTTTAATAGTATAGTAAGCTATTATCTTTTCCTAGCTATCCTAGGTATTATAGATTACACTTACTATTATAGTATAGTATATTATCTAGGTATTTATTTCTTAGTTCTTTTTATATTCTATTATCTACTAGCTAAGTATTCTTTTCTACCTCTTTATTCTATTAAAGAGTACTAGAGTTAGATATATTTCCTTAGTTAAGATTACCTTAAGTATCTTATCTCTATTATTTAATCCTTTAGTAATTCTAAATATAAGTAAGGGCTTATTCCCTAGTTTCTATATAGATAGTAAACTTTATTACTTTATTTTCTAAGAATTATTTAGATAATTAGTATCCTATAGTATTAATAATAATATAGGGTTTTTATTATATATATTCTTAAATACTTATAGGAAAATAGTTATTACTTATCTTAGCTTAGTAATATAATACGTAATAGTATACTATATAGGATATCTATAAGATCTATTTGTATTTTTTATTACTAAGGTACCTTTATAAGTTATAGTATACTATAGATTATTAGATAGTAGTTCCTAGGTTTTATTCTTATTCTAATATAATAGCATAGATATAGATATTATTATCTTAAATTATATCTATATATTCCTTAGCTTATTATACTACCTTGCTTATCTAATTATTCTATTAGTCTTTATATTATAACTATTTTAATTTATAGTTCTTCCTTTGTTTTTATTATTCTAGTTTAATATATACTATACCTAGAAAGTTTAGATCTTAGTAGTATTAATTTAGTTAAATTATTTTAATAGGTATCTTATTAATTTATTAGGTAACTTCTAGTCTTCCTATTACTTCCTATAGTAACTTAAGGGTTTTATCTAATTATAGTATAGGTAAGTTAAAGAATATTTTATCTATAAATTTATCTAATTCTTATTAAATTTCTTTAGGTATAAGAGTATTTTCTATATTAAAGATAACTTCTTTTCCTTTTTAAGTAACTATAACTATATAGTTTATAGTAGTTATTATAGTATTTTCTAGTATAAACTCCTATTTCTATTTTCTCTTTACTTAGCTTTTCCTTTTAATCTCTATATATTATTCTTAGTATCTAGGCTTATTTTCCCTTCTATTCCTTAAACGTTCTCTTTACTATTAATTATATTCTTCTTTCTTTTATATATATCTTAGGTTATTAGTAGCGTTATACTTAGGGTTAGGCTTCTTCCTATCTAGGTAGTATATATCTATAGTTTCTTTATAACTTATAAAGGGATCTCTAGGTTATATAGGCTATTCTTCTTATAATTAGTTTATAGATTAGTTATATCTTAACCTAGTTATAGCTACTTATTTTAATATATAGATTACTATCTAAGGTTCTTCTTTTTCTTTCTATATATTAGTTTATTAAACTAGCTTACCTTTAGGTACTAGTTAGTACTTCTAGTTAGTCTTTATAGGGTTTTAGTAATTATATTCTTAGTATCCCTTTTTACTATAATTCTAGTAAATCAGGGGTAGTTTATTTAACTAAGTAGTATTAATGTTTATAGGTCCTAATTATATACTATAGGAAGTATTAGCTTATTATTATTTTCCCTAATTAGTATAATTATAGTTATTCCCTTACTAGTTCTTACTCTAGTTAGGGGTATAGCTTTACCTCTATTTATTAGCTTATTTCTCCTTTTATTATTTAAATAATTAGTTATTAATATCTACTACAAGAGATACTAATTTATCTAGGGTTTTTAGTTTTTCTTATATATATACTATAGTATCTTTAACCTTAGCTTTTAGTTCTTAATAAACTTAGGATATATAAGCTACTTTATTCTAATCTAGTTTAATTACTTAGAATTAGTATTCTATAAGGTAAGCTAAAGCTAATTCTTTCTAGATTAGCTATTATATTTTAGCTTTAGTTTCTTATTTTTTATCTGTAATTCTAAAGGTATAAGTAAGTTCCTTTTTAAAGTTCTTATATTTTCTATAGATATAAAGGGTTATTTGCTTTTTAATATATAGTAGGTTATAAATATAGTTCCTAAGGATAAGTTCTATAACCCTCTAAGCTTTATCCTTAAGAAAGCTTATAATATATTATACCTTAAGCTTATTAATATTAAACTAGGTTAAATAGTATATTTAGTAGCTATATAGGCTAGTAAAGAATCCTTATAGTTTATCTAATTTTCCTTTATAAGGGTTAGATTAATAGGGTTAAAGGATTTCTCTTAGATCCTTTTTAGTTATAGTAAGGGTAGTAGTATACTTAATATACTCCCTATATAGGTTTTAGCTTTTCTTAGCTTCCTTACTAAGTCCCTTAGTAAGGTTAGTAATATAGGTTACTTTTACCTTAAGTCCTTTAATTTTACCCTTAGCTACTTTTAAATTAAACTTAGTAGTATTAAGGAGATTATTATACCTTTTGTTTAGCTTATAGATTCTTTATTTAAGCTTATTAACCTTATCTTTATAGTTACTTAGATAGGTAGAAATAATATTTCCTTTATCTTTATCCTTAGTATCTATAGGGAGGTTAAATTCTTTCTCTAGAGTAAGGTTAGTATTAAGTAGAGTTACCTCTAGTAAGTATTATCTGTGCTAAGTAGTAAAGGGTTAGTTTAGAGTAGTAGGAGTTATTATATAGGTATTACTTAGTATTACATAGTATAGTCTAAATAAGAGCTATTAATATATAATAGTTGTAATTCCTAAGGGATAAACTAGTCTATATTAGGTTTATATTAGTAAATATATAAAATATAATACTAAGTAAAGTAAAGTAAAGTATTATATCTCTTAATAAGAAATAGAGTAGGTTAGGTATATTTAAGTAAAGAAGTCTTATTAATAGCTAGTAAGCTAAGTATTCTATCTACTATTAAGTAAATATATATATACTATAGTTATTTATATAAGAAGTAATAATATATTAGAGTATTATTAGTCCTAGAGTAATATAGTTCTAGAATACTATTAGTCTATATAAGTATTAGTCCCTTAGTAATTAGTTATATTTGCTGGAGGTTAGTATATATAGGGAAATAAAAAAAGTAAGGTATATGTAATATAACTGCTAGGGTTGTAATAGTACTCTAGGAGCTATATAAGATAGTAAGCTTAACTACCTAGTACTATAAGTTTAGATTAAGGAGAGATAGCTAAATACTTAGATTAACTATAGAGTAAAGTAGAACTTTATTAACCTAGAAATAATTACAGAGCTTATATTACTATAAAAAAAGAAGTAATTACTTTATTTATTAGTTAATATAGAAGGATAACTTTTTAACTATAATAATAGAATTATAGACTAAGAGATTAATTACCTTTATATCTATATCTAAAGAAGAACTTAAAAGGAAAGCTTTAATATTATCTTACTAGAAATAGAGATTAATATTATCCTAAGTATACTATAGCTTAGATAAATAAATCTATATATAAACTAAATAACTAGCTAAGTTATACTCCTATATAACTTAGATAGCTATATAGAAATAATTATAAAGAATATAAAGAGATCTTAAACCCTAACTAAAGAGGATAGTATAGGTAAGTATAGGATAAAAAATCTACTATCTTTAAAAGGAGTATAATATAAGCATAGGATAAGTATAAAATAAAAGTTAGAAATCCTAGGTATTCTTAAATAGTAAGATATAAGAAAAGATAAATAACTAAAAGCTAGCTAAGATTAACTTAAGAATATACTAAAAGAATACTAAAGGTATAATAAACTTTTTAAGAAAGAAGTAGAAATAGGAATCTCTAAATATAGCTAATAGGATTATAAAATTAACCTTATAAATAAAAACCTACTAATATAGAAGCTTTACCTACTAAACTAAAGAGAGCTATAAGTATAGAAGGAATATATTAAAAAAATACTTAAGAAGGGCTATATTAGGAAATCTAGCTTACTAGTAGTATTATCTATATTCTTTATACTAAAGAAAAATAAGGAAAATTAACTAGTTATTAACTACTAACTACTAAATATATAAATAGTAAAGGACTAAACCTTACTTCTACTTATAATAGAGCTAAAAGATAGGTTATAAGGTAAGAAGATCTTTATAGTATTAAATCTAAAAGAAGTATATAATTTAATCTATATTAAGGAAGGAAATAAATAGAAAACTATATTTTAAACTAGGTTTAGCCTATTTAAATACCTAGTAATATTATTTAGACTTATAAATATACCTATAGTATTTTAATAGATAATTAATAATATACTAAGGAAATACCTTAATATATTTATAATATATTACCTTAATAATATTTTAATCTTCTTAAATAATAAAGAAGAATATATAGAATATATCTATAAGGTTTTATAAGTACTATAAGATACTAAATTATTAGTAAAACTAGATAAGTATTTCTTTTATATTATAGAAGTTAACTTTCTAGGATATACTATTATACTAAATAAAATTTAAATATAGAGGAGTAAGGTATCTATAGTATTAGACTAGAAAACCCTAACTAATATTAAAAAAATATAAGCTTTCTTAGGATTTACTAATTACTACTAATATTTTATTAAGGACTTTAGCTAGATAGTAAACCTACTTATAAGTCTAATAAAGAAAGATAAAACCTTTAAATAGAATAATAAGGTATAAATAGCTTTTAAATAAATTAAGAAAGTAATCCTTAGTAAACTAGTATTAGTAATATTTAACCTTAAATAGGAAATTAAACTAGAAATTAATATATTAGACTTTATATTAGAAGGATAAATTAGATAATATAATAATAATAGAAAGTTATACCCTATTGTATTTTACTTATATAAATTACATAGAGTAGAACTTAACTACCTTATATATAATAAGGAGTTTCTAGTAATCTTTAATTACTTTAAGGAGTTTAGGTACTACTTAAAGGGAAGTAAATATATAGTAAAGGTCTATATAGACTATAAGAATATTATATACTTTACTATAATATAAGAACTTAATAGATAATAAATTAGGTATATAGAGTATCTAAGTAAGTTTAATTTTATTATTATATATTATAAAGGATTAGATAATAGAAGAGCTAATGTAATTAGCTAAAGACTAGACTTTAATATAGGTATAGTTAAGATAAAGAAATAACTACTGGAAGAAAATAAAGATAGATAATATTAATTAGTATAGCTAATATAGATACTAGGACTTATATATAAGGATAAGAAATGTAAGGAATAATATATATATTATTAGAATAAACTACTTAAGGAATAATATTTAAATAGGTATAAGACTAGTAAGTTTTATAATATCTTATAGAGACTCTATAATAAGGGATACCTAGGTAAGAAAGAAATATTAAAGATCTATAGATACGGGGATAACTACCCTGTAGTAGGAGTAGAAACCTTAATATAGGAAATTATTAAGTAGTGTAATATATATAACCTACTATCTAAGGAATTTAAAGGAGAATAAGGATAAGAGGAACTATAATACTACTATAGGTACCTACTAAATAGATATTAAGGGATTATAAAAACCCTAAAATAACTATAAGTATATAGCTATAAGGCTATAAGGTAAGATATAGAAGATATAATTAAGAAATACAATATCTATGTATAAATAAAGGTATAACAATATAAGCTATATAGAGAATTATAGCTACTATTAGTAGTATAATAACTATAGGATTTAATTATAATAGACTTTATTATTAAACTACTACTATTAGAAGAACCTTTAATAGGTATTTTCTATAATAGTATACTAGTTATAGTAAACTAACTTACTAAGTTCTATTACTATATCCTATACTAAGAAGCTATAGATATAGAATAAATAGCTTATATTCTCTATAACTAAATATTTTAAATCTATAGAGTACTATTAGAGATCCTTATAGATTAAGAAATAATATTTACTAGTAAGTTTTAATAAATATTTATAGTACTTATTAAACTAAATTATTAACTATTTATAGTATTTAAACTATAGATAAATAGATAAACTAAAAGGATAAATTAAGTACTAGAATAATACCTATATTACTATATTAACTATAAATAAGATAATTAGGTTAAAAAGTTACCTATTGCCTAATTTGTATATAATACTATATATAATAAAAGTATAAAGTTAATATTAGCTTATATTAATTTTAGATTTACCCCTAATATATATTATAATAAGTAAGACCTAAAGAATATTAACCCTACTACTATACTTAAATTAGATAACCTTAAGAACCTATATATATAGATAAGAAAAGAACTTAAGGAAGTTTATAATAAGATAAGATAATACTATAATAAGAAGAAGATTAAGGGACTAATCTTTAAGGAGAGAGATATAGTTTACCTATTAACTAGAAATATTAAGATAAAGTAATTATTATATAAACTTAACTATAAGTATATTAAACTATATAGAATTAAGGAATAAGTTAAGAAGGACGTCTATAAGCTAGACTTACTACTAAAAGTTAGACTATATTTAGTTTACTATATTTTATACCTTAAGTTAGCTATTAATATAATCTAAGTTAAAACTGGTAATAAACTAAAAGAAATTAATAGATTAGAACTCTATAAAGTAAAAGAAATTTGTAAAATAAAGAAAATTAATAGATAGATAATATATTTAGTAAAATAGAAAAACTACCTAGAAAATAAAAATATATAGGAACTACTAAAATACCTTACTAATACTTAGTAACTCCTAAAGAATTTCTATTACTAATACTAAAAGCCTAAGAAGAAGGATTAATAAATAAACTAAAATCTAAGGACTTAAAAGTCTCTTATTTAGAAATAGTAGACTAATCTAAGTATAAACTATTAGATTAAGTAAGCTTTAATACTACTACCTTATTCTTCTTAGCCTTTTCTAACTTATTTATTAAGTTTAAACTATATTAAATTATATTTAAACCCTTCTCTTTTACTTAATAGTACTACTACCTTAGATAAGTAATTTTTAAAAATTAAGTATTTATTAAATTATAAATATAAGTAGACTTTACCTAAAGCTAGATTAACTTCTCTTTAGTAGTCTCCTTATCTTACTTAAGATAATACTTTTTATTAATAATTTTACAAGTTAATATTATTAGTATATATAAGAATATTATAAAGGAACTATAGAAATTACTTACTTATTACTATTAATAAACTATAACTATTATAAGAATGACTAGCTTTAATATAAGGTTTATAATAGTTAGACTTATTAGGGTTAATGTTATAACCCCAGCGTCTACGTTATATGTACCATATATTTTCGCTTCCCTACTCTTACTAATCTTTAATAATATAACTAACTATTAAAGGATTAACGTTTATATAGACTAATAGTACTCTAGGACTGTATTATTCTAGGACTAATAATATTCCAATATATTATTACTCTTTACTTAATAAATTAAGTATATATATATTTATTTAGTATTAGTTAGTATACTTAGCTTAATAGCTATTAATAATACTTCTTTACTTAAATACCTTATTTACTATTAAGAAATAAAATATTAATATATTACTTAGTACTATACCCTATAACTTTATTAAATATAAAACTTAGAATAGATTAGTTTACTTATTTAGAAACCTAACTATTATATATTAATAGCTCTTATTTAAACTATACTACGTTTATAACTAAGTAATACTATACTATTAAGATAGCTAGTAATAATAGACTAGTATTACCTTACACTAGGACTATACTTAGTACTACTAAACTTATAGCTAAGATATAGTAGTTATATAATACTATTAATACCTTATAAGTATAGGTAAATAAGTAACCTATAGCTATAACCTAGTATATACTATGACTAGAGAGGGACTTAGGTAAAGCACTTAAACCCCCTAAGCTAAAGCTCTTTACTAGTAAAGCTATAGATATTATACTATTCTTTACCTAAATAAAAGGATATTTTTAGATATATAAGAATAGGCTTAATACTAGCTAGAAGAAGATTATCTATATTATAGCTTTAATCTAAGAAGATACTAAAGATTAGTTTAAATTAATCCTTTAAGATTACCTTAAATATAAAGATAATAAAAACCTATAAGATTAGGAAACCTAGAATATCTTCTTAGATTAGGATAATTTTAAGTAAGCCCTTAAAGATAATTTCAAAGTAGTTAATAAAGAATAATAGGTAGCTACTAAACTATTAGCTCTAAAGTAATATAAGTTATATATAGCTTACTCTACTAAGTTTAAATAACTTATATTTAAGACTAAATAGAATAATAAAGCCCTTATAGAAATCTATTACTAAAGCCTTAAGGAAGAAGTTAAGGATAAACTATACCTTATAGATAGATCTAAAGACCTTACTATATATATTATAATAGCTATTAAAATTAATAAATAATAGTATAAATATAGGTAAGAAAAAGCTAACTTAGTTTAAAAGGGAAATAATTTTAACCCTTATTACCTAAGTTAATAGAAATAGAATAACTCTTGTAACTAAGGATAATAATACTTTAACTAAGGTAATATTTATTATAGAATATATATAGGCCCTATAACTCTTAGTACTACTTAGCTATACTAGTATAGACTAAGATAGCTAAGGGATATATCTAAGTATAAATACTATAACTGTAACTAATTTAAATATATAGTATAATAATACCTATAACTATAAAAGCTATAAGACCTTAACTATAGTAAGCTATAAACTTTTAAAATTACTAATAGTCTTAGCCTATAAATAGCCTAATGTATATAGATACTTAGAATATATTAATTAGGATATAATATAGCTAATAGTATAGCATTAAAAGAAACAGAGCTACTAAAAGGAGGACTATACGCAAAGAGCTTAGTTAAGCTCCCTATAGAAAGCTTTAGATCTAAAGAAGAACTATACAAAGAAGCGCTTAAGGAAAGAGAAGCTATAATATGCAAAGAAATAAATGCTAAAGCTAAGGTAAGATACTATAAGAAGATAAAGGACCCTAAGGAATAAAGAAAAGAAAACTAATACTATAAGGAAACCAAAGAAAGACTCTAAATAAATAAAAGACTTAAAGTAACATAAACGTTAGGAATAATATATACCTAAGAAGTATAAACTAAATAGGATATTAATAATATCCCTGTATATACAAAGATTTAATAAAAGGAATAATATGTAATAGTAGAAAGATAAGCTATGTATAAAAGTTATATATACTAGTAACAATATACCTAAAGTATAGAATACTAAAGTAGAGTAGCTAGAGCTACTGTAAGAATACTATGTAAGTAAGATAAAATAATTAAGAATAAATAGAAAAAATCTTATACTCCTTTTTATAGTAAAGTAGGAGTATAAAGTTTTAGTAGCCCTAAGGAAATATATATCTAAATTACTAGAGAATACTATAATATATTAACTATAGAAAATATCTATAATTAAGTATACTATATAGTAGAAGTAATAAACCCTTTGCATAAGGAACCTAAGTTTAATACTAAAGATAATATTTAAACTTTCCCTATATATAAATAATATAATAAAATCTTATAGGTATTATACAAGTACTATTAGTATAAGATATACCTTAAATTAAAGAAGGATAATAATTATTTTCCTATTACTATTCTAGGAATACTAAATAATAAGCCTTACTTACTGGAAGAAATAGTAGGATACCTAGCCTATACCTAATATAAATTATTAGGAGTAGTAGAATTATAATTTAACCTAGTTAATTACAGATTAGAAGTTAAGAAAGAAGAAATATTAAAGGATATCTAGTAGTAGCTAAAGATAATTAAAGAAGCTAACAGAAAATTTAAGGAATATATAAAAGGAAAATATAAATACCTTATAAAAAAAGATAAACCTAAAAACAATAATAAGTTAGAAACTACAGAAAAACTAGATTATATCTAGGCAGAAGATAGACTTTACCTAACTAGTATCTTTAATAAATAATTAGGAAAAGAATAGTACTATCTATAATAGAGCTATAGATAAGCAAAGTATGAAACTAAGAATAACTTAGAATAAAAAGTACTCTAGGAGCTACGTAAAATAGCAAGCCTAACTGCCTAGTACTATAAGTTTAGATTAAGAAGAGATAGCTAAATATATAGATTAACTATAGGGTAAAGTAGAACTTTATTAACCTAAGAATAGTTATAGAGCTAATACTACTATAAAGGAAAAAGTAATTACTATACCTACTAGTTAATATAAAAGGATAACTTTTTAACTATAATAATAGAATTATAGATTAAAAGACTAATTACCTTTATACTTAAATCTAAGGGAAAGTCTAAAAGGGAAGCTTTAATATTATTCTACTAGGAATAGAAATAGATATTATCCTAGGTATACTATAGCTTAGATAAATAAATCTATATATAGATTAGATAATTAGCTAAGTTATACTTCTATATAACTTAAATAGTTATATAAAAATAATTATAAAGAATATAAAGAGATCTTAAACCTTAACTAAAGAGGATAGTATAGGTATATATAGAATAAAGGATCTACTACCTTTAAGAGAAGTATAATATAAGTATAAGATAGGTATAAAATAAAAGTTAGAGATCCTTAGTATTTCTAAATAATAAAATACTAAAAAAGATAAGATACTAGAAACTATCTAGGATTAACTATATAAGATACTAAAAGAATATTAGATTTATAATAAACTCTTTAGAGAAGAAGTTAAGATAAGGATCCCTAAATATAGTTAATAGAACTATAAAATTACTCTTATAGATAAGAATTTACTAATATAAAAGCTCTACTTACTAAACTAAAGAGAGCTATAAGTATAGAAGGAATATATTAATAAGATACTTAAGAAAAGCTATATTAGAGAATCTAGCTTACTAGTAGTATCCTCTATGTTCTTTATACTAAAGAAAAATAAGGAAGATAGACTAGTTATTAACTATTAACTACTAAATATATAAATAGTAAAGGATTAAACTTTACTATTACTTATTACAAAGTTAAAAGATAGGTTATAAGGTAAAAAGGTCTTTACTATATTAGACCTAAAGGGAGCTTATAATTTAATCTATATTAAGGAAGGAGATAAATAGAAAACTATATTTTAAACTAGGTTTAGCTTATTTAAATACCTAGTAATACTATTTAGACTTATAAATATACTTATAATATTTTAATAAATAATTAATAATATATTATAATAATACCTTAATATCTTTATAATATACTACCTTAATAATATTTTAATCTTTTTAGATAATAAAGAAGAATATATAGAATATATATATAAAGTATTATAAGTATTATAAGATACTAAGCTATTAGTAGAACTAGATAAATATTATTTCTATATTAGTAAAGTAGATTTCTTAAGGTATATAATTATACTAAATAAGATTAAGATATAGAAGAGTAAGATATTTGCTATATTAGACTAAAAACCTCTAATTAATGTTAAGGAAATATAAGCCTTTTTAGGATTTACTAATTACTACTAATATTTTATTAAGAACTTTAGTAAGATAGTAAACCTACTTATAGGTTTAATAAAAAAGAATAAGACCTTTAAATAGAATAATAAGGTATAAATAGTATTTAAATAAATTAAGGAAGTAATTCTTAGTAAACTAGTATTAGTAATATTTAACCCTAAATAAAAAATTAAACTAGAAACTAATATATCTAACTTTATATTAGGAAAATAAATTAGATAATAAGATAATAATAGGAAGTTATACCTTATTATATTCTACTTATATAAGTTATATAGAGTAGAACTTAACTACCCTATATATAATAAGGAGTTCTTAGTAATTTTTAATTACTTTAAGGAGTTTAGATACTACTTAAAGGGAAGTAAGTATAAGGTTAAGATCTATATAGATTATAAGAATATTATATATTTTATAATAATATAAGAACTTAATAGAAGGTAAATTAGGTATATAGAGTATCTAAGTAAATTTAATTTTATTATTATTTACTAAAAAGGATTAGATAACAAAAGAGCTAATATAATTAGCTAAAGGCTAGACTTTAATATAGGAATAGTTAAAACTAAATAATAACTATTAGAAGAAGATAACAAAGGATAGTATTATCTTACGTAATTAGTATAAGTATTAGGTTTAATAATAAGATAAGGAGGAAGTACAATAGATTAAAAGATAAGATAGTGAAGAAAATAGAATAGTAATATATAAGTTAATATAATTAGATGTAATATCTAGAAAGCTATTAGTAATAGAGCTAGGATAAGGAAATATAATAGAAAGATCTATATTCTAGAGAATAAATAATATATACTAGTATAGGATATATATAAATACCCCCTATATAGCTACTAAGATATTACAAAAACATAGAAACGTATTACAGAATACTTTAACTAGGAAAATAGCTGTAAAATAGTAGAAGAAGTACTTAAGAAATACAATATTTATATAAGAACTAAGGTATAATAACATAAGTCTTACAGAGAACTATAGCTACTACTAGTAGTATAATAACTATAGGATTTAATTATAATAGATTTTATTACTAAACTACTACTATTAGAAAAACCCTTAACTAGAATCTTCTATAATAGTATATTAATTATAGCTAATTACCTTATAAAATTCTGCTATTATATCCCTTACTAGGAAGTAATAAATATAAACTAAATAGCCTATATTCTCTATAATAGAATATTCTAAGACTATAGAGTACTAATAGAAATCCTTACAAATAGAGGATTAATATTTGTAAGTAAGTTTTAGTAAACCTTTACAGTACTAATTAGACTAAATTACTAATTATCTATAGTATTTAGACCTTAAATAGATAGATAAACTAAAAGAATAAATTAAGTACTAGAATAATACTTATATTACTATATTAACTATAAGTAAAATAATTAGGTTAAGAAGCTACTAATTACCTAATTTATATATAATATTACCTATAATAAAAGCATAAAGTTAACCCTAGCTTATGCTAATTTTAAGTTTATACTAGATGCTTACTATAATAAAAGAGACCCTAAGAGTATTAATTTAGCTACTATATTAAAGTTAGATAACTTAAAGAATTTATATAAATAGATAGGAAAAGAGCTTAAAGAAGTAAGAAATAAGATATACTAATACTATAATAAGAAAAAGATTAAGGGACTAATCTTTAAGGAGGGAAATATAGTCTACCTATCTACTAAGAATATTAAGACTAAATAACTATTATATAAGCTTAACTATAAATATATTATACTATATAAAATTAAAAAATAAGTTAAGAAGGATATCTATAAATTAGACTTACCTATAAAAATTAGACTATACTTAGTTTATTATATTTTATATCTTAAGTTAGCTACTAATATAATCTAAGTTAAAATAGGTAATAAGCTAGAAGAAATTAATAGATTAGAACTTTATAAAGTAAAAGAAATCTATAAAATAAAGAAAATTAATAGATAAATAATATATTTAGTAAAATAAAAGAACTACCTAGAAAATAAAAATATATAGGAACTACTAAAATATCTTATTAAAGCTTAATAACTTCTAAAGGATTTTTATTAGAACTAAATAAAGGTAAAGTATTAAGAAAATTATTACCTAAACTAAGAGTAGACTAATTAATGTTATTTAGGATATAATTAACCTAGAGATCTTTAAGTATAGTACCCTTATAAGTATTTAATATAGATAATAAATTATCCTATTACTCTACCTCTTGTAGACTATAATAAGTAGCCTTAGAATACTTCTCCTTTACCTTTCTCTTAATCTTATGAATTTGCAATAGATAACCTACTGCAAGGGATAGATAGCTTTATAATATAGCTATCTCTTTATAAAGCTTAAGAAGATCCTTACTTACTTAATCTTTATTAGTTTCTAGTTTCTTTTCTTATTTTATTAGATTTATTATTATAAGGATTAGTATAAAATAAACTAAAAGTTTATTAGAAAAGAACTTATAGGATAAGGTAATATAGGTACTATTATAGGATTTCTTAAAGCAAATATATTTACTATAATAACTAGAATCTGCAGATATTAGATATTTCTTACCTATATAAAAGTAATAGGTATAAGGTATATTAGCCTCTTTATTAGATAGTTTAATAGATAATATAAGTATTTAAATTTTACAATCTTTGTATAAGAACTATTTAAATATATAATTAGATATAATATAGTATAATAATAAAAGGTTTAAGTTAAACTTTACTAAAAGAAGAATAATATTAGTTAAGTTAATAGATCTTAGGGATAAGATCCTAGGAAAGGAGAGATTATATTATAACCTTAGTATCTATATTACATATATTCTATATTTTTACTTCCCTACTCTTACTAATCTTTAATAATATAACTAACTATTAAAGAACTGATATTTATATAGACTAATAGTACTCTAGGACTGTATTATTCTAGGACTAATAATATTCTAATATATTATTACTCTTTACCTAATAAATTAAGTATATATATATTTATTTAGTATTAGTTAGTATACTTAGCTTAATAGCTATTTGTAATGGTTGGGTTTTATAACAAGTAAACTAGTCTGTACTGGTTTATGTTAATAGAGTTACAGGGCATTATACTAAGCGGTAGCAAAGTGTTACATCTCTTAATAGTAAATAAAGTGTATTTAGGTAAAGAAGTGTTATTAATAGCTATTAAGCTAAGTGTATTAACTAATGCTAAATAAATGTATATATACTTAGGATTAGTTCTAGGATTGTTCTAGTATTAAATTAGGACTATTATTATAAACTAGTTAGTCCTTAACTATAATGTAATTGCTAGTTAGACTAATGGATTATTAGATTAGTCCCTTAGTAATTAGTGATAATTATAGGGTTGGTGTAAGTAAGGGAAAATAAAAATGTGGGGTATATGTAATATAACTGCTAGGGTTATAATATGATCTCTTCTCTCCTAGGGTCTTATCCTTAAGGCCTATTATCCTACTAACATTGTCCTTCTTCTTAGTAGGTTCTAACTTAAACCTGTAAATAATTCTGCTAACTACTATATCTAGTTGTGTTTCTAAGCCTAAGTATTCTAAATCTAAGGAATCTTTAAAACTCTCTGAATATATTGCAACCTTTAGTGATTGTATTATGCCTTGTTCTTGTTGTTTTTGCCTGAAGTTGGCTTGTATTGCGAAAAGTGATTAGTTCTCTTGTTGCAGTAACTGCGTTGATACTAAAGTGGTTTGTAATAGTTCTAGCGTTGCATCTTATGATAGGTATTCTATCTCTGTATTCTCTTCCTATTGTACTAATTTGTTCTTGTAGTACAAAAGAATATAAAAGAATGTAAAAAACTTAAAAAGGATAAGTAGGAGGCTAAAGAGGTGCTTAAGGAGGCTATAGCTTATCTTGCTTAGGTGTGTAAAATAAAGCGTTAGTTAAAATAATGTAGTAATAAATTATTTACCTATGGAATATATTCCTTGGAGGAGTTCTTAGGTCCTGTGCTTACTTAAGTTAAGTCTTTGACTGTTACTAATGCATAGTTATAGGGTACTGTGGACTTGATTAATTAGGGTTCTGTTTTTGGTAATGTCCTATTTAATGAAGGGTTGTTTGTTTCTGATGGGAATTCTTGGCCTTTTAGTGTTGATAGTGGAAGTTCTTTAGGAGTTATTGGGTATTAGTGAGGTGTTTTAGTGATTCTTATGTGTTTTTGTTTTCTAGGTAGTTCTTCTATTTTACTAAATATATTGTTTATCTGTTAATTTTCTTTATTTTGCGGATTTCTTTTGCTTTGTAGAGTTCTAGTCCGTTGATTTTTTCTGGTTTATTGCCTATCTTAACTTGGATTGTGTTAGCGGCTAACTTAAGGTATAAAATGTAATAGACTAGGTGTAGCTTAACTTTCGGTAGTAAGTCTAGCTTATAGATATTCTTTTTAACTTATTCCTTAATTCTATATAGTCTAATGTACTTGTAATTAAGTTTGTGTAATAGGCGCTTTGTCTTAATATATTTGGTGGATAGGTAGATTATATCTCCCTCCTTAAAGATTAGTCCCTTAATCTTCTTCTTGTTATAGTATTATCTTATTTTATTATAAACTTCTTTAAGTTCTTCTCTTATTTATATATATAGATTCTTAAGGTTATCTAATTTAAGTATAGCAGTGGGGTTAATATTCTTTGGGTTTTGTTTATTGTAATATGTATTAAGAGTAAATCTAAAATTAGCGTAGGCTAGTGTTAACTTTATGCTTTTGTTATATACAGTATTATATGCAAATTGGGCAACAGGTAACTTTTTAACCTAATTATCCTATTTATAGTTAATATAGTAACGTAAGTATTGTTCTAATACTTAGTTTATCCTTTTAGTTTATCTATCTATCTATAGCCTAAATACTATAAATAGCTAGTAATTTAGTCTAATAAGTACTGTAAATACTTGCTAAAACTTACTAGCGAATATTATTCCTTAATCTGTAAGGATTTCTAATAGTACTTTGTAGATTTGGAATATTTGGTTGTAGAGAATATAAGCTATTTACTCTGCATCTGTAGCTTCTTAATATAGGATATAGTAATAGAATTTAGTTAGTTAGTCTACTATAACTAATATACTATTGTAGAAGATTCCTATTGAGGGTTCTTCTGATAGTGGTAGTTTAGTAATAAAATCTATTGTAATTAAGTCCTATGGTTATTGTGCTACTGGTAGTAGTTGTAATTCTCTGTAAGGCTTATGTTGTTGTGCCTTTGTTCTTGTATATACGTTATATTCCTTAATAACTCTTTCTACCTTCTTGTGTAAACTGGTAGTAAGGTATCCTTACTCCTTAAGTTGTTCTCTTGTTTTCTTAATTCCTTGGTATCTATGTACTAGGTGTGAATAGAACTCTTGTAGGAATTCTAGTTCTACTTATTCTTGTTTTGCTTTATCTAAGGGCTATTGATAGATGTATCTTTATCCTGGTAGCTTCTTGTTACAGATAGGGTAGTTATCTAGTACTTTTTTAACTTATTTATCCCTTAAGTTCCTAAGTATATTGTAGTATAGGCTCTTGTATAACTTATTTTCGTTAGTGTATTGGAGTTTATAGTACTCCTTAATTTGTTCTTAGGTAATGTATTACATTAAATTAATGTAGGCTTCTTGTTTTGCCTCTGTAGTGAGTCCTAATGCTTGTAGTGGTTATACTATTTGATATTGCCTATCTTTATTCTTTTCTAAAAGTTGTTTCTTTGCCTTAACTGTTCCTGTGTTAAGGTCTAGTCTTTAGCTGATTGCATTGGCTCTTTCGTTGTCTAATCCCTTGCAATGGATGATAATAAAATCAAACTTGCTTAGATACTTGGTGTACTTAATCTGTCTTCTGTTAAGTTCTTGTGTAGTAGTAAAGTGTATAATGTTCTTGTGGTCTATATAGACCTTAACTGTGTATTTACTTCCCTTTAGGTAGTGCCTAAATTCTTTAAAGTAATTAAAGATTGCTAAAAATTCCTTGTTATATATAGGGTAGTTAAGTTCTAGTTTATTTAACTTGTGTAAATAGAATGTAATAGGGTATAGTTTTTTATTATTGTTATATTATTTAATCTATCCTCCCAGGGCGAAGTCTGATGTATTGGTTTCTAGTTTGGTTTCCTGTTTAGGGTTAAATATTACTAACACTGGTTTGCTGAGGATTGCTATCTTGATCTATTTAAAGGCTGTCTATGCCTTATTGTTCTATTTAAAGGTCTTATCTTTCTTAGTTAAACTTGTAAGTGGGTTTGCTATCTTGCTAAAGTCCTTAATAAAATGTTAGTAGTAATTAGCAAATCCTAAGAAGGCTTGCGTTTCTTTGACGTTAGTTGGGGTCTTTTAGTCTGATACTGTGGCTATCTTGCTCTTTTGTATTTAAATCTTGTTTAGTGTAATTATGTGTCCTAGAAAGTCTACTTCTGTAATATAAAAGAAATACTTGTCTGGTTTTACTAATAATCTAGCGTCTTATAGTACTTATAAAACCTTGTGAATATATTCTATGTACTCTTCTTTGCTGTCTAAGAAGATTAAAATGTTGTTAAGGTAATATATTATAAAGATGTTAAGATATTTTCTTAGTATATTATTAATTATTTGTTAAAACGTTGTAGGTATGTTTATAAGTCTAAATAGTATTACTAAGTATTCGAATAGGCTAAACCTAGTTTAAAATACGGTTTTCTATTTATCTCCTTCCTTAATATAGATTAAATTGTATACTCCTTTTAGATCTAGTGCTATAAAGATCTTCTTACCTTATAACCTGTCTTTTAGCTCTATTATAAGCAGTAGTAGTATCCAGTCTTTTACTGTTTATACATTTAGTAGTTAATAGTTAATAACTAGTTAATCTTCCTTGTTCTTCTTTGGTATAAAGAATATAGATAATGCTACTGGTAAGCTGGATTCTCTAATATAGCCTTTCTTAAGTATCTTATTAATGTATTCTTTTTACACTTATAGCTCTCTTTAGTTAAGTAGATAGAGCTTCTGTATTAGTAATTTTTTATCTATAAGAGTAATTTCGTAATCCTATTAACTGTGTTTAGGGATTTCTATCTTTACTTCTTCCTTAAAGAGCTTATTGTAGATCTAGTATTCTTTTGGTATCTTGCGTAGTTAGTCCTAGCTAGTTTCTAGTATTTCATCTTTTCTAGTATCTTATTATTTAAGGATACTAAGGATTTCTAACTTTTATTTTGTACTTATCTTATACTTATATTATACTTCTTTTAAAGGTAGTAGATTCTTTATTCTACACTTACCTATGCTATCCTCTTTAGTTAGGGTTTAAGATCTCTTTATATTCTTTATAATTATTTTTACATAGCTATCTGAGTTACATAGGAGTGTAACTTAGCTGGTTGTCTAGTCTATGTATAGATTTGTTTATCTAAGCTATAGTATACCTAGGATAATATTAATTTCTGTTCCTAGTAGGATAATATTAAAACTTTCCTTTTAAGTTCTTCCTTAGATATAGATATAGAGGTAATTAGTTTCTTAATCTATAATTCTATTGTTATAGTTAAAAAGTTATTTTTTCGCATTAATTAGTAGGTAGGGTAATTACTTCTTCTTTTATAGTAATACTAGCTCTGTAACTAGTCTTAGGTTAATGAAATTCTGCTTTGCTCTGTAGTTAATCTATATGTTTAGCTATTTCTCCTTAATCTGAACTTGTAGCACTAGGCAGTCAGGCTTGCTATCTTGCGTAGCTCCTAGAGCACTTTTCGTTCTAAGTTATTCTTGGTTTCATACTTTGCTTATCTGTAGCTCTGTTATAAATAGTGTTTATCTTTTCCTGATTATTTATTGAAAATACTAGCTAGGTAAAGTTTATCTTCTTTCTATATGTAATCTAGTTCTTCTGTAGTTTCTGATTTATTGTTATTATTAGGTTTGTCTTTCTTTATAAGGTGTTTGTATTTCCCTTTTGTAAGTTCCTTGAATTCCTTATCCTATACGTTTATAATTTATAGGTTCTCCTTAATATTCTTTAGGGTTTATCCTTATTCCTCTACTACTTAGTAATAGGCTAAGTTAAATTGTAATTCTACTACTCCTAGTAATTTATACTAGGTATAGGCTAAATATCCTATTATTTCTTTTAGCGAGTAGGGCTTATTATTTAGTGTTCCTAGAATAGTAATAGGAAAGCAATTATTATCCTTCTTTACTTTAAGGTATACCTTATACTAATAGTACTTGTATAATACCTAGGAAACTTCCTTATATTATTTATATATAGGAAAGGTTTATATATTATCCTTAATATTAAACTTAGGTTCCTTGTATAATAGGTTTATTACTTTTACTATATAGTATACTTAAATATAGATGTTTTCTATAGTTAATATGTTATAATGTTCTTAGGATATCTAAATGTATATCTCCTTTGGGCTATTAAAACTTCTTATTCCTGCTTTATTATAGAAGGGGGTGTAAGGTTTCTTCTATTTATTCTTAGTTACTTTATCTTACCTATGTAACATTCTTGCGGTAGCTCTAGCTGCTTTGCCTTAGTATCCTGTGCTTTAGGATTATTAAGCTTATCTTATTCTATTTTTGTGTGCTGCTTGTCTTTCTGCTAGCATGTATTCTTCCTTCTATTGCACCTTTGTTTGTATAGGGATGTTATCGATCCCCTGCTGGGCTTCCTTGTTCTTGGTAGGGGTGTGCATTATTCCCAATGTTTGTGTTTTTCCTAGTAATTAGTTCTTTCTGCTTTCTTGTCTTTGTTCTCGTTATTTCTGTATGTACTCTGGGTCTTCCTTCCTTTTGTGGTAGGTGGCTCGTTGAGAGGCTTGTCTTCGTTCTAGTGCTTCCTCTGGTAATAGCTTCCGTTCCCTTGTGTAGGGGTTATTCCTTCCCTTTTAAATCTCCTGTTCCTTGGTTATTTCTTCCTTAGTTGGGAATAGATCTCGTAGAGTGTAGTATAAGCTTGCTAGATGTGGTTTATGGTTATTTCCTTGTTGGGTAGTGGAAGTACTATCTATGGTTACATTATAGCCTATACAATATATTCCAAGTGTCTATGTACACTAGGCTATCTGCGGGCTAAGGCTATTAGTAATTCCAAAAGTTTGCAGCTTACTGTAGTTTAGATCTTATAGCTTTTGTGGTTATAGGTATTATTGTACTATATATCCAAATTGGTTATAGTTATAGTATTTACACTTAGATATATCCCTTAGTTATCTTAGTCCTTGCTAGTGCAGCTAGGTAGTACTAAGAGTTATAGGGCCTGTGTGTATTCTGTAGTGAGTATTGCCTTAGTTAAAGTATTGTTATCCTTAGTTGCAAGAGTTGTTCTGTTTCTATTGGTTTAGGTAGTAGGGGTTAAAGTTGCTTCCCTTTTGAACTAAGTTAGCTTTCTTTTATCTGCATTTATACTATTGTTTATTAATCTTAATGGCTATTATAATATATGTGGTAAGGTCCTTAGGTCTATCTGCAAGGTATAGTTTATCCTTAACTTCTTCCTTGAGGTTTTAGTAATAAATTTCTATGAGAGCTTTGTTATCCTATTTGGTCTTGGATGCAAGTTACCTAAACTTAGCGGAGTAGGCTGCGTATAACTTATATTACTTTAGAATTAATAGTTTAGTAGCTGCCTATTGTTCTTTGTTAACTACTTTGAAATTATCTTTGAGGGCTTACTTGAAATTGTTTTAATCTAAGAAGATATTCTAGGTTTCTTAATCCTATAGGTTTTTATTATCCTTATGTTCTAGGTAATCTCAGAGGATTAGTTTAAACTAATCTTTAGCGTCTCCTTAGATTAAGGCTGTAGTGTAAATAATCTTCTTTTAGCTAGTATTAAGCTAGTTCTTGTATATCTAAAAATATCCTTTTATTTAAGTAAGGAATAGTATAATATCTATAGCTTTACTAGTAAAAGGTTCTAGCTTAGGGGGTTTAAGTACTTTACCTAAGTCCCTTTTGGGTTATAGTATATACTAGGTTGCAGCTATAGGTTAATTGTTTACCTATACTTATAGGATATTAATAGTATTGCGTAACTACTGTACCTTAGCTATAAGTTTAGCAGTACTAGGTGTAGCTCTGGTATAAGGTAGTGCTAGTCTATTATTGCTAGCTATCTTAATAGTATAATATTGCTTAGTTGTGAACGCAGTACAGTCTAAATAAGAGCTATTAATGTGTAATAGTTAGGTTTTACAATAAGTAAACTAGTCTGTACTAGTTTATATTGATAGAGTTGCAGGGCGTTATACTAAGTAGTAGCAAAGTGTTATATCTCTTAATAGTAAATAAAGCGTATTTAGGTAAAGAAGTATTATTAATAGCTATTAAGCTAAGTGTATTAACTAATACTAAATAAATGTATATATACTTAGGATTAGTTCTAAGACTATTCTAGTATTAAATTAGGACTGTTATTGTAAACTAGTTGGTCCTTGACTGTAATATAATTACTGGTTGGACTGATGGATTATTAGATTGGTCCCTTGGTGATTGGTAATAATTGTGGGGTTAGTGTAAGTAGGGGAAAATAAAAATGTGGGGTACATGTGATATAACTGCTGGGGTTGTAATACTATTAATAATACTTCTTTACCTAAATACCTTATTTACTATTAAGAGATATAATATTAATATATTACTTAGTATTATACCCTATAACTCTATTAAATATAAAACTTAGAATGGACTAGTTTACTTGTTTAGAAACCTAACCGTTATAGTTAAGTATATAAGCCTACTTATACCCCTAAGAAATATAGTTAAAATAAGGTATTTTTAAAGTATTAAAAGTAGTTAAGAGGTATAAAAGTGTATAATGATTTTTAGTTAATATTTATTTTAATTTTACTATATAGTTAGATATTTTAAAGGGATTATAGGTTTAAGTTTACTTATTAAGGGTAATTAATAAAGGAAAATATTATAAACTAGGCCTTAAGGATAAGGCCTTAGGGAGGGGAGAGATTATATTACAATCTAATAGGTAGATTAGTTACTTTATATATACTTTATATTTTCTTACTAATTATATTATATAAAGGATTAATAATAATTAGTACTAAGCTAATATAATTAGTACTAATCTAATATAATTAGTACTAATCTATCTTAATTAGCACTAATCTTATAATAACCTTACTAATTACCTACTAAATTACTAAGTATATATATATTTGTTTAGTATTAGTTAGTATACTTAGCTTAATAGCTATTAATATAATATCTTTACCTAAATATACTTTATTTACTATTAAGAAATATAATACTTTGCTACTACTTAGTATAATACCTTATAACTCTATTAATATAAACTAGTATAGACTAGTTTACTTATTGTAAAACCTAACTGTTATATTATAATACCCTTTGTAAAGTATAAATATTAAGAAAAACCTTATCTAATTGCAATAGAAGGACGGCTATTCCAATACTGCCATTTGATCTATATAACTAATATAAGTAGAGCTAAAGTATTTAAAACAAAGGTTCTAAATTATAGCTAAACTATATTATTATATATTAATATTTATCTTTCTAAGTTTCTATAGTAGATAAAGATCTATATAAGAAAGGGTTTCCCTTTTTAAGAGTGAATATGTCATCTTCATAGATAGCTGCTCTCACACTGACGCAACAGACAGCAGTTCGACAGTTCAGAATCTAATTTCTATTCACTACTGGGCCGAGTTCTTAAACCTACCCAAAGCCACAGGGATCGTCAGGGCCTACGGGAACTTGCAAGCCCAGTTAGCAATAGCTGCAGCTAGCTCTCAACGGTCTCAGCGCACACTGGTCCTTCCACGGAACCCTTGCGTTAGCTACCTCTCGGACCGCAATGATTTGCGAAGTTTTGATGCCATAATTGCTTAGGTGTAAAGAAGTGCGGGTAGTTATATATATATCCCCCCGAGATACAAATGGAATCTTGTAGTTGTCTAGAGCTATGCTACGAAAGTCCCGGTTTTGCTTTCGCACCTGATAACCACAGAAATGCAATTTTGCCCTGCGTCCAAGAGATTGCATTCTATATTCCGGCGTGATCTATTGAATAGCTTCCGTTAGATACATCTACCCCAGAACCAAACGCCCAGTGGTGTATATGGTCCAGGTAAGGCATCCTGTGCCCAGGCAGATAGCTGGAAGATACTGCGCAGGCAAACAATCAATGTCACCACGGGGATTGCGACCGTCAACCCTAGCAAAGCCCTCCTCGCATACATCATGTCATCTATCGGCGGTTCTGTCGTGTTGGAGCGAAGCTCAACGTGAGTTGCGATAGACAGGCCCAAGATCGCCAGGTCGACTACCAATACCAGGCCCATGAGCTTCGGGCGGAATGGATCGCGCCTGTACCATGACACGACAGATACGCTCGCTGTGATGAACATGATAATGGGATAAGGAATTATCTGTAAGATATTACGTTAGCGAATGGAGTGGAAACGTGGTGGAGTAGTGGGTAAGAACCATTTTCTGCGACATGCTGAACTCGTCACCTTGTCGGCGGACCAGGATGGAGGCAAGTATAATTGTCGCTATGCTCATCGTAAACGTAAAGATACGATTGGTAAAGTTGCCGCTTAACGAATGTCGCAAGCGCCGAGCGGGGGCGACATCGCAATTCACGCCTGTTTCATTTCTTGTCATATGCTCAGGAAATGGTTGTGATTGTTGTGGTCTCGTTTCATAGTCCAATTCCTCGTAATCGGGCGGCTGTTGGACATAACCTTCTCGCTCAACCTGTCGCTTTCCTTTCATCGAGTTCATGTCGTTCGAAGATAATTTCGTCAAAAGATTTGCTCGTATGTAATAAGACGTGCTCAGATAGAAGAGACGGTCGCAGGGAATATTCGACGAGCATTGTAGGGTTCCCTTATATGAATATGCCCATACCTGAAGGATTCGCGCTGTGACACAAAGGATTGCTGTCAAGAGGAATGTTATTAGCATGACATCACGGTGACATGTCTGGGCCAATTGTAGTCAACGAAGGATAAAACAATCCTGGTTAAATCGGAGCTTTTTGCATGAATATTGGGGTCCTAGGAATCCTACGTTCTTGGCGGCACCACTTAAATTCCTACTAGAGCACACGAGGGACGATGCCAAGTCCATCTTTCAGACCAATGACCAAACGGCTTGCAAAGTGTTCGCTACTGGAGGATTTTAGTTGGCAAAACGTTTATCTACATAAGACATACAGTGTATTCAATACACTGATTTTATTTCTTCAGTAGAGCCCGTATAGTCTCCCTGATATCACCCTCCGAAGCTTTCTTGACGCCCAGGAGCTCATTATCAGTCTTCGCATAACAAGCGCCAAAAGCAGGGTCGAAGATGGCGCGCATGATATAGGGAACACATGTATTAAAGTCGATGATGCCATTTGCCAGTCTCTCGTCAGACCTAGCGGTCAAGTCGTCGAGTTTATAATCAACCGTATCCCAGGATTTCTCCGGGGCCACATCCCTGGCCAGCGCAAGCAGACGGTTCTGGGTCGTCACGATACTGTGGACATGAACGGAGCGATTCTTCGTATCCTCCGCGTGTTCTAGAGTGGAAACGATAGCATCAGCGACGGTATCGAGAGTTGATACGCTGAACGGGATATCACCACCGTCGTAGATTTTGGTTGTGTCGCCGGTGCTGCTGATAAGGAAGCTTCGGTGCGAGCCTGCATCTAGCCAGGCGCCGCCATAAATGAATGTATATGTGAGATTTGAGGCTTTAGTCTTTTCCACCAAGTACTCCTGGAGCTCGACTTTAGGGACAAAAACTGGGAGGGTGCGGGCCTTGGGGTTGGCGAGGTTTGCGCTGAACTCTGAGGGAATAAAGCGAGAGACGCCCGTCTCGATTGCGGCATCAATAAAAGCTTTTTGAGCATCTGCTGCGAAGGTAGGGACAAGTGAAATAATGGCATCTTGGCCTTTAAATGCTACCTTGAGCGATTCTGGGGACGAGTAGTCGACGTCAATGACCTTGACATTGTCGGGGAAAGTTGAGTTGGACCCAGCACGCGTCATGACAGTAACGTGAAACTTGTCTGCTTCAAGCAGCTTCTGTAAAGCGACAGCACCAAGCGTGCCCGAGGCGCCGATGGCTGCAACGTTCTTTATGGGACGCATGCTGGTCTGCCGTGAATGATAATAAAAAGTGCGGTGAGATAACGTAATCAACTGGCTGAGTAGAAGAGAGAAGAACTTTGCTGGCAGCAAGGAGTTCCGTGGTTGTATTTAAGATCCAGCGAGATGATGTGCTCTTATAAAGGTAGTCAAACAGTATGGAATATAGCGAAATGCAAGGCTTACCGCCCCCCATTTCGCAATTACCAATCAACAGAGCAATTTGGAAGAGTGATTTGTCCGAATGCCGAGATCTCCCGTCCAAGCAATGATTCGTTTGAAGAGACAATGCAGCAGTTTGTAACTCAAAGTCTGGTCAATTCTCAGCAGCTGCCTCGCCCGGTTGTGGGAAAGCTTACCCGCTTTTTTTTGTGGATGGCCTTATTGTAGGTTTACAAGGGCCGGGTGGATACCCTCGGCGGCTGTCGACATCCGACTATCTACTTCCGCTTAATAACATTTACCAACCTCAATTAATGTCCATTGCCTGTCTATCATCCCACCGGCGTTCATTACTCAGCGCCGGACACGGTCTTCTCCGAAGTGCGATGGTAGCTCTCAAAGGGTGTATCATTGAGCCACTCGATTTGACATACATTTATGTATCTTGTATTGAACTTATTTACTAGAAACGTAATAAACAGACTCAGTAGAGAGTGCTAGAATTATAGGTAGCAGGTATTGAGCGTGGCGTGATATGACGTGCAGGAGCTGACTTGGCTGAGACAATTGGAACCTTGACCAGCCTCAAACGAGTTATCGCAAAGACTTTCATACATCGAAGAGAAATAAATGTTTTTAGCCAGGACGATATAGTTTTAACTCTTTAAGGCTCCATCGGGTTGGGAGTAGGCACAGCTTGCCCACGCGTGAGCGTAACGCGATGAAGGTAGAAGAAGGGGATGATGCCTTGGTTCTGCGAGATAGTGATACAAAGATGAGTAGAATCTATGCTTGGGCCGGTATATGAGAGGGTATACTCGTTGTACCTATTATACCCGACAATGCCTTGCTTACCCGAGTTCAATACACCTTCAATGGACAGTTCGCAGGGATTGACATTGTCATTGTAGCTAACTATGTTTGAGCCGTATGATTTGACGCGGTTCTGAAGGACTTACGCGTTGAGGGTGTACTCGAAGAACACCTTGACTTCGACGCGATTGAAGTTTCCGACAAATCGCCTGTTTGACATCAACAGCATTAGTAGTATACCAATACACCATTCGCCCGTGTTTGATGATTGTTTGAAACGGTCGTTGTAGTAAGACTATATGACTTTAATGATCTTTGTTATTCATATATCTATTATAAATAAGCCATTGAGCATACTGGAAGGGTAGTTGTATAAGGGAATACAAATTATAGAAGTTAAATCAGAAGGAGAAATTTCATAGAAACTGTAATGAAGCTATAGAGATTATGAAAATGACGAATTGAATCAATATCAATCACGCTCTAATGCCTCCACTTGAACCCTTGCCTCTTTTGCAATCTCCTGATCACCCTCAAGATCTTTGATTTCCCTGTTCAGTTGAGCTCTCTGCTGACCTACCGTTTTGTCCTCTCTCGTCATCTCGCTGACTTCTCGTTTTGGAAGACTGAGAACATATTCAGTCGTCATCTTTCTCAAAGGACCATTTCTATCCATAGCAAAACCCTCCACTATAGTTTGAGTGACATGGCTGATGAATGACTCCAGTTGAAACTGCATCGAATTAGCAAATGTCGTCTTTGGTTATGGCCAGGCTTGGCCCTTACCCCATAGTATACTTTGATAACATCGTGTATATCGTGCACCATTCTGTCCTGGTTTGAAAGGTTCATTCCAGTCCACATGTTATGCAACGTTCGACACGAGATAAGATCTTGAGGCTCTTCACCACCGGTCCCATGGTAAAAAGCTCTAGCGTATCTCAACATCCGCCAAGCTTCGAGATCAGTCCCGAAGTCAGGGTGAGTGATTTGGATGAGTTCCTTTTGGGTTTCTTGTTCGCAGTACTTGTCCAGCTCTTGTTGGGCTTTGCTCAGGGTCTCATGAAACATTAAATCGAGACGACGTTTGAGCTCATGATGCAAAATCTTGGTGCCTCCAGAGTTGGGGCAAACAGATCGCAGAATCTCCTCATAGCTTGACTTCATTGCATTCTTGACTCTATCCAAGTGCTCCTGTGATATAGAGCCCCACTTGGATACTTGAGCTCGATAGATGACAGGATAAATGTCCGAATTGACCACACCAGGCGGTTGGGATGCGCCGAACCTGTGAAGCTTTTTGGTCACTGTATCCACGAAATCGTCAAATGTCTCGACACGCTCATGCGCTTCAAATGCCGGGATCTGTTTCAGCGCTTCCTTGTAGTCCTCCGGCGGCGGGGCTGGATACAAGATCTCCAGCGCTGTTTTCGACTGCTCCTCTTTATTATCAACGAAAGCTCCATATTCGCGGCAAACGGTCAGTGGGTCCACGCCCTCATTACCAAACCTCCATAACCCGCCAACCCATCTCATAACGTTGTCAAACTGGTTGTTAAGGTCATGCAGCTCTTGTCTGAGGTCCATGGTCTCCGATTCAAGGTGTCCTGGGTGTTTAAGGGCCTTCTCGCACTTGATGGAGTACTCGCGTACGAAACGGTTGAGATACTCCTGTTGCTGGCTATCATTGAGTCGGGGTTCGCCCATGTCTTTGAGCTTGGCACGTCTCTCCTCTAGCCTTGCATTTATGTGGTTCTCGAGTCTTGGAAATGCTTTTTCGATTTCGCGAGTAAGAATCTCCCCCAGATGATCTTTGAGCTTCTTGCTTCCTCTTCGTTCGCTGTTTATTTGTGACCAAGGCCTGCGGTTGAAGAACTCCTCTTCATTGACTAGTGATTCCGATGTCTTGTTACAGACAACAAACATACCCTTCATGAAAATTGAGTCTCCGTTGTCAATATCACTTTTTGCTGAAATCACCTGACGAATGTTAGCGTCCATGCGGCCCGAGTTTGCGCATCTACTCACTGCTCGTTCAGCCTCTTCGCGATCCGCTTTGTCACACTTGGTGAAAACACCGACGAGTCGTGTCTTCTCTGATATATGTTCCTTGCAAATCTGATAGGCCCGTTGGTTTCCCAGGTCAGACGTTGCGGGTATTGTGCATCTAGTCCATGATAAGTTTTTGAGTTTAGCCGGGCAATGTAAATTGAAGTTAATAAACTTACATGATTGTGTTTTCGGGTCGCGAGATGTATTCCTTAGCTAGCTCCTGTGTCCCAAGGGGCTCTGGTTCATTGACACCATATTCTGAGGAGATGAGACCTGGAAGATCCAGGATATTGAAAGGAGACCTGTTAGGTCCTTCAAGCTCAACTCTAACAATATCTGGGACAAAGTTTTTAGCCCCGATCCCTTGACCTTTCCTGATGCCAATCTTATTCTCGGAGAGCTGAATACTTTAGTCAGCACGCTATGTCCACCGGAGAATAGTAAGCACTCACATCCTTGAGGGCAGCTTCGAACACCTCCATGGTCAAGATATCTCCCTCGAGACGGTAATCGTCTGCAACAGCATCAGCTCGTTGCAAGCCGTTCACATCCCGTGGCGCGCGCTCTAAGGAGATACGGAATCGCTCCCTACTGCCCTGTGAACTAGGGCTACGGCGCGAAACGACACGAATTGGAAAGCGTGTACCAATCCCAGCCATAACGGGGAATGAAATGTCAGTCAATGTTCTGAGCAGCGATGATTTCCCAGAAGATTGTTCCCCTACGACGACGAGCTGGGAGATGTCAGCTTGCAACTCACCACAATGGCATGACAGTCTAGACATACCTGTGGAATGGCCAAGTACTTGTGGGAGCCACAAGCCTGAAGCCTGTCAATAGCATTGAAAAGGATTTGTCGTTTCTCGTTATCGAACGGATCATCAACAACCATTGGAGATTCGGCGGGCTTATCTCCGTCAGTAGTTGATGAACTTCGAGGGGTAACATTAGCCGTTCTTTGGGATGGACTTGCGTCTTGCAAACCAGAAGAATCAGCAGACGTGGAGCCACTGTCTCCCTGCCGAGTGTGGTGGTCGTTACCAGCAAAAGTGTCGCCTGTTTCAGAAGACATGGTATTCTTGTTAATGGTCTGGAATGGGTTTGAGGAAGGGCTGTTGTTGAAAGACCTTTGAGATTGGGAAGTCTGTTTAGTCAGTGACTCGGTTCCAGATAACGAACTCTGTCGACAAAAGTTGAAAACGCGAAACAGGGAACGATACCAGAAGATTGTCCTCTATATACCAGTTGAAAATCGACAAACGGCAGTTCTCCTGATTTTCCGCAGCTAATAAGTATGAGGAATGATGCCCGTTGGTGCAGGTTGTTTTGCTGTTGGCTCATGGGTATTTTGCAGCACATTTTAATTAAAAGGGGAGAGAAGAAGGGCGGGTAAAAATAAGTCTCGCACTGACAAGCTTCCTCAGTTGTTGGTCGCCAGCTTGCATCATTAGTTGCTTGATAAAGAGGCATTGCGAAAGCTGGGCCGCTGCACAGGAGATTACGATGCAACTTTGTGTTGGCTGAACACCCTGTAGCTGCAGCTCAGCACAACCCTGCCAACAAGGATCACGGAAGCTTCCGCGGGCACCTGGATGAGATAACATCTCCGCATGGGCAATTCCCAAACGAGTAATGATCCGTCTACTTCACATAACAGACTGACTCAACGGCCTTGTACAAGCTGATCCCAAATAATCTTTTCCTTTGTTGGATGTGTGCCCTATTCTCAAATATGTTTTTTTATTTGTCAAGTTAGCTACTTTGCCGAGATGATGCCGCATATCTATCAGCGGAGAAATGATTCGCCATCGGAATTTACAATTGTCGTATTTCTCATCAACCAAATATTCAATGTAATGATTTGGCGAAGAGAGGTTTATAAGGCAGCAAATTCAACGTAATGCTTATGTAACACACACAGCTAGCTAAACCGGACCCACCCCCCACAACCCTACATCAAACGGTATGATCAGGGACTGTAAGAAGCTTTTACACTTTAGCATGTACAACAAAAGGACAGCTGTTGGAATACTGCTATGATCATTTTGATAATTGATAAGTGGAACTAGGTCATTGAAGACAACTGCTCCAGATTGCCACTAGACTATAGTGTTGGTATCGGTGTCTATCAATCCAAGCCTCCATGGTTCATAAAGGCTCGAGTAGGGAATCTTGAGCTGTGGGTTAAAAAGATCCCGTTGAACTCCACCCTCATCGCGATGTGAATAAGATCCATCCGGAAACGGGTTTTCTCCCTTCCCATATAAATATGAATGTATAGTATCTTTCACCTCAACATACATGCCATACCCAGTACTACATCTGTCATCAGGCGTGACCGCCATCCTTACCTCGGGTCTCGCGCCTGGAGACCGTGACTGCCAGTCGAGCACGTCACGAATATCCTGAACCAGATCGCTGTATTGGTGGGGCGACTTCAACCCCAGGTGGCTAAGCTCAACAGATCTCAAAGCTGGTGGAAGAGTAGCCAGAACGTCGATCAAATCACCTCGATCCACGAGCATATTGGAGATACCAAAATGTTGAAGTCGTGGCCAGTGATTCACAGGAAAGATCTCGCGCAATGGACAGATACACCAATGCTCTTCGTCTTCAGAAGTGAGCAACTCGGGAACGCCTTCGACAATGCTTGTACTCGAGCGCAAGCATAGATACTCGAGATCTTTTGCCTGCGCCAAAGCATCATGCAAAAGTCCCGATCTGTAAGAATAACAGTGGCGGTCTTCAAGGACAAAGCCTGCGAACAAGTGAAGTTCAAGGTGTCGGAAACCAGGGCGTTTCAACACTGTGACGAGGTCGCCATACTCGGGGGACCACTCATCGAAAATTCGAGCATTCAAGCCAGACTGGATCTCGTGTCCCCCGATGACAAGCTCTGTGATGCTGTGATCCTCATACTCGGCTAGGGCTCGGATGACGAGTTGGAAGCCCCTCCATCTGGCTCGATATTCCTCCGCCGTGCATTCGTTACCGTAGATCTGCTGGTGGAGCATATCATCGCCATCAGAAACCCATGGTAGCACGTCGAACTTCAGTTCATCATCGAAGTAGGGCCATGCTTTGGGCAAAGGGTAGTCGAGTCCAGGTGGGAATGCACGGATCATGGGTGTTCTATATAGCGTCCTCCAATGCGTCCCATGCGTTGCAGGTGTAATGGTCACTCGTTTCAAAAAGGTAAACTGCCTCAGCCCGAATTTAAAAGCTTCGAGATCAAGGTTCGAAGACAGAGCCTGTTGCTGGTCGTCCAGTAGTCGTTTATAATACGCCCATGACTCCTTGATGCCAAGATGGTTTTTGGGATAGACATAGGTGCCAGAGTCGCCATAATCCAAACGACCCTCTATGAACCAGAGCGGAACTCCATCTTCTGTATCCCGGTTATCTCCCCATGCTAGTTCGAAGCCAGCGAGCAAGCGCGCATCATCCCGAGTGATTTCAGACACTTGATGGCGATAAACTTCGTGGCTGGCGATTGCGTTAAAAACTTGAATGTTGAGAGAATTCGCCGAGATAAAGACGCGGTCGAAATACAGGGGAAGGGCCTTGGCTAATGCGGAGCATGTGGCACGAAGATTCTTGATATCATTAGGCCTCAGAAGAGTGAAGATGGCATCTTGAAGTTCGCGTGGTAGCTGTAGCAGATATGAAGTCATTTTCACTTTATTGAGAACTGCATGGGGAAAAGAAAACGGCGTTCTAGTGTGTATTATAGTCGTTACAAGTGGAGCAAAAGTAATGAATCAAGATTAGTCATATAGTCTAGCTATACGCTGTAGTAGATCTGATTTGTGCACATCGCTGGCTGACTCGTGCATGCATGCGGCTGTCATAGGTATTCGGCCATAAATCCATATTATTAAGTAACAGACAACCTGGAGTCGGGAGAATGGTTCATTTTATTGAATTGCATGTCTACATTGACGGTGTAGCAGAAGCAACGCAGATAGGGCACGTTAAATTAATAGAACAGATAATAATACTAATACAGACCTACTGCTTATAAAGGCTAAAGCGTAAGAGTATATAGAGTTGCTAGTCAATTTTATAAGTCTACATTCTATGTAAAGGTACTTCAACTAAGCCTATAAAGGCTTAAAGACTTGAGTTAATTTAGTGTTAAGAACCACCCCGCTTTGGCTCTATGTAGGCACTCTACTGATTCATCTCTATCTTCATCTCTTTCCCCTTCCAGCCTTTCTCCCTTCACCACTTTATTAATATGGCCAATCGTGACACCATCGCTTACAATATCGCCGTCTTCATCAGCACCCTCTTCCTCCTCGAATTCGGTGCTGATAAATTCGTCGACCATACCGCCATTGTTGCTAGTCGGACGGGAATTCCCGACACAGTGATTGCTCTGCTTACGGCCGGCGCAGAATGGGAAGAGGTACCACTTAAACGGCACTTATTCACGTCTATCTAACTCATCATAGCTCGTTGTCGTTGTCGCATCACTTGCGCAGGGTAGACCTTCGCTGGCGGTAGGAAATATCGTCGGTTCAGCTATATCAAATATCCTCGGCGCCTTTTCCCTCGGACTCTTGTTCCATCCCACGACCTCGCACGTTGAATTTGACAGGAGCTCTAAGATTTACTCGCTGTGCCTGCTTTTTATCACCACTTTTGTCGCTCCAATCATTTACTTCTCCCAGCGAATCGTCTGGTTGGTATGTGGCTCCATTCTGATTGCATTTTTTGCCATCTACCTGATTTCCATAGGCTGGGCTATCAGTCGAGGAAGCCTGACCGCCCCCGAGGGCTCGGACAGTGATAGTAGCGATGATGAAAGCGACACGTCGTCGGTAGAATCGACGCCGTCTGTCAGAAGTCCCCTCCTGCCGAGACTGGAGGAGGATAGGAATGAACGGGACCAGCGAGCTAATGGCAGTCCTGAGACGTCCAGGGTCACAAATGTTCACACCCGTCGATGGAGACGGAGCCTCGGATATCACATCGGGTTTTTGGTCCTTGGCTTCTTAGCCATCTGCTTGTCTGGCTATGTTCTTTCTCACGCCGCTGTCAATGTCACAGATGCTATTGACATGTCTGATGAGTTATTCGGTATCGTCATTCTTGCCATCGCCACCACCCTGCCCGAGAAATTTGTTGCTGTCCTAAGCGGGAACCGGGGACATGTAGGAATTCTTGTGGCTAATACCGTGGGGAGTAATGTCTTCCTCCTATCGCTCTGCCTGGGCATTGTTATGGTTGATACTTCTGGGAACTTTGATGGGGGGAATATCAGCGTTTCTGAGCTTTGTGTCCTCTGGGGCTCTACACTAGCTCTTACGATGACCGTTTGGTATGGCGAAAGATTTGGTCGCTGGATGGGAGGGACCATGTTGTTTGGTTATATTGTATTTATAATCTCGGAGTTTACAGTCATTCATCATGTAGCAGATTCGTTATAGCCGTTATAGTTAAGTCGAAGGGAATACCAAACAAAGCAAGACTGTCTTCAGATGAGCCCACTAACCGGTCAATGATTTTGTCGGAGACTTCATCTCTTTGTGTCTATTCGGTGCAAAGTCCATTAAAGACCGGTCTTACGCCCTACCAATTACTCGGTTGAGAAATAGTGCACTGCTTTCACCTAGACTCTCATTTGGTTCAACATCAACAGCTGCAAGAAATCCATGTCTTAAATTAACAACAATACGCAGGCAATCTACACAACACCCAATATCGAAACCCTAGATGGCTTCCACGGTCTGCAGCAAACATTCATGCCTTTCTCTCAGCCTCTTAACTTCAGTTGCGAAATCTCTAATCTTGCTGTCTCTTGCTTCATCACGAGCCACCAGAGATCCCTGGAACAGGATATCCAGATCTACACTGATAGTAGCAAGAATACCACGAAGCGTACTTTTCAATGTTTGCGAAGTTGTTTGGATCAACTTGTTCATGCTTTCGGACATTGCGATTCCCATTTTCGGGAAGATGACGCCTTGATCGATATGTCCTTGGACGATTGATCTTTGACGGGTGGCTTTACCGGTTCCTGCCAGAGTATTTAGTTGTACAGTTCTGGAATGGGCGAGGGGGTCTATGTACCGTGTTGACTAGCGGCGGAGCGATAAATGGGGATCATGTCTTGGAGAATGTACGAGTTATAATTTGTTTCGGACGCGTATCTGCGTACAGCCCTTTTAGATGATCAGCGTGCGGCACACAATAAAGGGAAAGCGGTTGATCATACCTGACTTCGTTCTGGAATTTTCTTTGTTCTCGACTCATCCTGTACTCAATATTTCCTATTTGCGCCGTAACGCTTTGGACAATAGGATCCGTAAGTCGTCGTGGGAGCGAATCTATCACTGTCAGCAACGCGACCGAAGAACAAATAATAATTACCCACCCTTTAAGCTAGACTTAAGCGACTCGAGACTTTTCTTGATCGCTTCGAGAAGCTGGGTGAAAACGTCGGATACCTCCTCCTCCACGAGGTCCCACTGACATTCGAGCTCCATCCTCATCTTCCAGATGATCTTAGAGTTCCAGTTTTCGTGACCCCGTTTCATGGTCTGGTGGTCTCCGTTGTTCAGACACCAAGCATTGTACTGAGCTGTCAAGTCGTTAGGCTTACGTAGTAGAGAGGAAGTGGGGGTCTTACTCCAGTGCCACTGGTGAGAATAGGTCAGTGTTCTGTATCGAATTTGAGAAAATGGGGGACTTACACTTGTCCACTGCAGACCTTCTTTGCTTGCAGCCCGGTCCCAATGTTCGTCTCTTTGACCTTGAATAAGGTGGATTAGCAAACCTTGTCTTTCGAAACGATATTTGAGTCGATGTATACCAAAGAAATCCATAACCTGTTCCTGGAAGCACGTAGTAAAGTCTTGCTCGAAGGTGTCAACCAGCTCAGGTACCTGCAATCCATTAGCATTTTAACATCAAGACAGTGACTTAAGCGTACCTCATCTATGAGCCCCTTGACCTTTGTACGTATAGATTCATCCAGTTTGTCCCTCTCCTGCTTCTGAAGCGAACTATCCGCCCATAGGTTCAGAGTATTAAGCATAGCGGACAACCTGGACTTCAAGAAATGTTTGGCTTCGTTCAACTGCGCGTCTGCAGTGACCGTGTGACAGAAGCGACGCACATCCGGTACTCCACTAGCCTCAACGAACTTGGTGTTGCCCTTGGGGCAGTACTTCTCGTACCATTTGTTAGATACACAGAAGACCTCTAAGCTTCGACCCTGCATCTCGGATGAGTAGATGCTTTGGAGGTTTCGCTTGACATGTTCGTTGCGAGCTTTTACTAAAAGTAATTCCTGCCTAGGAAAGGATTAGATTGGGCTTGGAGAATAACAAGGTGCGACTTACTGCTTCTTTGCAGCTTTCTTCCTATCTCTATCTCCCGAAGACTTTGCCGCCTCAATCTCGTTATCCAGCCGCGTCATGGTCTCGGCAGAAATACTCTTGTTCGAACCACAGAACTCGGTTCTCGCATTGCGAAGGTTAATTTCCTGCTAGCGTCAGTAGAGCCATCATCAGTACGGCAGAAGAGTACTGGCATACCTCGGACTTGGTACAAACGACCGCAACATTCAGTCTCTGCGTGCCGGACTGTTCCCACTCCATGGGCATGTGACGAGATAGAACATAGAACAATGATGACTTCAACGACTGGTCGGTAATAGCACGAGAGATCTTGGCCACAATCATAATCGTGTCGCACTTGATTAAGAAGTCCTGAGTAGCTCTCACCCTAGCCAAGTTCGTGTCTTGAAGACCTGTAGTGACATTGTGTGTTAGTGATGTGTGTGGTAGTGGGTTTGTGGAGCCTTACCGGGTAGATCGGCGAGCACAACACCGGTCTTTAGGACTGGCGAATCGAGATACACGCTACAAGGTCAGTGGACTAGACGCGACACGCAGAAGGTGAGGTTCCTACCGAATAATCTTGGTGAATGGCCAAAGCCTATCCTGCATGAAAAGCTTTGTCTTCTCAACGCATTCATCAGCCGTTTCTGCAGTCGACGTCCAAGATCCTTCTCCACCACCCGTCGGCCACTCGATCTCACCAGCCCACTGAACCAACTTGTCCGTGATCCTCTCCAGAGCGCCATCAGACATATCCTTTGCGAAGCTCTGAGTAAACTCTCTCTTGTGCTTGAACGCAGCAGAAAGAGCAGACCAAGCTTGTTCGGACTCCCGCATGAAGCGGTTGTAGTCTTGCTCAGAAGTCTCTTCGGACTCAACTGAGGGGAGGAATAGCTGTCTATAACTCCAGAGTAGCTCCTTTATAAGATCGCGGATTTCGGAAGTGGAGAGGTATTCTACTTCGATGGTGATGGGTGCGGTGTCCTTATGTCTCTTTTGACGATACTCGGTGACGACGGAGGTACAAGCGGATCCGATGTCGCTCTGTATGTTCGATCAAAGGTTAGTGGGTACTTTTTGGAGGTGTTGAAGCGCAACATACCGTTTGTGCAACACCGGGGAAATGGAGAAGCGAGTTGATCAGACTACTCTTTCCTGCAGACAGACTCAGTATGCAGACAAATAGAATACGCCATTGGGTTTCTTTACCTTCGCCCGAATCACCTAGGACGGCGATTGTCCGCGTATCAGTCCCTCGGAAACGTCTCAAAGCCATTGCGTCAGCCAGCAATTTGACAAGTTTGTTATCGTTAATGGAAGTTCTCAACGTCTGAATAGCCCTTACAGCCTCTTGAGCGATCTCGGGACCTTGTTTCAGTGCATCTTGAAAGGTCGCCGAGAAGAGGGGATGAGGTGGTGCTGCTTCTGCTGCCGCATCGTATGGAGTTGCAAGAGCTGGAGGCTCAGGAGTCGGGGATGCTACAAAGCTCGATTGTGGAGTCGAAGAGAATATGGATGAAGACCGAGGAGCACTGTTGGGTGTAGATGGAAAAAGCACTGAAGGCAGAGATGTCGTAGTATGATTCTCTATTTTTGGGCGAGGGGTTTGTGCAGGAGGGGTAGTGAAGAATGCGATCGGTGCTTGCAATTGAGTAGCCTGTGGTTCTGGTTTTGTCCGCGGAAGCACAGGTCCAGGCGCAAAGACGGTGATCGACTCAACCTGACCCGTGCTGCCAGCAGGAGTTTGGGAACCAGTGCCGACTGGGAAGATGTTACCGGAGCTGGTAGTTCCCGCCGTGGGATTGGTGTTTCTTGATTTTTTCAATGGCGCGATTTTTCTCTGGGGGCTATTGCTTTGTTGTGGTGAGTCTCCTAGTGATAAACCCTGGAAAAGGTTTATCGGTGGCTTTGGTGCTTCGTTTGTCATGTTGTAACTAAATCAGATGAGCAATTAAGTTTATTTTCTGTTATAGTGAGTAGAGTAGGATCAAAGGTAAGAGAACGGCGGGTATCGCTTCCAGGTAAATAGCTCATGTTATGTCGCTATCACCCGGTTACATCTGTTGGCTGTGACTTTTATGCATGTTGGTTCGGATTCAACCAGGAAGAGTCATGCATTGTTTCAGCACATGCACATGACAACACAGCCCTGGAATCGGAACAGCATCACTGAAAGACTTGGATAGGACCTCAATCCAGGCTCTATGAGGATTGCCGAGATCACATTGCTTTCCAACTTTGTGGTCTACCTCAAAGAAACGAAAATTTTCGCAGTTTTACAACGGCCCCTGTTCTTGGTTGGGTGAGCGAGACAAGTCATGAAGTTACCAAGAGTGAAGATGTAGCAAGAACAGTCCAGTACTCTGTAATTATCACTATATCACCCAACGGAACTTGATTTGTAATTGTTGTTATGAATCTTTGAGACCAGGGAAGTTCGTGTTTCTTACGTCGCCTCCTACCCTGGACGACTTGGACGAGGGGCTTTGCGCTTTGACTTTTTACACTTTCGGCAACCTTCACCCAATGTATTCATTCAACCAATCAACAACGGTCTATTTAGATTGGTCCACACACTTGAGCAACTCCACATGAACCACGCGCTAGAGCGCGTCCGCCAAACTGGCCATACTCGCGATCATCTGGAAAGCTGATAGGCCGGTTCAACTATCCGGTCCGCCGAAGGATTGACGAAGAGTCAAGCGACGTTTCAGAACTACCTTTTATCATGGATGAGTTCAATCAAACGAGTTTCTGTATCTTCAGCGGGTCACTTGGACCAGTCCATCCGACCTGCAGGCTGGCGCTTGCTGGGCGCTTAGCCATGTTCGTGGGATGCTACGGGGGTGCCCAGGTGCCCAGCGCTTTGAGATCCTTTCAAGTTGACATGGGCATGATTAAAGTTGTACAAAATGAATTAAAATACCCAGTTTTTTGACTTATCCAATCCTCTCAATTACTTGCTCTTGTCCAATTGACAAACAAGCTTCATTCTAGGAATCCTTGCCAAATCATCAATGTCGTTATTCAGTACATTAATCGATAATACACCTTCAACAATGTCGAACCCCTTGAACTATACCATTGGCTGGATCTGCGCAACTGAAACCGGATTTATCGCCGCACAAGCCTTTCTCGACAAAACTCATCCCCGTCACAGCCCACTCTCCAAAATAGACACCAACACCTATGTTCTAGGTTCAATGGGAAACCACAACGTTGTCATCACGGTTCTGCCCCCAGGCAAAGCTGACGCAGTAAACGCTGCCAGGACTGGAACCCTTTTACGCCGCAGTTTTGTCAATGTTGAGGTTGCCTTGTTCATTGGCACTGCTGGCGGTGCACCCACCGAAAAGAACGACATTCGTCTAGGAGATGTGGTCGTCAGTGTTCCAGGTCATGGCCACACGGGCGTTTTTCAATGGGACTTTGGTAAGGCGATTCAAGGTCAGCCTTTCTTGAATACGAGGGTTTTGAACTCACCACCTGAGATTCTTCTGCAAGCTGCGACTGAGCTTGAAGCAAAGTGCAGGGAGGACGGACATCAGCTTCAACAATATATTGACACTGTTTTACTTGTGCATCCAAAGCTACGGAAGGGCGGGTACGAGCGACCTAAGAACAGCTCCGACCGCCTTTACCTGCCGCAAGTCGTTCACCCAGCCGGTGACGACTTCAACTGTGCCGAAAGCTGCGGCAGTAATCCTGCAAAACTAATCCAGAGAAGCCCAAGGACAGGAGGAGATAGTGATCCTCGTATTCACCATGGTCTCATCGCCTCCGGGAACACTTTCATCGACAGGGCCATATTCAGAGATGAGCTTGTGGCAAAAAATGGTGTTCTATGTTTCGAGAAGGAAGCAGCTGGGTTGATGAATACACTGCCTTGCATGGCTATCTGTGGCATTAGCAACTATGCAGATACGCATGTGAACAAGGAGTGGGAGGCTTATGCGGCTATGGCGGCGACTGCGTATGCCAAAGATTTGCTCCAATGTGTCCCGCCACTCAATGTTGGTACGATGACAGGGCCTGAGAGTAGTGAGAGTTGTCTTGAGCGAAGAGGACTAGCCAGGTTCTTCCATTGTTACCTTGTTTGTATCACTGGTTTTTTGATGTGGGCAGGAATAAAAATACTGTATTCGACTTGATATTCAAGGCTTATTTTGCAATGATTGACGTCCCGTTTTATTGTTGCCCCGCTACAGATTGAGAATTACGTTGAACTGTCGTCAAAACTCAACGTCGATAAATGGAGCCATGATGACGGTCCGCATGACGTCAACCATCGTCAGACGTCTTTTCACAATAATATCCACACAATCTCAACTTCCATCCAACATCTCACAACTATTATTCTCAACTGCAAAAATGGTTATCCAATATCAAGGGGCTCAAATCCCCGTCTCGTTCGCATCATGCAGCATCCCAATGAAGATCAAAGCCAGTCTTCCTGACAAGCTCAACGCCATTAGCCAAGCCGGCTTCGACGGAATTGAGCTTTCCATGCCCGACATCATCAGCTATGGCGAACTTCTCAGTGGATCGCAGCCGAAGGAGGATGATTACGATACTCTTGCAGATGTCGGAAAGCAGA
Organism: Fusarium sp. FIESC RH6; assembly: GCA_022627095.1. Classification (NCBI taxonomy): domain Eukaryota; kingdom Fungi; phylum Ascomycota; class Sordariomycetes; order Hypocreales; family Nectriaceae; genus Fusarium; species Fusarium sp. FIESC RH6. Next base: position 83,392 of record JAJALC010002370.1, on the reverse strand, counting down.
TCAAATCGCTTACGGATGAGCTTGGATTGAAGATTATGATGTTGCAGCCTTTTGCCAATTTTGAGGGCTGGAAGAAGGGAACGCATGATAAGGAGAGACAACAAGCTTTTGATAAGGCGAGAGGATGGATGAAGATTATGGATGCTGCTGGTATCACATTGCTTCAGGTAACCACATTCCCACACATCATATTTCACTAGACTAACGTATTCAGGTCGGATCATCTGATTCAGAAGGCATCTCATCTTCCTTCGACGATCTAGCCTCCGACCTCGCAGAGCTAGCAGATTTGCTAGCCGGAAAGAACTACAGCATCGCTTACGAAAACTGGTGCTGGGCCACCCACGCACCAACCTGGAAAGACGTCTGGCAAATCGTTCAAAAGACCAATCGCCCCAACATCGGTCTGTGTCTTGACACTTTCCAAACAGCCGGTTACGAATGGGGCGACCCCACTACAACGGACGGCCTTACTATTTCCACCAGTTCCGAAGATCGTCAAAAGCGTTGGGAAGAAAGTCTCAAAGAACTAGCCTCCACTGTCCCCGCCGATAAGATCTACCTGCTCCAAATCTCGGATGCGTACAAGATGGATCCTCCGATTGAGGACGTCAAGGATGAGTCTGGAGCCAGACCACGGGCGAGGTGGAGTCATGATTATAGGCCTTTGCCTTGTGATGGGGGATATCTGCCTGTGCAGGACATGGTTGCTGCGGTCTTAAAGACTGGTTTCAGGAGTTGGTTGAGTGTGGAGGTTTTTGATGGGCTTGAGGGGGAGAATACGGATATGAATGATTATACAAAGGAGGCTGTTGAGTCGGTTAAGAAGTTGATCAACTATAGCGATTAGTTCATTCAAGAAGACTGAGAAACAAAAATAAGGTAGTTATGATATCTATCGATATTGTTTCTTAGTGCCTCTTACTGCCATGTGGACAGTTGAATTTGAACAACGCGCGACGCAACATTTCTCGACCCTCAAGATACCTTACTCGTAATAGCAGTATACTCTACCAACTCTTCCAAAGCACTCTCATGTTCCTTCTCGATAACCTCAGTATGCCTCTCTGACCGGGGCGTAATAGAGCACGGAAACGGCAAAGGACTTGAGTTGAATCCCTCCGAGTATGCAAAGCTATCAAACGTCAATACCATTACCTCCAACCACATCTTAGGAACTTACATGTCGACCTCAATATCCTGTCCTTTCTCGTCCTTTTCAGGTTTGAGGTCGAAACCCCAAAGGATACGCGCAATGTTGAGTGTCACTGATGCTGCACCGAGATGCATACCTGGACAAACTCGTCGACCCCAGCCAAAGGCGCTGTGACCTAATGTTCCAGGGTAATCACGCTTTTCCAAGAAGCGCTCGGGTCTGAATTCGTGCGGTTGAGGAAAATCCGCCTCATTAAGATGGACTATCACCGTTAGCAACCAGCCTCAAACAAAGAACTAGGTACTCACGCGTCCAGAGAGGAGCAATGATCGTACTTCCCTTAGGAATGAACATGCCCTTGTAAACATAATCCGCTGTACTAGCATGTGGAGTACCACCAAGCACAGCAACGGGCCTCCAGCGAAGAGTCTCATAAGCAATGGCCCTCACATAATCCAGTTTAGGAAGATCTTCGAAGGTTGGAAGACGGTCACTTCCAACCACACGGTCGAGTTCTTCCCGAGCTTTAGGAATGAATTGAGGCCCGAATTTCACGCATGCGAGGAGAAAGCTGGCTAGTGACCCAGCAGACTAACACAATTAGTCTTGGGAAAGGATCGAAAGGGGAATTTGGCTTACGGTTTCGACACCGGCGCCAAAAGGTGAACCGGCCGTATAAGCAATTTCCAGATCAGTCATTCCAAGATTATGTTGTTCCTCAAGAAGATGTTTTGCGAAAGAAGTCGGTGCAGTGCCTTTTCCTACCTTTTCGCGCACTTCGTCCATGAGTTCGGTGTACAGCTGGATATCCTTTTCGCGTTGCTGTAGAACTTGCTTTTTCCAAGGCGCGAGGAAGCTGGGGATGTATTTGAGGGCGGGATAGCGTTCGACGGCGTACTTGCCAGGGATACTAATATCGTCAGTGAGGATCGTAATGGTGATGGGGGACGTACTTGACCATAGTCAAACGCTCCATAGCTTCCGCATTGCGCTTAACAACAATGTCACTTCTAACATCCTCGACCCGTCTCCCATATGTAACCGTAACAATAACACTAGCAGCATATCTCTCCAAATGCACTCTAAACCCCCTCGGATCCTTCAGCAACTCAAACATCAAAACCTTACTTTCAAGACTCTGAACAGGTCTATAGCTCTCACTCTGCCTCTGCATAAACCCACTATGCAAAAGCTTTCTCCACCGTCTCCAGTAAGAATTATACGGCGCCATAAGACCTCTCATTCCACCCGACAAAAGTTCACCGCCCATGATGAATCGCGGTCGTGATGAAAATACCGCGCCGCGCTTTTCGAGGAGATCCCATGCTGCTTGGGCTGAGCCGAGAATTATGGTTGGGGTAGGACCAAGTTGGAGGTAGACTACGTCGCCGTATTGTTGGGAGAGTGCTTGGAACCAGAGCCATGGTTTTTTTATGCCGGTTTTTATGGTCTTGGGGCCTGGGGGGAGATGGTGTCTGTGGGAGTAAATTTTGTATTCTTGTTGAAGCTGCAGATGTCAGGCCATACTGATCACACAAGATGGGAAGGGGACGTACCCTTGGAAAGTTGAGGACTAGATATGCCAGACCGACCGCAACAGCGGCGTAAACGAGGACTTTGACAACCATTGTGTCGGTTACAAAAGCATTGACCAGGAGGAGGTGAAAGATGTGTCTGCTGTCACCCGGTAATAAACACATTCAACCCATGCATTTTCCAACTGCCACCTCTACTTGCCGAGGGAGAAAGCCACCCCCGCGTCATGAATCATACTAAAACCCCCAATAACAGTCCAATGACTCTCTATGACAATCTAAGGATTATAAACGATGATCTAATGGCTCTTAATAACGCTCTAAGGACTCTTGGCAGTTGTAACCGAGCAGCTTATTCCCACAACCCCGCATCCTAAACGGCAACGGGTAAGGTTGACGTTCCTTCGACGCGGGGACCCCACGCTCGTTTAACATCCTTGTCTTCGGACAATGTTTCCCCGAAGACAGATAAAGAGGATGCATGATACCACGATTTTCTGTTTTAGTTTGTGCAAAGTACTGTGAGAACAAGATGAAGAGTGACGCTTGGCTGAGTAAACCTTTCTTAACCTCCATTTTCCTAGGAATTGGAGGGTTTCTTTATGGCTTGTAAGTGACTCCTTCTTCTGAGTTTATCTGGTGCTGATGGATTAGTGATTCGGGAATTATTACGCCCAGTTTAGCACTGGGCACATTCGTTACATATTTTGGAAATCCACCTCCACCTTTGAGAGGAGCGATTGTGTCTATGTACCAAGCAGGAGGTAACAACAAACACACAGCCTTTTTGGCGTTTAATATTAACAGGTTTTAGCATGGCTTGGAAGTGCTTCCGTGGGTATCACCAGTGATCGACTTGGACGTCGAAAAGCTATTGCTTTCGGATGTATTTGGGGTGTCATTGGTGGTGCTATCATGGCTGGAGCTGCTCATGTCGCTATGCATAAGTCACCATGATCTCAATGGGGATGTTCACTGACAATGTAGTTATCATCGGTCGCATGTTGGTAGGTTTCGCTGTCGGTACAATAACAGGAGTATCTCCAGTTTTCGGAGCCGAAATTGCGAAGACCCATGAACGTGCCAAAGTCACAGCCGTCAATCAAATGAGTACGTCCACCACCCCGAGTAAACCTTCTATGCTGACCTTCCAGTGACCGCCTGGGGCTTCTTCGTCGCCCTCTGGATCGGCGTTGCAGAAGGAAAATGGGAGAACTCAAACCAATGGCGTCTCGGCTTCGCAATCCAAAGTATTCCCGCCCTAATCCTCGGCATCGGCGTCGTATTCCTCAGCGAATCACCAAGATGGTTATGTCTCAAGGGCCGACATGATGAAGCCGAGAAGGCCTTTCGGAACTATCACTTTGACGGCACCAACGAGGAATGGTGTCGTACTGAATTCACGGTTATCCAAGTTAACATTTCAGAAGAACAGCAGGCCCAAGGCCGTTTGTCATGGGGCGATTTGCTAAAGACACCCTCGTTCAGAAAGAGACTTTTTGTCGGTTCTTTCGTTTGGGCAGCTGCTATGTTATCCGGTATCTCATTCGTGCAGTATTATCAGACTGCTATCTACGCAACGCTGCAGTTCAGCGAAGATCGTCAACTTCTCGTCAGTGGCCTCTACGGCTCAGTTGCGCCCGTCGCATGCTTTATTTCGCTGTTCTTCGTGGATAAGATTGGGCGAAAGAAGATTCTGGTCATCAGCTCCTCACTGCTTTCGGTTTGCTACCTGATCATTACCATCCTGGCAGCCAAGTTCCCGGCTATTCCTGGTCAACCTACAAATGCTGCAGCGCAGAGGGGTTTGATTGCGTGTATTTTTGCTGTTTCGGCGAATTATTCTGCTTTGCTAGGACCGATGACTTGGATCATTCCGTAAGTTTATTGCTCAACGTCCGTATGGATTGTGCTAATTGAGACAGTCCTGAGGTTTTCACGACTGAGCTTCGAGCCAAGGCGAATGCTGTAGTGCAAGTTGTTCATTACTCGATTAGTTTGATCATCACGCAATGCTCGCCCATTGCCCTGGCTGGGGTCGGCTGGAAATATTATGTTAATTACCCACTCAGCTACAACTTCCCACACTGACATTTTCAGATCCTCTTTATCCTGACAAATGCACTCTGTGCAGTTATCTTTTTCTTCGTGTATCCCGAAACCCGAGGTAAGTCCGTTCCACTTTGTCACCGTAGCGCACCATGCTGACCTTAATAGGCAAATCTCTCGAGGAAATTGATGAGATCTTTGGTGATGTCAAGATTGTACATGAGGAAGATGTAAGGTTTACGGAAAAGGCTGGTGTTGATGTTATGGAAAGACGCGATAGCCGCGTTTTTCAGCAGTAGATACCCTGGACGCGATCGAGTGTTCCACTGCACACAAATCCAGGACTCCTCAGCTTTTTGGTCTCGTTCTCCATCTTTATGTGTCGAAAGACAGGATATCGTGTATTTGGAGACAATAATCTCATAGTATTTGCAACAGTATCTAATCCCTTGCCCAAAACTACCAGCAAAAATGACATCGACGCGCCTAAACTGCGTTAGGATCAACAATCTTCGGATACAAAACATTACCTGTTTTAGCACCACTGAGGCATTGACATTTGTTATCAAAACCGGCTGCTCAATATCGCCACCAGCAAAAGTGATACATCGGTTAGCATGAATTCTTGCTTATTCTCATTAAGATGGTGTGCAGCTTGCAGCTCCCGATCAGGCTGTGCACCACTCCAGTCCTGCATCGTCCCTGTCACGTAGCGTATGGCTATTGGACATGAACCACCATCTTGACTGACAACATCTCCCCAATCATGTCTAGATCACTTCGTGCGGGGTAAATTAAGACAAACTTAAATTAGGCAGCAATGACGCCCGAGTCACCAGTGCCTTGACTCAAACACTTCAGATGATAGACAACAAAACCTATTCTCAACATTTGCCATTGACCTTGAACATGTCTCCGTCCGAACGTTTAATTTCCAATACAATGGAGGAAGACGACTTGAACGTCCCCCTGGGCAACACTGTCAAACGCCGTGGAAAGTCAATTGCCTCACTTCTCGAGGAGATTGAAGAACACCAACTACCCGCGGTGAAATGCTTAAGTTTTATCTGGCAGTTAGAGTGCCTTCAGGCCCATCGGAACCCACGTAAGAAGCTTAGACTCATACGCGACAAGATCAATGCCTTCAAAGAAAAAGACTTTGTCGCCCTGTCTTACACTTGGGACAACTCTGAGCACGAAAACCCCGAGAAGGGGAAGTACCTTGTGCAAACTAGAGACGAACGCCGTCGATTCCTTCCATCGCCAGTTCGAGACTGCGTTCTCGACCGTGTGCTTTCGTTTATGCGAGCACGAAATCTTCGAAATCTTTGGATCGACAAACATTGTGTCAGGCAGTGGACTTGCACGGCAACCGATTCATGTAACCATACAAGATGCAAGGAGAAACAGCGCGCACTTGAGACTATGGATCTGGTCTACAGTCAGAGTAACCATCCCGTGTCCTTACTCGGAACGCCAATCGAGTGGGAGCATGAACTTGATCTTTTAAATGGAATCGTCAGCGGAAAGCTTACCGAGGAACTCAAAACAACAGAGCATGACGAGGTTCTGCAAGCATTGGATTTATTGAGTAGGATAACGAACGATCATTGGTGGACCAGGGGATGGATATTCCAGGAAAGTTATCGAGGCCGGAAAAGAATGACACTACTAATCCGACATCCTCCGTTCTTGGAGGCAAAGAAACAGTACTATGGGCGTTTCTCAAATGTTCCAAATGAGATCTGTATCAATGCCGCCAGGTTCAGCAAAACCAGTACCAGACTCTGCCTTGCGATCCGCGACGAACTACCACGAGACGATGTGTTATATCGCACGGAACAAATCCTGGGGGCTGTAGGGGCATATACAATCTTATTAGAGAGGACCATGCCCATGTCCCCCACAGTCATTGATGACATACAGCGACGAAGGCTGGATAAACCTTGGGATAAACTGGCAATCATCGCTAATTGTTGTCAATACGACACTCTCATAAACTACAAGCAAATGGAAAAGCCAAAGAGCCTCAGTATATCGACGCTAGCGATGTATATCCTTAATGGAGAGATTCTCAAGAATGAACCTCTAAAGAACCGTTCCTCATTGCTCGAAGAAACCCTATCCCAGTTCCTGAAAAAGCAAGCCTTCGACGGGTTTCGTCCTCCAACGAGTCAGCCCGATCTTACTTTCAACAAGGGTTGTCGCTTTATCGACGTTAAAATCACACCCATTGGCATCAAGACAAAAGGTCATCTTTGGAAGCTGGGCAGAATCATCGATACCTCAAGATTTCGACTTCCATTGCCAGAGGCGCAGGGAAAGCTTTGCTCTTTGGATGAGGACGAACAACAGCACCTCGCCTGGCTGGTTGCTGAATTGAAAAGTTTGAATGAGGCAACTCTGGCTCAGCATATTCAGAACTTCTTCAGCTATGATCGCACCCGACCGTTTGAATATTCTGGGAAAGAAACGTTTTCTAGGTGGTACATGGGTATTATGGCAGAAGGGCTGGTTGCAGCGATCAAAAAGGGCAGCCTACTGAGACTGGCACGAATTTGGAGCTCTCAGAGAAACGACAATCCGTGCACTGCTGTATTTATCTGGGACGCCGATGTTGCTAAAATTACCGGCCTTGAAGATAAACCATACAGGTGCGACCATCACAGGAGGAGAGAAAGGAGACCAAAGTTTGCTTTCACCGCTTCCAGACCTCTTAAGCGCGGTTTTCAAGACCGTGGTACCAATGATCTAGATCATCATGTGTCACTTGAAGTCAAGTTGTCATCGTTGGTGGATAGGCCTCCTGATGATCATCCTCAACTTTTCATTAAACGCTGGCTTGCGGGACTATGCTTCTTCTATGATTTCCCAATGACCGATGTAATCTTTCCGTGGCCGTCTTCTTTTCATACAGTCAATCATTAATTCATTATCTTGCGTATTTAACTATCAGTACCGGCTGCGGCCGTATGAGATTCAAACCAAAAGTCGCAGAACATGCATATTTTCGTGAAACGGCAATAAAGAAACATGGTCAATTCGGTGGCTTAGAAGGCGCCACACGGTCGTCACACACTTCGCCAAATCCCAAGTTCCGGCTATCTGACCTATGAACATGGCATCCCACCAAAAAGCCCCATGCACACATAGCCATTGTTTCTATCCGTCAGAACCCCCTAATTCGGGATTTACAATCAATAAGTCGCACTAGTTGACAGGTAAAGATTAGCCAAGAAGCAGTGATAAACCAGGTTCTCGGTCACCTTCCGTGTCAACAATCGATAGGCTGCAAAGTGCTGAGTTTAAACCATATGTTCATTTGATTGAATAGAAACGGTATGATCCGAGAACACCAACATTTATGATAAAATAGGCTTAGTAAAGGGGCAAATTATATGCACCAAAGTTATAAGTCCAGCTGTCAATAGACTCCTGGTCATACACGCAGTCTAGTGAAGTTCCATTACTAGACCACAATGGGCGAAAAGGCCATCGGCAGATAGTCTCAATACCACCATGTCCATCCAGAGTCTCAGGGGCAACACCCTTCTCGACCCATTCAATAACAGTCTGCAAAGTAGTCTGCGGCCAACCACCATTAGGCTGGTTAGAATTGCTACCGCAGTGTGCTCCACCAGGAACAAGGTACAGCCGATAAAAGTCGTCGAGGGCAGCAATGCTTTCATTGTAGCTCTTGTCAGCAAACATAACACTGCGGACAGAGTCGTAGTAGTGGACCGATGAGCCAGCCGGGATAGAGTCGTCTGATTCTCCGTGGACGTGAATGACCTTTCCACCCGCAGATTGGAAGTCGCTCAGATCTGGGTGAGTGGTTTGGAGAGAATCGGCGTACTTGTTCTGGCCGTAGATCATCCACTCCTTGAGCGTGTTGTAAGTGACGCTGTCGAGGCTGGAGAGGGTGCTGCTGTTCTGGAGCTGGAGGTAGCGGGCAACCCACTCGCCGCCAAGACCGCTGATGCTTAGGCCCCAGGTCTCGGTGTTTTCATCGTAGGATGTTGCAAGGTCGGAGAAGCTTGATCCGGGCTGGTAATTGAGATAGACACGGCGTCCCTTAGAATCATGAAGGCCGTTGAGGAACTGTTGAACCACAGCAACGCCCTCTTCTGTGACGGTCCCGTTCTGAGCTGGGGTAGCTGGCTGAGCAAACTGTCGAGCCCGAAGCGCTCCTGGCCCACCTTGAGAGCCCGATGCAGTGCAAGAGTAAGACTCTCCGATCGTGCTGTTGAGGTTAAAGTGGAGCTTGCAGAGATCAGAGCGCGATACAACACCGTCGTGTCTACCGTCCAAACCATCACAAGCAGCAATGGTCAAGTTCAGGATCTTGTCCAGCTCGCACGAGGGCGGATAATAGTCCAAGGTCTGCTCGACAACATTGCCAAACAAGTGGTTGACCTGCTGCTGCCCGTAGCGGAGGGCTGGTGCTCCAATAGCGGCACCATCAAACTGGTCGGCAAAGCGCTGGACTTGACTCCAGCCTTCCCGACCACCCTCTGAGCAACCCTGGTAGTAAGAGTAAACTTTGAAGCTCTCGGAAACATTGTACACGTTCCTTGCCAACTCTTTGCCAAGCAGAGCAAGTTCATGATGGGCTTGGTAGCCAAACATGTAGACTGATTGCCAGTTGATGGTACCGTTGGCCAGGAGGAAGACTTCATCCCACTGCGTGTCGAACGATCCAAATCCTCCATCAGTGATTCCAGAGACAGCACCAACTATGAGCCCAGAGGGGGCATACTGGCTCCCCGAGTTGATAGCAAGTCCGCCTCCACCAGTAGAGACGTAGCGGTTCTGGAACTTGCCAGGAGCAGGGAGCCAATAGGAAACATGAACAATGTCATCGGGAATACCATTGTGTGAGTAGGCGAAAGTGAGGTTGCAGTAGTCAGCGCTGGCGGTGGGGTACCATTCAGACTGGAAGGTGGCATTCGAGACCAGTGATGTGTAAACTGAATTCGGGTCAATGGTGATGCCGGATAGAAAGTTGTCGGCAGGAAGTGCTGATTTGACATAGTCCTTCGAGCATATGTCGCTCAAGGTAGCAGCGTGAACCGCTGCTGCAAAGAGTACAGCGCCTGCGAAAGTCGACCGCATGATAATCACCACAAGATAGTTGAGTGAAGTGTTGCAACGAAAGGAACAACAGTTTCTTAGTTAGACAACTTCGCTTTACAGATCAAATTCATGTCTAATAAATATGAAACCGGGAATCTAGTATCCCACATCCCATGTACTCGACCACGGGGTTACGAATGCGATCTCGGCTTCGGGATAGCCCCACTGGCCTTGATAACTACCTAGTGGCGAAGTTTGGGGATGACGGTTCACGAAGTGGAGACCTAGAAGAGCTAATCATGCCATGTCGGCGGAATTGACACAATGCTGGGCTGCATAGATGGCCTGTCCAAAATGAGACGTGATCCTTTATTACCTTGCTCATGCTATATTCGCAGCGCGCTTCGCATTGGCGGAATATGTAGGTTGCACCCTTTAGGTTTGTCGTCAGGTATGTATTCTTCCCTCACAAATACCTCACCGCCATGGTCTCTTCTCAAGAAATGAACCTGTCTCTTGTAACAAATGCGACCATCCGGATCAGATATGACTTCCAACTCATGCTTGACTTGTACACTGAAGAAACGTTGTTCTTCAGGAGGTAAAGGTCCATCTGCCTCTTTAAATCTCATTTTGCTGTCATCTAACAAGATGTCGTGTTCGAGTTCGATCTGACGTCTGCCAACTCTATATAGAGTGCCTACGTCGAAAAGACCCTCTTTAGCTGGACCGAGTCTCGCTACTAATGACAAAGCTTCGGTACGGATCTTGAGATTCCGGCATTTCATGACGGCGAAGAAGGTCAGGGGTAATAGACCCATCTCGAAAGTGAAGCTATTGTCTGGGACATGTTCTTGCTGAGCAATGTTCCATGCAGCTGCAGCTTTTCTTGCCAAATCTACAATGTTTCGGAAGTCATCCAGATGCTGATCGTACCACATCTCTGTCGCCTTGTGTGGTTTGTGAATGTATATGCTCGTGACTCTATGCTTGATCTGCATACCGTGGCGAGCATACTCTTTTGTGGCGGAGGAAGCAGGAATGATATGCTCCAAGTTTCTGGCTTTCAACTCCCACTCATCCAATAGTGCGATAAGAGTAGGCCTCTGGTCATCATGTCCATCGAGGTTACACTCCATCACTCGAAACATGAGGGTGTCAATAAAGGATTGAGCCTCGACAAGACTACTAAACTTTCCAGGCATAGTCTCGTCAAGGCCGATGAGCTTCGGCAGACGCATGGACTTCATACCGCCGAAAAAGAATGGTATAAGACTTAAGCGACGAAATATGGGGACAAGATGTTGCCGCGCCCAGCCAGGACAACCAGAGTTGTTAAGAATCATGATTCCATGCCTACAATGTTGAAGAGCGGCAGGAAAATCTCCCTGCAGATACTCAATGCAGATAAAGAGGACGCAAAGCAACAGAATCAGCTGCTCGTCAGCTAACGACTTGACCTTTTGAATAGCAGCGTTGTAGTGTCCAATAGCAAACGTGCTACCACAGATCTGGCGGGTAATTCTCGAACCCCGCGCGAATTCCTCGTAGAGCGAACTGATGGACAAAACAGCGTGTCGTACCGCAGGCTCAAAGTGGCTGAACTGCATAACCAGATGCGTCCAGAAATAAGAATCTGTTGAACCCGACAATACTGGACCGGCCATCTTGGTAAAGAATTGGAAGGCTCTGCCCTCCTTTTGGTTTCGCGCGACTAGTTGGGTAGGTCTGTACCATGTAATGCTGGACTGGGGTGTCGTATCCTCGTAACCAGCGCATACGCGGCGCGAAGACAGGCATCGCCGACATGACGGCTTTGCTTCATCGCACTTTAATTTGCGGGCTCTGTTTACGATCAGTGTCAATGGTATCATTGGTAGGAAGAGTTGGACACACGTACTTGCATGTCCGGCACCCGGTCCTTGCATGCTGACGCATCTGCGCTGTGTCTGGCGTGGGGCTGTCCCGAGCGAATAAGCGAGGAGGAGTATGATGCGAGATGTGGAAGAGAGATGGATAATGATGTGGGAGAAGGATTGAGACCTGAAGAACGGGGACGAGAGACGCGTGGCGGCGAAAGTGGGTGGTCCAAGCCAAATCCGATCCAGCCCTGCACTGCCGATTCCTTGTGGGGCTTTTCCGACCTATTGTGGAGAATGTCGACGGTAATGACGGGGATTGCTTTGTAACTACTGACAGTCCTACCCTAGATTATCTTTATCTTTAGCGCAGGGAATTTCCTCAACGTCAACATCCTTAATTACCGCGCTGACAGTCAAAGACGAGATGTTAATCGGGTGGACAATGGAGATTTTATTTCTTTTTTTTTGTAAATTTGGATATCGTTTAGTGGACAGTGGTCTGGCTTGGTGGATTCTACGCGATCTTTGCCGAATGAAAGAACAAATGTTTCTGCTTGGCAGCCTCCAAGAACAGTGTTATCAAAAGCAGAACGCTCCAGACCGGTAAGGGTTTTAGAACTTGTAAGTCCTGATCACATCGCGCAGTAAGATATCATTGTTTAGGCCGACCTGCAATAGCATTGCCTGTCAAGATACAGGCAAAGTCATCGGCGTATTAATTCAACATGCTCTAAGCTACGTCATCTACTTCAACTCGTCTAATTCAATATCTTGTTGGTTAATTGCTTGTTGCATATTAACATTGATGAACAGCCTGCATGACGGGCTCCAGGATCCCCTCTCTGTCTTGACGTGGCGTAATGTGATTTGTCACCTCACAATGTCTGGCTACCTAGGATGGTTCTGGGTCTGACTTCGCAATAAGAAACAAAACATCTTTCTCTATTACGAAATGGAAGATAATGGCATGGACAGCTTGAAGAGTGGCATTGAGGCTATCTCGACACAGCCCAATGCTACAATACCGCGATACATGATTATCCACCGGGTGGAATGTCCTGGATCAACCCCAGATCATTCTAATCATCCTCACATTTCTGTTTATCGAGACGTTCCACGTCTTTTTGCCGGCGACAACAAAGTTAGCCGCCTCAGGGGTCAAATGCCAGATGAAGAAGCCCAGCTACATGCCAAAAAAGATGCTGATATTTCTTTCATCATATACCGCACCTACAACTGTCTTGAATACCACACCGCATTATTTGATGCCTTACGAGAGACATTGGTGGACTCTTTGCCACCTGACCGCATTTTCCGAACTTATCTCTTACCAATGGATGCTTTTGATGCTATAGCGGAAAGAGAGTATATGGAAATTGTATCGACCCATTTGAACGACGCGATAGAAGCAGTCAAGGACGCAGATACTAGACACGATTCTTTAGACAAGTCATTGTTGCTGGGTTGGAATCGAGAACACAACATGGTGGCACCACACTTTCATCTCTATCACAGTCGCAAGCTACTTCGGGACCACGTTCCCCAACTACCAGAATTTCAAAGCCAGCACATCGACCTCCTTCTTAACTACCTGGATGAAAACTTTGGCCCTGAATATCAAGAAGCTGAGAAGCTTTTCGACAACGGGCTTGTAAGCAGGAAACACTTCCACAAGCTATTCGGGCCAAGAGAGATATTGGTTACTGTTGAAGAAGGTCACCATATCGCCATGGTAGCGAGATATCCTCCTCTCGCTTGTTCGAATCCGATCAGGCTAGAATGCGAAATGTGGAAGTTCAATGGCCGCTTTGCGAAGTACAAAAAGACTATTATCATACCATGGCCAAAGCATGCTGCAGAGGTGGACGCAGTCCCAATAAAGTCTCTCGATATCTTTCCTCTGAGATTCGATCGACAACTTGAGGATCGCCTGAGAAAACGTGGGGAGTTTTGTTGGCAACTACGAAAACCGAGACTAGTTCTTTACCGCGCCCCGCGCGAGTTTCTCGATTACCGCATGGTAATTCATGGCAATGTATTTTACCAATCATATGCTGACTACTGAGCAGAAGAACGGTCGGTATATGGTTGATCTTGATACATATCGTCGTTTCCACAAGCCGAGCAACGTTGACAACAAGACCATTGAGCATGCTGAAGAGTACCTTCCATTAACAGCCACCATGTCAGACTCACCTCCTCCTGGTAGCTTCACCCTTCTCCTGCCCCCCATAGCATATGGCTTCGGATTCCATGACAAGAAGTGGCGTTGGTATCTCCAAATCTGACTGACCAAAGACTACGCTGACAACGCCCTTGTAGGACAGCTTTCAATAGAATACGCGGATGATGTAGTCTGGGGCGAGGATATGTTCAATATGACGATCCTTCCGCAAAGAGTCAAGAACAGTCTAAGTGCATTTGAATTTAAAAAAAAGATGACTATTGATGTCAAAGCCAGTCGGGGCCAGGGCAGGGTGATAGAGCTTCATGGTGGGGTACGGATCAAGAGAATGATCGCTGCTGAGGCCGTCGCCGAATCACTCAGAAAGCCCTTATATCGATTGGCACTTCATGAAGTTGGCGTAGAGCCTGAACAAGTTGAGAATAATATTCAAGAAGGATTCTATCTTGGTGGTTTATGGGATGCAGGTATGTTTGTAATTCTTCAGACATCGACTTTGTGCTCAGCTAATGATTTCAAGTTATCCTTTTGGAAGATTGCGATTATTTCATTGCTCCGCAAAAGGGACACACTTTAGCCGGTAGATCAATAGCCTCGATCATTTACCAAGCAATAAACAGTTATCAAGGTGTCGTTGTTCTTATGATGAACCAGCCGGGTCAGTTCCACCTTTTATAGCCCCTCTGTACATTGAGTTCCTTTACCTAATCTGTTATTAGATAGTCTAGATCTCGGCGCCGTCTGGCATGAAGTTGAGAGAATTGGCCTTCAGTAGGTTGAGATACACAAAGCGACACAAGACTTGTTCATGACGAGGATGTAGCTGTGAGTTGGCTTTAGATAGAGACTTAAGTACATTTGAATAGTTATGTTTCCACTTACATTAATCCATTACAGCCGTCATTCAGCTATATCAAAGACGTTATACAAAACATAATCTCCTGTTTCTTTGACAAATAACTTTATTTCTTTAACCTAAACTTTCTTCTCTCAATCATCGCAGTAGATTTATACGCACCGTTAATTACAAGTTACGCTTAAACAATCTCTTGCACCCAACATGCAATAATTGCAGACGTGGCCAAGTCAAGATTATGGACAGCCCCTCAAAATAAAGGGCTACTTGTTACTCCATATCACATGGATCCCGTTCACTGAGCGAAATATTTGGATACCCCTTAGTAAGAGAATGAGACTCATCAACACCCAGACCCGAGCCTTTGAGGAGTTCTACGGAAGCAAAGTTCCAAAGTATGCAATTCTTTCACATACTTGGGGGCAAGAGGAAGTCACGTTTCAAGATTGAACAGACCCAGCGTCGGTGGTCCAGAAATTGGGATTCATCAAGGTTATCGACGCATGTGAACAAGCAAAAAACGATGGCTACTCTTATATGTGGATTGACACCAATTGCATCGATAAATCCAGCTCTGCAGAACTGACAGAAGCTATCAACTCCATGTTCGCCTGGTATAGCAAAGCCGATGTTTGTTACGCCTACCTTTCAGATGTTCCGACATTCAAACCGTTGTCTTATTCGAAAGAATTCCGGCAAAGTCGCTGGTTCAAGAGGGGATGGACACTTCAAGAGCTCCTGGCCCCTGATTGCGTTGTGTTTTACGCAGCAGACTGGTCACGTATTGGGACAAGATCTTCTCTTATGGTCGACATTGCAGAGGCTACAGGCATAGGTATCAGGTATCTCTGCACCGACCGTAAGCCAGCGACCACCACTCGAGAGGACTGGTCAGAAGTTCGAACCCCAGTGTGTCATGAAGCATCGGTAGCTGAGAGAATGTCCTGGCTATCCCGTCGCGAGACAACAAGGATTGAGGACATGGCATACTGCATGTTGGGTATATTTGGTATCCACATGCCCCTCGTGTACGGTGAAGGGCACAGAGCCTTCTTGCGACTTCAAGAGGAGATTCTAAAAACTTCAGATGATCACTCGTTATTTTGCTGGTCATGGGCTACCAGTGAGAGTCAAGGCAGTCTTCTTGCCTCTCGACCACACAGCTTCCTAGACGCCTCGTCTTATAAACGTCATAGAATCGGTAGAGAGCCATCCCCGTACGCGGTTGCTAATTCGGGTCTCTCCATTCGGCTTCCTGCAATACAATGCTGGTACCCGGACGTTTACATTGCTATTCTCAATGTCGAGGTTGCCGGGACGGACAGAAATGTTGGCATAGCCCTTAGAAGATTAATCCGTGCTGGACGACAACCCCGTACTGAGATCTATACTCGAACTTCATATCTGGACGTTCCTATTCCGCTAGCCGTAGCGCACTATCAGGATAGGCCACCTACAGACATGTACATTCCAGTACAGCGTGCCGATACGGAGAGCTCGAGGGCAAGAGCGATTACTAGCCAAAGTCAATGTACGGCAGGTGCAGTTCTATCTTTTGGTCTGACAGGCCGCCACTCTGCAAGAAACAGGTTTGGTGAAATTCGAACGTCTCCGCCTGGTAGGTTCTCCCATGCTGACAGCATACTCGTGATATGCCCTACCAGTCACGACCAGGTACCCGGTCCCAACTGGCTACAAAGGATGACTCAAAAGAATTCAGTTTTCCTCGGAGCCACCATTGCCGAGTTTACCACGACAAGAGGGTCAGAAATGATTGTCTTCGTTGTCACCACTACAAATGACGGCTCTCATCTTGTACCTAGATAGCACTACTGCGAGCTCGCATGCTTTCTAACAGAGCCAGAGATAGATGATCTTGGCATGGGGAAGTCTCTTCCTCCGGATGCCTTTGAAACCTTTGAGAGGATTCTAAGCGATCCCGACTATGCTGAGAGGAGGAATAAAGACGGACCAGAAGGTCTGCTGTATGTTCAACAAGCGGAACATGGGTTCACGACCACTAATTCATCCATGTTGATACATTTCGACATTGGACTGAATACAAACGCAGTAATTAGATAAGTATGGATTCTAATTTATATTTGATATACCTTTTGAACCTTCAACTAATATCAATGAAGCAATAGGTAAAGAACGCGATATGCAGGCTTGGGCACATATGGAACGGAATGTCAGATTATAAACGGACCATGAAAGGAAGTCAATGCTTCGTCTGGCCATATTTTCCCAGGCTTTATAATACGGCATATTGCAGTTATTGCTTACTTTCATCGTGCTCATGCAAACCTTTATCGCTATGCTTTCCATAGACAGTATAAATATAGACCCACATAAATCAGATTACTTCCCTATTAGTTAAACCTATTCATAACTAGTAACCTAGAGCTCTCTGAACGTATTACTACGCGCATCTCAAGCCAAGGAATATCATAGGAGACCGCATGTTTCAAGTTTCTCGATATTCTTCAATAGAGTTGATAGGTAAGAAATAATAATACGGAGATGAGTGACATCTCATCTGCTCAGAGACTCTTCATAGATATTAATGAACTACCTACGACAATTCTAATCATATCACATCGCTATAAAGGTCCAGTTTCTGGACTGCATTTTGTCTCAGCCGCACTCGGCTGCCAACCGCCACTAACAAAGTGATTGACCGGTGAGTGGAATCCCTGTTTATTTCCGCCCGAAGGATTTGTGGCTTGCAGCTTGAGATCAGGCTGAGAGTTACTCCAATGCTGTGTTGCAGTAGGACTGTGGAAACAGTTCCCAATTCCGACGGACGGAGTGCGCTGCCTATAGTAGTTCTCTAGTTCACGCGCCCGTCTGATATTACAGACAGGCAACAGCAGACATTTTGATGAACCTGGAATTACTATGACTGGCATAAACCCGACATTCGGTTGCTTCTGTATTTGTCGTTTTGCATTGAACTATTTTGTCTCACCCACGTGAACCCTTGCTGCAGTTGACTGAAAACGCAGCAGCTTCTGCCCCTCTCTTTGGCCCCTCGAGTCCAGCCCTTTTATTTTCTCAACTGCCTGAACGCACAACAGTCTTCCCTGAGAACTCCTTGATCACGCCCGTGATTTCTCGCAGATCAGGTTCCGCACTTGAGACAATTTGGGGGAAACAAAGCTACCAGCTGCAGCCACCAAGCTCCTCGTCGGCTTTTGTTCCGCACTTGGTGTTGGAGTCACCTTTCGTCAATTGACCTCGGACCTGGAAGGGAAATTAACCCATCAAAATGCCCAAAATGAGGCTTAGCGGTGCTTGCTTACTCTGTTGATTTTGGCTGCTGGAAGCCAATAGGGTGATTGGCAACATCACTTGTATACCTGCACCTGGTCGTAAACTAGGCTGTGTTGCCAAGCCACCACGCATGCCTTATTGCCTTTGCACCTTACCTGCGCCACCGCGCATCAGGGTTGAAAATGAAGTCTCAACCCCCGCAGCATTACTGGGGTATCTGATATGGCGAGATAAAGCATGTTAAGGTAGCCGACCCCATTTCATGTTTCTTAACGTACCCGACTCTGGCCTCGCCATTTACTATTATCATTACTAGTGAGTTACACATAAAATGTCATCCTCCAGTCTGAATCGCAGTCTCCGATTGGGAACCGACAACAGTCCAACCACTACTTCCCCAGTGGCTAACCCAGCACCATACGTGCCAAGATGTAAACCTGCACTCTCTTCTACCGCTGGGCTGAGTCTGACTTCGTTTTAGACACTCCCGACCAATATGTCAGAGCAATCGCGCAACATGCTCAACAATCGAATGCTGATACTCTCTACGGTGGAGAAATTTACCGTTCATTGAAACGGTTCTTTGACCAGGAATCGAACCAGGCGGTAGACAACAATGCCTTTATCGCCTATCTCATCAGTCCACACCCGACGGGCGAGGGAGGTTCGCTGGACGGAGGACGCCTTTCAGATGACCCTATGACGAGTGATAGGAGCAATAGTCAAGGGCGATCTGAGGGGTTTACTAATCCGGAAGCGTGCATAAGGGCGTTGAAGAGCAATATTGAGATATCGCAGCCTCAAGTATTGTTCCTAAGAGGCCATCCGTCCCCCACTTGGCTTTCCAACATCGGCGCGTTTTGTCATGTCGATCCAGAGCTATTCCGTTGGTTTCTCAGGTATCGTGATGAGCCAGGTGGTGACTATTACTTCGGCTCTAGCCCAGCTTCGATGAGTAACATTTTTCGTTTCAAGATTTTTACTATCGGAAGCAAGGCCTGGCGGTATGGATCGATCCCAGTCGATGTGGACAGACAGCGTTCAATTGCCGCCAGCAGCCTTCGAACGTATCAGGCTCAGTTACGAGGTAATTGGGGTCTAAACCCTGGTGACTCCATCGTGCGAAACTTCCACCTCCTGGACGATCAGCATTTTGTCATAGAACAAGAGATTGTCTTTCACATTTTCGATGTTGGTAAGACTTGGATGGGTACGATATTTAATAAGACCTTTGCTAAGGCACTTGCTAATGAGTATAGCTATCGCATGCACAGACGAAGGTCGAGATCTGCCCCAAGATCAGAATTTCTCATCGCTTGGAGCTGGTGTCGAGTCATCGCCAACTACACTCCTTCCAATCGTGCAGTACAGACAGAGGTGTGCATTAGAATGTGGTCATATAGGTGAGAATGCCAATATACCGAATAGGGGAAGGGCAACACAAAGCCTCAGCATCTTCCCAGAAGCATACGGTCACGACCTAGACTGGTCGCTCGCAGAGTCGGATCGTACCTACATCCTCTCCGGCGTGTTCAGACTGGCAGCGTTCTCCCAAAGGCAGCTCCTGAACGTCATGGAAGAGAAAGTACTTCGAGAAACAGATCGCCTATCATCGGGACATGGTCCCCAAACGTCGGCGAATCTGCTATACCTTCGAGAGATGCTGCAAAGCCAGCTGTGCAATGTTTCATATATGATGAAGCTAATTGAAGACCGGGGAAAGATCCCGAGTAGTAGTGGTCGATCGATGGCAACTACATCAGTGGAGCAGAAGACTGCTGCGAATTCTGAAATGATGGAAATGTACAGTATGATCCAGGAATTGCACTCTCACGCAATACTTTTGCGTGAGAAGTGTACCCAAGGGATGACAATCATAAGTGACAATCGCATGTTTATCGAGTCACAACGTGCCGTTAAACAGGGCGCGTTCGTCACCAAGCTCACACTTATTGCCTGCCTGTACCTCCCTATGACTGTCACAAGTGGGTTCTTCGGTATTAACGTCCAGGAGCTGGGAAGCGGTAAGCAGCCCATATGGGTCTTCCTCAGTTCCGCTATACCCTTGACAATCGTAACGACCGCCTTTATGCTGATGGACTCGCAAATAATCAATAAGCTACGTTGAAGGCTTGCATACCTTTGGCCAGGATAAGGGAGGGGTAAATCGAACGTTATCCATGGACTAGAGAAGGTACGATAACGTGATTAACCCGGAAGACTTATTCTATTTTCTTTTCTACTAAGCTACTAGGATGCCGATATACTATGCTATTTAACTCTTAACAATAACATATCGAAAAGTGATCCTACCTTCATACACCTCAGATCTAGCTGGTTCTCCTAACCTTGATCTGTATTACTTCTTACTTGACTGCAGTCTATCAATAGATAGTATACCTAGACAACCCTAAAGGTTTTGAACATTGATTCAATAACTGCTACATTACTTAAACCCTGTATAACTACAATTAAGAACCACTGGACTGGTCAATCGTTTCACTGTCAGAAGAGACATTCTTCAGGTATATTAACCTTGCTCTGAATATCCACCAAACACCAGAGAACAGGAACGTTGCGCCAACGATAAGTGCGGCCCAGTTCATGTTGCCAATGTTCTCACCCGTAACTAGAAGATATAGCGGCATGCTAATAGCAAGTTAGTAATCATGTCTCCCACGAAGCACAGTACGTACACATATATGACAACAGTCAACAAAGCCCATGCAACAGAAACATAGTTGATAACATATCCCCATCTGCCAAGATCGAAGTGCGGGCGAGGAGGAAGAATTGAACGGCCTCTGAAAATAGTCTGATGAAAGAGTCAGTAGCTAAGTAACGACGTCAAGGAACAATGCTTACAACTGTAACTGGTATCGCATACGCCAGGGCGAAACAGATTCCAGCACCACTAACAATGGCGTTGTAGGCTAATTCACTGCCTAGAGAGATGAGTCCAATGATGACCTGAGCCACCATAATTGCGTAGATAAAGTTCAATGAATCTGCAGCTTGTGGTCGATCTTCACAAGACGATGGGACCATGGGAATGCATTGTCCTCCGCCATACGCCACCCGAGGCGGGAACACGAGGACAGAATGCCGGTGCAGACAAGTAGCTAAACAATAGTTAGGCATCATGATGAGAAGGTGAGGTGAAACCTACATTTACAACGCCGAAGACTATCGCGACGTAGATACCAGCGTACTCATTTCCAGCTACGTCCGAGAACCAAGTCACATACGGTGACCTAACCATAAGCTTGAGTCACGAAAAGAGGGTTTGGAAAGCTTACAAGGATGTCACATACTCTGCGTAGTTGCCACAGCAAAACAACAGGATGAGATCAGTGACGATGGTAGCAATTCCAGAAATAACCATGGACCAAACCATGGCTCTCTGCGCAGTGTCAGTAAGCCCCAAAATAGGTAGGCAGTGGAGAGATTTACCAGTGCATCTTGAGACGCATCCTTCATCTCTTCAACCAAATGCATCATGCTATCCGTACCATAAAGGCCATATAGAGGGCTATAAAAGCTCAGTATGAACACCCAACCGTTGTTGCTGTATCCCGAATTGTTGATGAACTGAGTGAATACGAACTTGGCGCTGGACTTGGGAGCTGTGGCGAGCAGAGTGATGGCCCAGCCAAAGAAGCCCAGAATCGTGAAAACGGCGCCGACGGTGCTGTAAAAAGGAAGTGCACTGGGCTTCAGATTCATCAAGAACGGGATAGCCAACAGTCCAACATATATCAAAAAGGTTTGGTAAGGCTTACGGTGTCAGCTCAGGGGTATCATGGTCAGAAACAGAATCTCATTACCTTCCAGTCAATATTTGGGTGGAAGATGGACACCATTGTACCAATGATGTTGGCAGTGTTCAAGGCGCACGAAGAGCCAGTAGCAGTCTCAGCAAGAAGCAAACACCATCCAACAAAGTACGATAGGAAAGGTCTATATTTTTCGGTAGCGAGCTTTTGCACGTAGAACTGCTGCCCACCGGCAGTAGGCCAGATACCACAGTACTCAGCGAGTGAGGCCATGAGCAGGGTTTGGCCGATGGCGACGATGATGGAGCCGTATAGAAGCGAGGCTGGACCGCCAACATCGAAGATGACTCCGTAGAAAACGACGACGCATGTCCATGTTGCGCTGATCATAACCTGGTAGGCGCATACTGTGCTGTGTTAGTATCGCTCGAACATTGGTTGATGGTAGGAGAATTACATGTCCAGAAGTTGTACACGCGATGTAACTCGGCCGACTTTCCAAGAGACTTGAGATACGCATCATCGGTATCATATTCAGACTGGCTGGCCTCTAGGACGGATCCATCGTGATAGATCGGTCCAGATTTGAACTCTTCTTTGGGAGGATCCATGTCTAGTGGAGACCGGAGGTAATGAATACCGTTGTTAAGAATGTCGGAAGATGGGACAATGCCAAGATGTAGAGGGGGCGATGGTTTGAAGACAAGGGCTGCCGGGGGCAAGTGAGGATAGAAAAGGTTTATCACAAATTCCTCGATTGAGAAAGCAAAACACAAGATAAACAACGACTCCAATCCAGATCGAATGCGGGGAACATAACGTCAGGACAACGCTCACCAATGATGGACTAGCCTGGTATCGCTTGCATTCCATGCAAATGCCTCCTTTCTCTTCCGGGCTGTGGGTTTAAGCTTTCTCGGAAGACACCGCGCTGCCGTTTCCCTCCCGACCAATCTAGCCCAGGATAGCGCGCCCAGACCGTCAATGGACGTTAAAGTGGCTTTGGCTTCTCGCCGGCCAACCTTAACCAGCTAGTGCAAGCCGAGGCATCGTGATAAAACATTAATGTCAGAAGGAGACAGTTTAAAATAACATCTAAAAATAATAACAGATGCTGACGAAAGCTACTGAACCTTTAGTAGCTACTTGTAATTGACGTAAATACCTTTACATAAAGACTAATTATAATCTTGTTTTAGAGGATGCTTAAATCAGGCCTGTGGCATGGTAATCAATGTTATAGTGCTGTATTGGTATAGGGGAAACACGAGTTATTCGTTGTCTTAAATAGTATTTTTCAGTACTGAGTTGTATAGTAGTCTACTGAATTTCAAAACTAGAAGTAGAAGAAGAGAGAAACCGCAGGGACGAGACTTAGTTGAGATTTCCTCGGTCGTTGCTAAATGAGCCTCGTTGTCATTATTGAGTAGTCGAAAACATGCTGTATATAGATAGACCCGGGTGTCTTGGATAGTGTAGGGCATCTCCAAACCGACCAGAGGTCGTTATTGTCCATCTAGCTGCCACAAGTTCAATTGGTATGCTGATTACTTCTGAACGCAGTGAATAGCGCCAAAGTTGTTCCTGGTAGCCTCCCACCATGCCGACTCAACGTGACCGCTATTGCAACCGGAACCCGCCATAAACTCAATGACCATCTGTCCATTTTTGTCTTCGCAGCTGGTGTGAGAGAGAGTACAGGCACTGTTGAAGTTCTTGTTGTTCATGTTGTCCCAGAAGCCGCCGCATTTACCGGGGATGTCATCAACACCGTCGGCAATGACGAAATACTTCTTATAAGCAGGTCCTAAGAAGCCGTAGTTACAGACGTTGGCAGTAGTACCAGAGGCAAAGCCGATAACGGCGGCGGCGGCAGATGTGAAAATTGTAGTCTTCATAGTGACGAATTTGTAGTAGAGAAACGTTGAGAAGTGTAGATGGTGAATGAAGTTTGTTCTTTGTGAATTGAAAGAGGGTTGTGATGAATTTTCATCATCTTGGAGGAGTTGTCAAGCTTCTTATATACATTTTCAATCACTATCTAGCAGAGTCTATGGTTATTTTTCGCCTGAGAGTGGGTCGATTCCGAGGACACAAGCATGAGGCTATACTCTTAATGTTACCTTTTCTAAGTGAGGAGGATCAATTGCGACACATTCATTTCGCTTTGGCAATGCGTTAAACTGTGGAGCTACTGGGTAGGATACTGTCGATCTTCTACAGTGGTCTATGATAGAAAGGGTTAAGATAGGGAAATGATCAGCCGAAGGATCTAGGAAGGATTTAGGAAGGATCTGGTTTAAAATAGCTAAAAGTGACTCTATCATTCTACCTTATTTAAGTACCCTGTCGCCATGGGGGTTCTATATAACTTGTAGACGAGAGTGGGTCATTTCCGAGAGGAACCTAACTGTTGGAGGAAAAGCGGATTATGACCCTAGGGACTGTTAAGCCAGATCCTCTACCACAGTCTGACCTTTGACTTCAATCCTGAATTGCAAAAACCTTCCCGACTCTCCATCTACCGCTCGATCAACATTCTGGCCAAAGCCCTTTCTGGGTGCAAATGCCGGAATCTGTTCAATGCTAGATGCAGACACAGCATCCCCACGGTACTTGGCTCTCATCAAGACTCCGAGGTCGGCCGAGTCGCCACTATCTCGAACCCGAAGTTCTACAATGTCTCCTGTTTCCAGGGGACCGGTCTTTGGCTCTAGATCGGGCGGGGTTTCCAAAGTGAACCAGGCCTTGTTTGTGCTTGGTGCTGGATAAAGAAACCCCGAAGCGTCTATGTCCACGATTGGATCGGTTGCACCTAAGAACTTTGCTTGTTCTGACATTGCTTCGTTGAAAATGAATGTCTTAGCCCCGTATAGGTGCTTCGTATATCGTCAGCTTGACCCTGGTCGACAGCGAGTTCACTTACCTTTGGACTTCTACCTGTTTCAACCCAACGTTCTAATACCCAATTTGGACGCTCATCTTGGCCATCTGCATATGTGATACACCCCCGTGAGATTTGACGAAAAATATCTTTCTTGGAAGTTCCGACAGAGGGAGATGATTGGCCAGTGGAAATCCACTCCAGGGTCTGTTCTGTTGCTTCATGTTAAACCACTTCTAAAATACACGGACCTCGACGATGTTATACTTACTTAGTAGGTTCGGGGACACCACTGCTACGAGTGGCTTGTTAGTCTTCGTATCGATGAGGCCAATCTTTGTTTGAACGCGTTTCCCAGCACATGAACTTCCGTCAGAAATACCAGCTGCTTTCCTGAACTGGGCCTCTGTGCCCTCGAATCCTTTGAACGTGCTGATTAGCTGTGTCAGAGGGACGATGTCACCTTGCTGTTGTTCGGTAATCGCTTAGTATATGAAGATCAGGGCACGCAGAGTCGACCTTACCTCAACAATACGCCAGTTGCGGAAGTTTTCAACGGTTCCACACCATTCAGGAGGACTATAAACAGGTTAATAAATCGCAATGGAATCTTAACTCGATAACTCACTTATTGCACAACGTGGTGTTGCCTCCAGTAGCCTCCCAAGACATATTGCTTGAAAACTCTTGCTTCTTCGTGCTGTTTGAGTTTGCACCACCAGAAACATGACTCGCCTCAGCAGAGACTGAAATGCCAAACCCAGAGACAGAGACGGCTGCAGAAGCTTTGAGAGAGTTTTCTCTTTCCTCCTGTGTCTCTTTGCTGCTGGAATCTATCTCGTGTGAAGATATGAGTCGGCCACCAATCTGGACCCTTCTCGAGAAAACATGCCCTAGTAGGAAATTATTGTCAGCCTAGTCTTAGTCGGTTAGGAGTGCAAGAGTACGAACCGTGTTTCTCTCCGAAAGACACTACATCGTCTTTAGTTTTTACACTGGCGATATCTGACTTGACTTCGTCCGTGAGTTCAAGGGATCCTGCATCCAAATACACAGTAACACGTGGAAACTAGTCGGAAGGTTAGCAAAAGCTTGGAAAATTCCCAGAGAAACTTACGCTATAAATCACGTGGATCTTCTGATGCTGTTCGTCATTCGCAGTAACGTCCTTACTCCCTTCTTGCATGGAGAATCCAGCTTTCGCTGCTGCAGAAACACCCCAAAGTCCGCCGCCACTAATTCGCTATCAGCCAATGACTAGAATGAGGGGATGTAGGATCAACATACGCCGAAGCCTCGATTGAAGTCTGACTAAACGAGGTCTTGGCCATTGAGGATTGCAGGCTGTTCTGCGTTTCAACAACAGTCATGGAGGAGGAGTCATCAACTCTGAACCGCGGAATGTGAGCTGGAAGCTGTACAAGGTAATTAGTAATGCTTTACAAAGGACAAGGAATTTCAAGGGCTTACCGCTCCAAGTTCTCCTACCATCGAGGCACCCTTGTTAGTAGCCTCAGGAGCAGCGATCTCGTAGGAATCGAAGAATCGCTTCTTGAGCTGAAAGGCTGGTGTAGACCATTGAAGTCAGTAGTCAATCGTGACGCCAAAAGATTATGCTTACTGTTAAATAGAGTCCTTTTGACGGAGTGATTCTTTGTCTTCCCATTGTCTTTGATGGTCAAGCGCTGCCCGCTGAGTAGACAATTGGTCCTGATGATGACGCTCCAATGTCTCTCGGTCAAGTCAGCTGCGGCACTTGAAATTGTCATTAGCCCGCGCCTCGATATTGTGTACTGGCACTCACGATAACTTAGATCCCGTTGCTGCAGTCCACTTATCACCCTGGAATGCAGATTTAAGTAGCTGAGCCCTAAGTTGATCAGTTGGCGATAGTATAATCGACAGATTCGAGAACGCCGTCAAGAACATACCACGATCGACTGTGCCTAAAAACCATTTTCAGGTCTTCGAGCTGGAATTTGACAGCTATTGGGTAGCTGTTAAGAATAATTATACCACAATCTGTATGTGTAATGCTACAGGGAGAGACATAGACGCTGCTGACAACATCTCTACAGTCGAAACCATTCAAGAAACCACCGGCCACTGGGCTGAAGACGAAAACAGTGCCGCAGCTTCGGTGAAGTTTATTAAACCTAAGCCATCCGATGATTCAACGCGCTTTGTCATCAGTAAGGACAAGGTATCAGGAGAAAGCAGGAACGTAAGTATTTACTTTCATATAGATCCATTGATTCCATTGTTACGTGACACTAATGCTGCAATAAAACAGATCCGATATGGCGAGGCTTTCCGCGCCAACTCATTAGGGCACGCCAAAAACTGGACGCTGGCTTCGCATATAACTCAACCAAGATCAGCTCGAAAGACGGAACTCGTGTGGGCGCACCTCGTAGGCGAGCATGGATCCATTTGTCTTTATAAAGCAGATGATCATGGGAATCGTGACTATGTCCGCGACAATGATAGGGTATATCTATGCCTCATCAATACCAACGGCACCAACCCGCAGGGGCCTCAGGTCGTCGACAGCATTTCTCTGAATCTTAATCTACATGCAGAAGCAATTTGGCATCCGAGCCAAACAGAGCCGCCTCCAGACTCTGAAGACACTTTTCTGCCTTTCCATATCAGGTTGCTGGACCCGTATGAAGGAGAGTTCGCGCCAGGTCCAAGGTCATGAATGCAGACTAGACCCTCACTATACATATGTGGGGGCCGCAGAATTTACAGATGTCAGTGGTCAGTCAGACCTAGAACTATCATTTTTGAATACGAGTTGAATCATTGAAATACGTTGTACAAGATGTTATCATGTGGCAGGAAGTCGTCAGCAGAACTGCAAAGCGTGATGAAGTTGTAGCATAAGTGGGATAAAAATGATCAATTCTGCCGATACGTTGAGTAAGGTTATTAAATCGGAAGCAAAAAACAAAATTTAAAATGCATGTCTCCAGAGCAATCTGACAAGTTCTAGTTTGTCCTGGAGCGAAATGTTTGCCACCAGTCGCATCGAGTCTGGTTCACAGCATTTTCACTTATTACGGCACCGGACTCCTCGATACTGACGAGGTTCCCGGCCGTGCCCCAACGAGAAAATCCAGCAGCAGTTCCAACCTCCATCCTCGGAACTCCATCAACCACGAAGCGCGTGATAATGCTTTGCAGAGTATCCTGCGCAACAGGTTTCAAGGCGGGATTCCGCGGATCGTTGAAGATGTACTTGAGATCCTGTGTGTGCAGTCCAGGAGTAACGTTAAACTGGTCTGTACAAGTATCAGTTATAGCTCCGCCAAACAATATGAAAGGGACTTACATGCATATCCTTCCCCTTGCATCACCTTATTTATACCGGCAAAGTTACAATCAATCACTGCTTCACCCCACAAGGCCATCTGTCGAGACCCTTGGTCCGTATATCCCAGACTCCCATCGAATTTCGGCGCATACAGCTCATCAGCAAGGTAGTTCTGTTCCGACTCAGAGAGCCCAGGTATGGAACGTTGAATCCAAGGAACAAAGTCCGCGTCAGTCATGTTATCCACGTCGAAGAAGAAGCCCCCTTCGAAGGCAGTGTGCGAAGCAAGGACCTTGACAGATTTGTCAAAGTCACCGCGTGCAAACATGGCATAAGGATAATCCAGGATGAGGTTGTTGTCCAAGCCTGGACCGTAGATGTACGTAGTGGCAGGCGCAGCGCCGATTTGAGCAGCGTTTGCTTTGATGATAGACTCAGACTTTGCTTCTCGCGCTTCTGCAAGTGATGTCACATTCAATGCATCCAGGAATCCTGTATACGCTGTCTCTGGCGTTTGGAAAGTCGGTATAAAAGCAGGCGATTGAGCAATAACTTGCGAAAAGGGTTTCTTGTCTTTGCCAAGCAAGTGCAGCAAAGCAGATCCTCCACCAGCTGACTCTCCCATAACAGTGACTTTATCCCGTGAGCCGCCGAAGAGATGAATGTTGTCTTGCACCCATTTCAGTGCGAGTCGTTGGTCTAGAAGTCCAGCGTTCAGGTCGCCGTCCTTCTCAACGTCGGGACCTGGGAGGAAACCAAGTGCGCCCAGACGGTAGTTGAGTGCGACGAAGATAATGCCTTTTTCATTGAGGGATTTAGCTTGTTGGAGAAGACCGGTGGGTTCGAAGCCCGGAGTTGGCCAGCCGTTCTTGGAGCTCAGGACATAGCCGCCACCATGGATCTGCTCGATCGTTAGCTGGAACATTGAAGGATGGGAAGTCGTGACTTACCCAAACCAATACAGGCGTATTGCAGCTTTTCCCTCGTTTTGCATCGTCAAATACCTGGCGCGGGACATGCACATCAAGAAATAAACAATCTTCCGTCGTCGGCGGCGGTGGTTTCCCGGTTGCCGGCGTATAATTCTTAATATCAGCTTCCCAAGACCCAAGGCTGAACTCCTTCCCATTCGAATATTCAGCAGTCGGCTTCACAGCTCTTGCCTGCCAGAGAGGAATGCCTTGAGGACAAGCCCTGACTTCATCTCCAGTCTGAATCTGATCGCGATTTGCCAGAGGAGGGACGGGAGCACGAAATCTGAGATTGCCGGTTGGAGGTTGTGCGTAGCGAATGTTGGAGAACTTGTAGCTATCTCTGATGGGATCGTGAGAGAGTGCGCGATGGAGTTCATAACCGAGATCAACTACTGGGAGGGTCGCAGGCTTTGGTGTTGCGACGACGAATGTTGCTAGAAGGAACAGAGTAAGAAAAGTGTTTGGAGTGCCCATGTTGAATGTATTGTGTAGAGATCGAGGTGGAAAATGATATCTTGAGTTCTTTTAGACTTTACCATATATCGATGATTATCACTACCTCTTTTATATCTGAAGCCATCTAATATTCGTACATAACCTCGGTCAATTATCTATGCTTGAGGTAACCGAGTTCTACTGAATCTGGAGTGGCTGTCAGACGAGAGGCAGTGCAATGCTGTCAGATTTGTCATATGCTGACCTGGGTGTCGGAAACTTGGCATCCGAGAAACAGAAGTAAGCCACAGTCAATTCAATTCGGCCGAGTCCAAAATACTTGGCTATTCACGGATAGATACTTGACAATTATTCGGGTCAATAATTGAACGTTGAGTGGCTGTGTATTGAAATGCTCAAGAGTGTTTTGACTATGGACTCGTGTTCGGATCAATGACCCCATTGACGACACCAATTGACCATCAACTCCTCCGTAATCGGTCCAGCATTTCTAATAGTAGGACTAGCCTTCTTCGTCCTCTCCATCTCAAACCTGAGGAACTGACCCTGCTTCTTCCCTTCCAGCAATCCACGATACGTATCGAGAAGCTTGACACCAGGGTTTCTCTCAAGATCGACATCCTTCCCTTTCGCGCTAGCTTCCAACCTCTCAACCCATTCTTCAAAACTAACAATCTTCATCGCACCGCCATAAAAGTTCTTGACAGCTGGTGCGATTGTGGACCAATCTGCCACTGACGGATTGACACCGTGGAAATATCCTGATATGTCACCGACTAACTTGGGAGTGGTGATACCAGCGATGTCGAGAACCAGACCGGAGATGTCCTCAACAGGTGTCCAGGCGACCTCTTGCTGCGCACCGAGATGATCTGGCAGAACACCAAGATACACCGAGCTCGCGATCAGACTTGGTATAAACTCTTGTTTATTCCACAATCCCTTCTGCGCTCTTGGTCCAGCGATTTGTCCGACTCTCACAGACGCAGCGTGAATACCAGACTTCTCCACAGCGGTGTCAAGGATTAGACTTGCTGCAAGTTTAGATCGACCGTAGCCCATTTGGGGAAGTGTAACATCTGTAAGAGGCTCTTCAGGAACAGGGTCAGAAGACTTCCATCCATCAGCAGTGCCAATACTAGAGATGAAAACAATAGGCACGTGTTTCGCTGCCGCAGCTGAGAAGTCGATTAAATGCCGTACACCACGAATGGAGCTCTCGAAGGATGAGACGCTGATGTTGAAGTTGACAGGCCAGGCGTTGTGAATAACTCGATCAGCAATGGCGACCAGATCATCGTACTTGTCTTGTCCGAGACCAAAGTCAGGTAGCGATAAATCTGCTTGGAGAAACACAACTTTGGAAAAGTCTTGTGTCAAGCCGCGGGTTTCGTTAATTGAAGGTTGGCGTGATGCGCCGCCGTCTTCAGCGCGGTTGAGAGCGATGATTTTGGCGACAGATGGTAGGTTGCAGAGGTCATGGAGCATATAAGCTCCCAGAGACCCAGTCGTGCCTGTGATCAAAACTGTTTGGTTCTCGTTGGCCGGAGGAGATTTGTCAGACTTGACTGCAGGAAGGTTCTCTGTGTACTTGGAGATGAGTCTCTCGGTTTCCTTGATCTCCTTCGTCGCATCCGGTGATCCAGAGAGAATGTAACCAGCCAATTCCTTCGCAGTAGGATTTTGATAAACAGTGCGTGGCTCGAAATGGGTGGCGTCGATGTTTGCTGCCTGCAATGCTATCTTGAGGATCTTGGTGACGTTCATGATCTGAAGTGAGTCGATTCCCGCGGAGAAGAAATCCCGATCCACTTCAAGATCATCGACGCCAAGTCTGGTCTGGAAAACCGCGACGATCGATTGCGCAAGTGCTTCTTCGTTAGCAAGATCAAGAGCAACAGTCGTATCATCACCACCGCCTTGTGCCTTCTCGTAAAGGTTCTTGATGAACTGCTCGTACAGCTTGACAGTAGCTGCCCGCTGCACAGTCGCCTTGCCAGCGCGCGCAAAAGGCAAAGCTGGATCCGCAACAGCAACCAAATCCTTCGTGATCCTTCCATGACCTACCGTTTCAGAATTAGCCATATCGACAGTCGGCCAAACCTTGTCAATAAACTCCTTCTTCTCCTCCTCATCCTTCGGGATGGCATGTTCAACAGGCTCAACAATGAGCGCAGCCTGGAACCTGCCCTGTCCGACCACCAAGGCACCATTAACAAGCGGATGGCCTGCAACAGCAGCTTCAATAGAAACAGGATTGAGTTTCTCACCATTGGAGAATACAATGATATCATCTGCGCGACCTTTGTATAGCCAGTGGTCCTTCAATGTAGGATGGGGTTGGAATATGTCCTTTGTGGACCACTCTGATAGTTCGGGAAAGATGTAAAAGACCGATTGGTTTCCTGGATCGGACATGTCTTTTCGAACAATGACGAATTCGTATTCGTTGGGGCCGCGTTGACGCCAGTCGATGTTCATTGTTTCGCTGTCGAAGACGAAGTATTGCCAGAGTTTTGGGTCGGTCGGATGGTAAAGCGCGTACGGAAAGGACCTGTATTGTTAGCACATAAGGGTTATATGGTGAAGGTTACCTACTCTGTCGATGCGATGAGGTTATTCAACTTGACACCTTTCTCAACAAGAAAGTCTCCAACGGCCGGCGACAAGTTACCTATTCTAGTCAGTCATCGAACCATCCTTGGCATCTATATAACTTACCTCCAGCAAACTTCAAGAATTGAAGCTTCGATAACGCCTCAACGCCCTTGTCCGTCGCCGCAAGCCCCTCCACAATAGAAGGCGGCAAAACAACACCCTGAGCCCCAGACCCCTCTAAACTCTCCAAAACCGAATCAACACCTAAAGGTTTATTCGGAAGCGACATGACAGTAGTAGTCTTGGTAAAGATCCCCGCAATAGTCGCATAAACACCCGCGGCATGAAACATAGGCATTGACAACAGAATCTTGGTGCCCTCGCCGCCCCAATAGTCCAAGTGAAAGGGACAGCCGTTCAATGAACCCATGCGCAACATGTTTTCTAACGTGCAGAACATGCCCTGACGGGCGACGATAGGTTTGGGAATGCCTGTGCTGCCACTTGTATGCAGGACTACGAGAGGATCCCAGCGTGCTTGGTCGATGGACTTTTCGTAGGGGAACGGTGATGAAGAGGCATTGAGAAAATGCTCGACACTGTCAATAATGCAGAGTTGCATTTTCCGCTGTTCAAGACATGGTTTCATAACCGCCTCAAAACTCTCAGTACAGAACAAAACATTGCATTTCGTATCCTCAAACAGAGACAGCTGAACAGCAGGTGTGTTTCTGGGGGAAACGAAGAGTGCTTTGAAACCAGCTTTGATACATGCGAAAAGAATGATACAATATCGCATGTCACTGGGACCGATGTAGGCGATGGTAGGAAACTCCTCGTCATCGGGTTTCCTGGTGATTGACTGGGATAAAGAATGGGCCAGGTAGTCGATGGCGGTGTTGAATTCTTGGAAGGTCACTGGCTTCCAGCCACGTTGCGCATTGTCGGACGAAGGGATGGACAGAAATGGCCGTTGGGGGTCTTCTGAGGCGATTTTCTCAATTAATTTGACCAAGACGTGATTTTCGGATTGTTTCTCATGTTGCTTCTGCATTAGGGCTGAGAAGCCGCCTGGAGCTGGGGCTTCAGTTTGTTGCATATCGAGCGGAGACATAATGTACGATGTAGATGGAAATGATGAGATGGGATTTGGATTGTTGGAAAGTCGAACCAACAGCCAAGCCCTTGATTATATACCCCATTGTAGCAGGTGCTTGAACTATTGGGCTAGTTTCTGTTCAGAACCAACAGACCAACCCTACCCAATCAATTACCGCCCAATTCCCGCGGAGCTTTGAGGCGTTCTAAAGTCCGAGCTAGATTCTTTTGATCTGGCCATCTGGAAGAAAATACCGGGCTTAAGATCTGCGATTTTGTTCTGTTTTGGTGTTTTGAAGTCAGTGCGTCATCGGAGGTCGGCATCAAGAGACTCTGGCAGAGTGGAAATGTCGGCGATGGTCGGGTCCGAAAAACCGATCGATCACTCATGGGTGCCAGATTCAAGCACCCAATTGAGCACGGTCACTGCGCCATGTCTCATAACGTTAGACTGATGGCTGGGGCTTTGGCAACTTATTGCCGTGGCATAACAGTCGCAACTGATGGATCCGACGCGTTCGATGACGGAAACATTCCTTCTGGAAAACGGGAGGCTCGGTTATGAATGGGTAATGTCTTGGCGGAACCCTGTTGCCTGGCAAGCGATCGGTTTCTCGTATTACAGTGGAGATAGAAGCTCCAAACACGAAATTATCTCATCCCAGCGCTATAGGGTATTCTTTCGACTTTCCTCAATATTGCACGTCAACAACGCGTCTGACAATCGCAGTTAAAAAATTATAACAGATTAATATTCAAAATAGTTTCGAGATACTTTCTAGAAGATGGATGACACATTCCAGCCCAGGCCATCATTGGTGCATCGCTCGCCATTTATCCTTGGGTGGGAAAACGGCTTTGGTCTTGTTGTTCCGAATACCACGTCGAAAAACATTTATCTGACTCAAGACTGTTTATCCGTCCCAATGGAAGTCCCTAGATGACCGTGAAGTTGAGTCAAGTTTACAAAATAACTCACTTCCGGAGCACTCGGCTTGACAAAACAGGTCATCTGTCGCCTCACTGCCGATCGAGTGCCGGCACTAATCTTAGGACCGCGGGATGTCGTCTAGCGTGACGGATGTTCCACGGACAGGGGAGGGAATAACAAAGTTCCGAGCCACTCCGCCGTTAAACCCGAAGGCGCCGTGGCTTGCACCGTTTGCACACTTTATGCACGTTTTCACAATCTGGGATAAATATTGGATTTCTTATCTGCAGTCACCAACCTCAATTTTAAGGACTTTCGTGTTGCACAAAATTCTTGATTGAGCAATCATGTCATGATCTGACGCTGCCGAATGAGCTGATTGAGTCTCTTCAGCCAGCCACATCTTTTATTGGAGTGGACTGAGGTGCAAGAAGCCAATATTTGGTTTTCATTTGGGTTGAACAACTTTGAAATATGGATGACATGCAGATGTCAGTGTCGCAGTCGAGTTGTGCCGACACGTCAAGCAACGTCAAAAGTGAAGTTTAGATAAATGCCAATAACCTGTTGATTGTTTTTGGTATCGATGAGTTTCCCTGCAATCGCACTTGGTTGTCACTACGTCGTTGAATAGAGCATGATTGGCCTGTTTGAAGATGGTGGGAACAATTTCTGAACCATATAATGACCCCGGGGATCCCCTTGATACGTATCTCAGCGCAGCGTCAACACCATCTTTTTGAATTCGTCTGCAACGAGCCAATTTGAGTGCCCGTTGGGGGCGCTGAATGGACAATTTATCTGCAGGCCTTTCGACCACACCATACGAACATGAAGCATGTCGCAGCCATTCATAAACACCTACTCTCAGAGATGCCTTGGAATTGACCAATGAGGCTTTGTATGTAGACACGCTGAGAGGCCTCAGCTTGTGAAATCTGTCGATCTCACCCGACTCTGATCTGGAGCTGGAACACCATCCTCCTCAGGTAGCTCGTCTTCAAGTACCTGCCATGCAGACTCTGAAGCCTTCTTCTTACTAAATAGGCTTCTGACTGTAGAATTGGGAAACGTCCTTCGACGGAATGCAGCTGAACTGCCAGACATGTTCTTCCCCCGCTTCTGCAGTACAGTTGTCTAAGCTATAAAGAAGGCATCTCGCCCCTTGAGAGCCTGATCCAAGTACGACGTAGTACAGTACTCGATTTGCACACCATTGTATGACCTCATTCGCAACCCAAGATGTTAGTCAGCATGATTCAACACTTGAAGATAGTGCTTTATCTAACAGAGTCACAGGCTTCTCAGCACTCTCTTCCTCGCCTTCCCACTGACAGTCGCCTCGTGGCCACATATCGAAGCCTGCCGTAAAGCCTGGCCCGGTACCTCCCCTCCACATCCTCGTCTCCCACCTTGACTGACACCACCCAGCCGAACCTTGCGCCTACATAGCCGGCAACGTAATGGTCCTCGGAACCTGCGAAAGCGTCTGCGAAACCAACAACTGCCCCAACAACCTCATCTGCAAACCCCGTCGCTGGACCCGTCACTGCGACAATTGCGGCGGCGATCTCAATACTGGTGGTAACCGTGGTCAGACGCATGGAACGGACCATGGTCCTACTATCCTCTAGGATGAGAAGACTCCTCCTCTGCCGGATGAATGGGAACGGATTAAGCTGTTGGTAGAGGAGGTTTTGAGGATCGTGCATAAGAAGGCTGCTGCTGAGGAGAGTGGTGGAAATGAGACGTTTGGGGGTTTGGCGAGGTTGTTGTTGACTTACTTGGCTCAGATATTACAGATGTGAGTGTTGTCAACGATGCTACCATGTATCAAGACACAATATCAATTTGGTAGACTTCGAATTCTGAAAAAGGTCTTGGAAGTAAAATAACCGTGACGTCCTCCATCTACAATCCCCCACGATGGTGTTTATCCATAACAACAGTTTAACCTAGATATTGGCTATATGATGGCTTTAGTCCAAGATCAGGTACAAATCACGCCTTTAGGGGCAATTCGCCGTTATACCCTTCTGACTTTTCTTTAAATAACAGGTATCGGATAATAAGGTGAGGTAAATGAGTAAGCAGCTGACGAGCCTCACAGCAACGAGTTAGGTTTGAAGCCTTGGTAGACTACAAAAGTAAAGGTCGTTTGAAACAAGAACATAGCTCTCAGTCGGAAAGACAGAAATTGAACCAAGGATCGAGTGAAATTGCGGCTACTTATCTTAGATATCATTGATATGGTCGCGTCATGGGGCACGTGAGAGCCCTGATATAGAACAAATCGTGAACAATATGATGACAAGATCGGATATTTAGCTCATTTTAATCGAATGCACCTTGTATATCCAGAACGTACCACGACAGAAGATAAAGACGTATCTAAACTTTACGTATTCAATTGCAAATAGGACGTATCCGAAGCGGCGAATGGTCGCGGGGGTTTACTCAAGAATGACAACGCGTAGCGTCATGGTGATAATGCAAGCCATACCGTCATATCCCCTCTCGATGGACGCGGGAATGACGAACTGTATCTCCTCATCATCCCAACGCATGTGAAAGCAACCTTTTATGTTTAAAAGCAGGCAATCGCCTACAATCTAAATTGTAATTTTATTCGATTCATTAATTGCCGCATCAATTCTATTTGCAATATATTTTAAGGCAACGAATAGCAATATGAGTGCACCATCCGTTATCGTCGTCCCGGGTCCGACCGATGGCACCCAACAGCCAGGACAAGACCCAGCCGAGCGTAAGGCCGTCCGCAAGCGACATGCATCGAGTCATTCACTTATAAGTTCCATCTTTAGTGGCATCTAAAATTGAACGAGTCCTAAGCGAAGAAAGTCATCCGAACGCCGAGGAAGAAAAGGGACCGTTGAAGGAGCTCATCGGTAAACAACGTCAACAAGCCGACATAATACAGCGCTAATGATTGCGAACCAGCAGCTCACCAGGATAGTTTATACAGATACCTCAGTGTATGTCATTTTCAACCCGCTGATTATGCGCGTGGTAACTTACATCTCTACAGTGGGAGGACCCCGTCCGCACACTGAGCTCGTACCTTGCGGCGCTGAGCGTCTTGTTCGGAGCACACTATCTGCCTCTGACCTACTGGGTAGTCAAGGCTGGGGTAGCAGTCTTTGGATGTAGGTGCTATTATAGTTTCGGATAAACACATGTTGACTTGGATATATCAGTTATCTCCCTCTCAGAAATTGTCGGCCGAAACCTTGGCTATGACTCCTTCCTCTCCCGTCTCCGCCCTAGCGAATACAAGACAGTCCCAGAGCCTGTTCTCAATGCCACTTTGAAGGATATTCATGACTTTATCCAGTATTCTGCTATCCAAGTACAGAAAATCATGTTTGGAGAAGATCTTGGAAAGGCCTTTGCTGTACGTTGTTACCTAAGATACCGGTGTGAGCAGAACTCTTGATTAACAACTTTATAGGCTTTCACTGGATTCACAGCTCTCTACCTGCTGATGAATATTGCATCCCCATTGTCGCTAGCTGTACTAGGTCTAACTTCTCTCTATGTTGCCCCTCTTGTTGCTTCATCACATGGGCGTGCTGTAGCTCAAGACGCAACGGAACAAGGTCAGAGGCTAGCCAACACTGCCGCAGAAAAGGCAGGAGTTCTTGCCGAGGACACCAAGGCCAAAGCGGCAGACCTTTCCGTCAAGACACGTGAGACCGCTGGGACTGTGCAACAGAACGTTGGGAATCTCGCGCAGTCCGGCAAAGAAACCATCAATCATCTTTCTTCTCAGTCCATGAACAAGGCCACAGATGTGTCTCGAGCAACAGGTGAAAAGGTTGCAAAAGTGCAGCAAGGCGTTGGTAATCTGGCTCAGTCCGGCAAAGAAACCGTCAGTGATCTTACGTCTCAGGCTAGACAGAAGGCCACAGATGTATCACGAGCGACTGGCGAAAAGGCTGCAAATTTGAAGGATATGGGAGTTGACGCTGCCAACAAGGCTCCTCGGCTTGTGAGCACGAGCACAGAACGTGCGGCGAACTACACTCATCGAACCATCCCAGGCACTGTTGAAGAAGGCACCCAGAACTACAGGCATGATGCGGGTGCGGCACGAACTATCCCAGGTACTCATGAGGAAGTCTCGCACAGCTACAGGCACGACGCTGGCGGGGCATATTCGAATGAGATCTATGAAACCCCAAGACAGATGAGGGATCCTGGAACTGTCGACACGAGTTATCGCTCCCCTGCTACCTCGGGAAAACGGGGCGATGTAGCATTTCGCATGTCGGCTCGCTAGATCGCCGGCAAGTAGACCTGCTTTGAGTTTGATCTGCCACCGCTGATCAGTATACGGTATTGTTACTTTAAGGGGCTTTCTATACTATTGAACCTATGTATTATATAGTTATTTATCTTTTCTCTCTCTTAGTACCCTGTATAAGAATGCGCTACAAGTCTGTCTTGTACTATTTTAACACTTGCTACTCAGGCTTCCAAGATAAGATAAGCTTGTAATTAACATTGCGTAACTAGTCGAAACGTAATCGCGAAAAAGCATTCACTGTTCTGGGAAAACTGTGATTTTATAATTGAACGGGTGCCATTGGCTCCCCCGAAGGATGGCTCCCATGATCTATCCTTCGGGAACAGCCCGACAATCTGC
This sequence comes from Fusarium sp. FIESC RH6, assembly GCA_022627095.1. NCBI lineage: Eukaryota > Fungi > Ascomycota > Sordariomycetes > Hypocreales > Nectriaceae > Fusarium > Fusarium sp. FIESC RH6. Next base: position 44,692 of record JAJALC010002370.1, on the reverse strand, counting down.
CCTGTTCAAAAATATTCTCCGGTTGACCAATTAGCGGTAACTCATTTTCAGATTACGCGTCCTGGACCATGCTTTGCCCCAGCCACTAAATCTCGTCACCCTAGTTCCCGTAGCTTCACAATGCTAAAAAGGAGCCACTTTATGCTTCGGCTTGTGGGAGATCCTAAAAGGACGCGAATATTCCTCTACAGCAAAACAACCGAGTTGACAAATCGAAGGCGAAAACATCCACTTCCGTAGCAAAGTCGCAAAGGGCTTGCGTAACTTGGACTTTAAGCTACAGGGTTTTCAATTGCTCGACGGTCGTCCTTTTTGGTATATAACGATACAATGTCTTCTCCAAAGTCAATTCATCACCACACACACACTCAACAATCTCCTTCTATCCAACCATCAAAATGGTTGCTTTCAAGACTCTTGCTTCTGCCGGCTTGTTGCTGGCCAATTTCGCTTCCGCTCATCCTGGTGAGAAACATGATCATCAACAGATCAAGAGGCAGATCGAAGCCCGTGACACTATTGCCAATTTGGGTCAGAGATCGTTGAATGCTTGTTCTGGTTCTGACCATGCGCTGGCACTCAAGTCTCGCTCAATTTCGCGCCGAGCTCGAAAGGTCCAGGAACTTCGAGAGAAGCTCGGCATTAAGACCGGTATGTTGGTATTCTAACACTCCATTACCATTATACTGACTCAAGCAAAAGCACCTAGGAAGCACCGCCGTGATGAGGATGATATCGTTGCTTGGGAAGGTGTCAACCATAACCAGACCGGTATTTCCAAGAACAACATGTTCACTCCTCTCGAGACCGTCTTTGGCGCCAACTCCAGCTGCATCTTATCTCCTGAGGTCACTGCCGGGCCTTACTATATAGTCGGCGAATATTTGCGATCGAACGTCATTGAGAAAGAGCACTGCGACGGAGTTCCTCTGTTCCTCGAAGTCCAATACGTCGACGTTTCTACTTGTGGAGCAGTTCCTAACTTAGCCACTGATGTGTGGAACTGTAATGCCACCGGTGTTTACTCCGGCGTGAGCTCTCAGGCTGGCATCGACACCACTTTCCTCCGGGGTATTCAGATCACCGACAATGAAGGTGTGGTTCAATTCGAAACTATTTTCCCCGGACACTACGAGGGACGTGCCACGCACACACATCTCCTTACCCACGCCAACGCCTCCGTTTCCCCCAACGGCACAATCCAAGTGTGGAACAGCCCTGTTTCACACATCGGACAGCTTTTCTGGCCAGAAGATCTGCGCAAAGAAGTCGAGGCGACTGCCCCTTACAACACCAACGATGTCGAGGTTACTACCAACGAAGAAGATATGTGGTCTGTCCTGCAGGCCGATGAGTCCTACGATCCTTTTCCTCAGTATGTCTATCTCGGCGATACTGTTGAGCAGGGAATCTTTGCTTGGATCCAGATCGGTATCAATGTCACCGCGGATCACAGCTCGGACGAATACTATGGAGTTGCTGGATACTTGGACAGCGAGGGTGGTCATGCCCTGGACAGCGGTATTGGTGGTGGTAATGGTGGTCAAGGAGGCAGTCCCCCTGGAGATAGCGGAACCCCACCTGCCGGCCGGCCTACTGCCACACCTTCATCTTAGATAGGTATGGATGTCCTTGATCAGCAACTCAAACAATATACCTAGGTCGTGTATCTCGTGGACAATCTCAACAAATACATCCCACCACCTTTAAATACAACAAGGAGGCAGTCAGGATACACATCACAGCACGTTTAACCGTGATAAGCTGAAGTGTATAAGGGAGGAGTTCCAATTGGGGAACAATGAGTTGAACTTCTGGTTAGTTGAAGAGTATCTTTTGGGGTCGTTCTGTCCCGGTATCACATAGTTTGGGATTGACAATGAACTATTACCTTGAACCCCGATCACTTAAGCAAGCAGGTAGCTGAAAACCCAAGGGTTCTAGACCCTCCAACAGTGTTCTATAATTAAACGATTAGTGACGCTAAGCTTATTTTCAGGGGTCTCACCAGCCTGATTGGTGGGGTTGACACGTTAACGCCTCGCTTCTTGCAGCACTAACTGCTTTTTCTATAGCACTTCCAGCTATTGATTCAAAGACTGAACTATTGATCAATATGTGGAAATAGATATGAAAGTCTTGGCATAGATATTTATTCCCCTGATTTACGTCTTTCTCTTCTCTTCCGTTTCTCCATCCATGCCCAAAGCTATTGCAAGATGCGATCCAAGGTTTGGACTCTTTGCCACGGATGCTGTGTCAGCTGGCCCTTGCAAGCCGAGATCTTCATGTAAGTGGAATGAACCGAACCATGAGCATGTGTCGCACGAATCTGTCTAACCAAGAACACCTCCAGCGTTAGATGAAGTAACGACGGCGTCTACAATTGCAGGAGTAGAGTCAGCCACGACGGCTGTGGGCACATCGACGCATGAATCCTCCGGAACGACAACCTTGGAGGCGACTACAGCGATCTCTAATCTAGACAATCCTTCTGAAACAACAACATTCGAAGCGATCACTACTTCTTCTGTCGACGAACCGTCCTCTCACACAACAGAACTTGAGACCACCACGGCTACCTCTGTAGTAGAAACCGCCGCGACATCGGATGCCTACACAACTACCATGGCGACGGAGGAAGCTCACACAACTACCGATATCATCATGACCGCAACATCGGATGAGCAGACAACAACCACTGTCGCCTCAGAGACTCAGACAACTACCGACATCATCACCACTACAACTTTAGAGACCGAGACTACCACCACCGCGGCTGAGGCCATCCCAACCTTTCAAATAATCGGTAGCGGCGGCGTCGCAGATGGCGCAGCTCTTCAAGGTCATGACAACCCTGATGCCATCGCCCTGATGTTTAACCCTGGCCCTTCCAACGGGTTCCGACCAAGAACATACATCCTCGAGCCCGGCACCGGCCGCGTCAAAGATCGAGACAATGGCCGGTATCTGTGCGGAAACTATCAATGGTCGAATACGGTTGATCCAGCCTATACTTTTGCGTGTTCAGGCACCCCCGGTCCCAACCAGATCAACGATTACCTGACCTGCCGGATCGTTAGAGGCAAGCTCCTATGCACGGTTCCGCAAACCATATGCTACCAGGAAGAGATCGGCTTAGAGGTAACATGCGAAACTTCCTCCAGCAATGAGATTTTCGATCACCTTTATCTCACCGTGGTTGGTGAACAATACATCCTTATTGGTAGAGGTGGACTTGGTAGTGCTTACGTACCTATAGACCTCATTGCTCAAGAAGTATAAGGTCATGGGCTAAGAATGACTCTTTAGGATGTGTTGTCTTCATGTAATTTATAGTAGAAGCTATTTTTGCGGCCTATGATTGAGCATTCAGCGGCATGCGGGATCATGGATGAAACCTTTTGTTCTTGCCACACTAGCGAAATTTGTATATAACGCCGCTTCACGTCATTGAACATTATTCTCTTTCTTAAGATCGAGGAGCAGGAACTGCTTACACTGGGGGCAAGCACTGCGATGATTCGGACGGTTGGGATTTGACGAGGTTATCAAGGGGGCGACTGGGAATAACTCGGAAGTCATTTAAATTTCATCCTGAGGTACTTACGTAAGGACTTTCGTTAGAATATAGGGTGTCCGGCGAGACATTGCAGAACGCTAGACAATTATATCTTAGACCATATGCTTGTACACCAAGCAGTCCTTCAAAGGAATCAGTAGGCTGCAGTTCGGTAGATCGAGCGACATGTCTCCCAATTGATTTATGTCTGTGTCTTTCTGTGTTCCCAGCCAGCCACTGCCCACGTGGAAAGGATCTAGATTCAATAGTTGCAGCAGATAAGAGCGAAGCTAGCCCGGTCTATCAGCTCAGCTGCTCGTCTGAGACATCGCTAGTGTGCTTAGTACTAAAATAAGCAACGATGGAACAAATCCGCCACAGCGGTTACGCCCGCTATCACGGTGATAGCTAAATTTTACAGGCTGTTCTACGCCTGGGTCAGTGTGTTGCAAAAATCACTCAATTATCCTGGTATGGTCTGGACCCTTGAACCATATTCAGTGTTTCAGAACTATTGGCAATAGCTAACAATACTATACTGTACTTGCATTGATGTAGGCCAAGTGCTCAATAACTCAAGCCGATGGTAATCAAGAGTGAGTGAGTGAAAGCTCACCGAGACATATATAAGACGTGCATAGGTCTCAAGTAAACACATATGATCATTCGTGTTTATCCTCTCCATTAACATTCTCCTCCATCACTTATCACAATGTCGGAAGTCATCGCCGAAGATCTCGTCGGCGCCTCCTTGAAAGCCTTTGCCAAAGGTGCCGGCGAAGAAGGCGTCAAAGAGATCTGTTCATCACTGATGGGTAGCCTCATTGGCGGAGGCGATAACTCCAGTGCTGAAGCCGATGCAAAGATCCTCGATCAACTTAGCCAGATCATGTCCAGCCTGACCCAAGTCCAAGATTCTCTGCAGCGAATTGAGCAAGCTATCGCTCAGGTGGATCTTGACGTTGTTGCCGTCGGCATCCAAAAGGAGAAATCCATCATCACCTCGAGGTACGACAGCTACTATGACGCCTTGAATGGTCTTGCTGCAGCGGCAAAAGCGAAAGATCGCATCTCCTTTTCACAGTGGCGCGATCGTCTTGTTGAGGAGTCTATCCAAGTCAAAGACGACATCCCTTCAAACCTAAATGTCATCCACGGGTTCATCGTCGACCAGAACTACCTCGGAAAGCTAGCAAACGACGCCATCAAGATTGCTGTAGATATGTTCGATTTCTACAGTAAGGTGAAGCTTCCTCTTCTCAAGATCGCCATGGTTGAGATCAAGGGTATTCACCTCCTTCAGTTTGCTGGGGCAGCGAGTAAGGATACTGGTGTCAACTTTCCCGATGCTTCAAGCGCCGTTGAACGGGCACTGTCGCATCTAGAAGAACAAGACCAGGCACTTCCGAAAGCAATTGGTCCCAAGACTTATGGTCTTGTATCTACTATTCTCACTGCGTACCCCAAGCCGGCGTCAGCTTGTATTAGCGCTTATGAAACAAGGGGACTCACTTACGGGAAAAGGAATGGCGAGTCAGTGTGGTACGGAGGGGAGAACGCCCAAATGTGGCATATTGAGCCAGCTAATGACGGACCCATCGTTACCGATGGCTCCAAGGTCAATGGATTCCGTTTGTTGCACGTTGATTCCAAGAAGTACATTGCCATTCAACCGAAAACCTCAACAGCACCGTTCATTCTCCCATACTATGATCTCACAGCGGTCGATTCCTCCAAAGATGCAGCCATCTGGAATTTTCATCTGACATCTGACTGGAAATTCCACATCCAATCGCAAGCCTATCCGGATACCTATCTTACCGGGATAAACTACAAGGATGACAGCTATCAGCCTCTTCATTACATTTACTTGGCGAGAGACTACGGCAGTCGTGCAAAGGATACCCAGTCATTCATTGGAAACACGTATCAAGGATCAGTAAATGACTTCTGGCCTGGCAACATTACGGAGGTGCATGATGGAGAGTATCTACTTCCAGGATCCTATCTTGAAGATAACAACCACAAGAACTTCAGATTTACCTTTCAAGACAATAAGCTTGGAGTTTGGGATGTTGGGAATAAGGCATGGAAGTGGGATTCAGGTGTAGCCATTGATACATCGTCTGATCCATACCTCAGATTTTCGGGTGCTGGTATATTGACGCTGTACCAGAACTCCAAACAGATCAGGACCTGGGGTCCAGTAAGTCCAGGTGGAACGAATTATATACTCGGTGTAACGTTTGGGGGCGCCTTGGTGATTGAGACCGGCGACGCTATGTATCCTAACTGGTCGAGTGAATAGGAGGACTAGATTCAAGTTCTTTACACTATTTCAAATTGAATATTTGATAATGACCTCTCCGACCTTTCACGAGCAGATTGTCATGCACGTAGGAGATTCGGATAGTTAGAACAGCATATATAGTCAACAAAACAATACTGATCGGATTCTTTTGAAAGCACAAACCTCTTGCTGTATGAAGCTAAGTCACGATGCATTTGCGGAAAGCTCTCTCAACAATGACTCCAATGACACTCGTCACCCGAGCTTGAAAGAAACACCGGCGTTGCTAATAGTGTTTTCGACTTCTCGCGTTGAAATCTTTATGACTCCCAGTCTTGCACTGGACTCTCTTCTTGCCCTACCCTAAAATACGGTTCGAGCTGGATAACCAGGCCCTAGGCTAGAAGAAAAGACGATGCCAAGCTTTTTCAAAAGGGATTAACAGCAGGCCTGCGGCACATTGCCCAGACTCATTCGGTCACCATTTTACAAAACTCAACTATGTCATCTCACCACTACCAGCACCCCCATCAAATATTAATTTTCGTATCAACTTCAATTCCAGCCAATTGATTATCCTTCGCCTCTTACTCAACGTGGCGTGCTCGGCTACACCGGCCGGGAATTACGTGCCGTCTTAGACTCTCGGCACATAACCCGAGCTTAGCTCAAACCCTCTTGGCTTTCGCCCGCCAAGAAGCTACATTATTTCCAGAGCGCCAAGAGTATCCATACCAAGTCTCTAAAGCCCCATAAATGAACCAGGCGTGCGTAAGCAGACGGCCAGAATCAAGGAACACAGGTCTTGGGTGTTGGGCTTTGACTTGAAGGTTTGATGATACGCTGGATGACGTTTAATTTTTGGTACTCATATAGGATGGATGATTTCCCTGTGGATAATTGATCTGCATTTAATTATTGTTAGTGAATTTGAGATCAATTGATCTACACTGTCAAAATGGTTTCACAAAATGTCTTCAATTTATGCCAAGGGACTGAGACTGTTAGTTCAGTTTTAGCGAAAGACCCAAGTCAATCACCCGGCGACATCGTCAAACGTTTATACCACCGCGACCACGATAACAAAGCAACACCCCCACCGTCACCTCCAAACGAGTCCGTCAGCGCAGTCGAAACAGCCTTCCAATGCGGCCGTTGGGGTCCTACGAAACCAAGCCAACTCTTCCTCCAAGCCTTCGCCGACGCTCTACAATGTCTCGACAAAGATCCAATGGCTGGAGTCGTATCTCCTCCTCTCATGGGCACGCATGGCACGGTACCTCTTACAGTCATCGCCCCTCTTGCGGATATTATGCGCCATACCGCGAACCTGATCGTGCGCGCTCAAAAAGAGGTATTCCTGATTACATGCTCCTGGGCTCCATCTGTAGCGCAGAGATTGATTAAGCAAGCCCTGATTGAGCTATCAAGACGCGCGGGGCAGAGGGGAGAAAGAGTCGTTGTGAAAGTCATGTACGACAAAGCCACGGCAGCAAATGTCAAGAACCCACATCAACACGTCAAACAAAAGTCATACACTTCCGATTCAGTCGACCTTCCTGCACCCGAAGAGATACCGAACATCAATATGGAAGTTGTCAGCTTGCACAAATACGTCTTGGGAACATTGCATGCCAAGTTCTGTGTTGTGGATCGCAGGGCTGCGGCTGTCATGAGCAATAATACTGAAGACAACGATAACCTCGAGATGATGATTCATGTCGAGGGGCCTATTGTGGATAGCATATATGACACTGCTCTGATCACTTGGAACATGGCTCTCAACCCACAGCTTCCGTTATGCGGCGATTCTCCACCGCCATCTGAGAACGGTGTGCATCAAGCAACCGAAGTGCCTGTGTTTCACGACCCATTCACAGCCCAAGACCAAGTCGATGCTACCGACCCAGCACTCAAAGAACATACCCCAGAGGATCCTCACTACGACGATGACATGGCAGGCGAAGTGCGACGCATGCAAGCAAGCTACGAAGACAAAGATCATGAATCCCTCCTCCAAGCAGCTAATCGCAAACTCAATGTTGCGGCTCCAAATAAGGTTGAGCCTAGCGGACCCGAGATCCAACACGGCGAAGAAATGACGCCATACATCCTTAACGAAAGCCCCACGCCCGTTCCCATGGCCCTCGTGTCTCGCGCACCTTACGGACCTATGGACACGAAAAGTGTCAAGGTTCCTCAGAATGAGGCATGGCTATCGCTGATACGAAATGCTCAACGGAGTATTTTCATTCAGACACCTGACTTGAATGCCGCTCCGTTGATTCCTGCCCTTCTCGAGGCTGTGAAACGAGGTGTCGAAGTGACATACTACGTATGTTTCGGATACAACGATCCAGGCGAAATGATGCCTGGCCAAGGCGGAACAAACGATCAAATCTCCCAGCTCCTCGTCTCATCACTACCAGAAGGTAGCCCAGAGCGCGAGCGACTACATATATACAATTACATCGGCAAAGACCAAAACCACCCAATCCACCAATCCTTCAAATCCAGATCCTGCCACATCAAACTCCTTATCGTAGACGGCAGTGTCGGAATTCAAGGCAGTGGCAATCAAGATACACAATCTTGGTTTCATAGTCAGGAGATCAATGTTATGATTGATAGTCCGGAGATTTGTCAGATGTGGAGGGAGACTATTGATAGGAACCAGAATACGAAATGGTTTGGAAAAGTTGCGGAGGATGGAATTTGGAGGGATGCGGGGGGGAACCCAGGGAAGGGGTATATGGGGAATCCGGGGAGTGTTATGGGGTTTGTTAAAGGCGCGGCTGGGATGATTAGTAAGTGGAAGAATACGGGAGGATTTTGATGATGGTTGGTGTTGTTGCTTATTGGAGTTTGTTAATTTGTTAATGATACACGAAAAGCGACAGGTCTGTAACATTAAGTCTTCAATTTACGGTTTGACTGTGTGTCTAATCAAGTCTCATATCTCCACTTGTCCTTGTAGTGAGACATCGACATACTACTTCCCCATCTTCTTGACATCGTCTACGCGGTGAGATCTGTACACGAAAGACCATCATAATTTTGAATCAAATCGGTTTACTATTTTTGTTCATCTATCGCAATCTCAAAAACAATCGCAAGAGCCAGCAGTCCCCCATCTAAGCCTTCTTCATCGAAGCAAGATAGGATTCCACATCCGACTCCCTCAAACGGGTAGCCTTACCATTGACCTGCTCTCCAATATCCGTTTGGTAAGCCTTCATCTTCTCCAGATACTCAGGCATGAAGGCGCCCAGAATGCGAATAGCGAGAAGGGCTGCGTTGGTGGAGTTGTTGATTCCCACGGTAGCAGTAGGGACGCCGCGCTGGAAGATGTTAGTCTGTGCGAGTGCTGAGTTGGGGGTGGAACTTACAGGCATTTGCACAATGCTGAGAAGGGAGTCCATGCCGTCGAGGTGAGTTGCCTTGACAGGAACTCCGATGACGGGGAGGGGTGTGTAGGCTGAGACCATGCCTGGCAAGTGAGCGGCTCCTCCAGCAGCGGCGATGATAGCCTTGATACCACGGTCTGCAGCAGCAGTAGCGACATCACCCATCTTTACGGGCGTTCGGTGCGCAGAGGTAATGTCGACTTCCCAAGGAACACCAAACTGTGTCAGAATATCAAGACCAGGCTTGAGAACAGGAAGATCAGAGTCAGAGCCCATAGTAACCAGAACCAAAGGTACAGGAGCAGACTTGGTAACGGCCTGCTCAGGTCGCATAGCCTTGCTCTTAGCGTTGATTCTCTCTTGGCGCATATCAGCTGCCAATTGAACAAGAGGTTGCGCAACCTCCTCGAGTTCCTTGATACTGCAGTCCAGACCAGTGAGGGTGATGTGTCCGATCTTGCGACCTGGCTTGGATTGCTTACCGTAAAGGTGAGGATAGACTCCGATCTTGGGAGCGAACATGGCCTTGGCCTTCTTGACGAGGGGAAGGTGAGATTCTGGTGATGCGCCGCCGAGGATGTTGATCATGATGCTTGATGAGACGTGGGGGTCGAGACGTTCTGGGAGGGGCTCGTCGAGGATGGATGTGAGTTGAGCCTTGTACTGAGACCTGCGATTGTTAACATCCGTTGCGAAAATGAGATGTCGGGACACTTACATGTAGGGAACGGCTTCAATGGTGAGATGACCAGAGTTATGAGGTCTGGGCGCAATCTCATTGACAAGAATCTCATTCTTTTCCGTGACAAACATCTCGACAGCAAAAACACCCCGTCCCCAAAGTTTCTCAACGACAGAGACCGCAACATCTTGCGCGCGCTTGGAGACCTCTTCAGGTGTATCACGAGGAGGCATGTACACGCGCGAACAGACATTATCTTCGTGAACAGTCTCAACACAAGGGTACGGCACGAGACGCTTCGTCGTACCATCGGCGTCTTCTGTGCGGATGACGATGACGGAAAGTTCGCGCTGGAAGGGAACGTACTTTTCGGCGTAGCATTGAAGGTTGCCGAATTCAGTTACTGCGGTCTCGATGTCGTTCTCGTTGGCGATCTTGATGTTTCCTCGTCCGTCGTATGAATCCTTTCGAGACTTGAGCATGAAAGGCAGACCATACTTGTTCGCAATATCCTTGAGCGCAGCGCGCATCTCATCGTTGCTGGAAGCTTGAACGGCGGTTTGCTCAGCGATAGGAATACCCTGTTTACCAAGGTAATCCTTCTGCTCATACTTATCCTGGATAAGACGCAGCGTCTTCCAAGAAGGATAAACAACCACTTTACCCTCCTTACTCAACTCCTCCAGGACAGCAGTCTCGATATGTTCTGTCTCGACGCTAAGAACACTGCAGTTTGACGCAAGTTCTCTGATTTTGGCAGCGTCTTTGAAAGAGCCGTCGACGTGGTACTTGCTGCGGGAGACTTGTTTTGCTGGGGCGTCTTGAGCGTCTAGGATGGCGATTTCGACTTCGAGAGGAGACGCGGCTTCGCAGAGCATGCGGCCGAGTTGGCCACCGCCCAAGAGTCCGAGTTGAGGTCCTGTACTCATTTTTGGTGAATGAGATGAGGGATCGTGAGTTTTTGCTGGGTTTGTGCGATGAGGTCAGAGGTAAGGCAAGGGAAAAATTTAGATCGGAGCTTGAGCCGGAGGTGGGGCTCGCGGGGGAGGGGTATGACTAATCTTGGCTCTCAGCAGACACTGATGCGGGCAGTAGCTTTAAACTTGTGATAAATCGCCAATTGGATCAATTGTATTTCTCAATTCAATTGGCGATATTGTTCACTATTTTTACGGCTTTTTGCTGTCGTTCTTACTGGGGTCGGTTCTCACTCTCAATCAGGTCAACCTCCGATATCGTCAACCCCCACCATTTCTTTTTCAGTGGATCCCCGCGCTATCTTATCACCACATGGGCCAAAGCAGGTGCAATTCAATTACAAATCCATAACCAGCCAATACTCTTCTACTGGCGAAAAATGGACCCGAACCTTGAGCTCTGTAGGAGCTTAATGCATCTTAACTCAACCCAGCACCGTCAACGCCTCCAACATCTTCCCGAAGAAGAATATGCCAGGGTTAGGATAATCGCCGAAAGAGAACAGGAGGCTCAGAAGTTGGAAGAGCTCATTGTAGGCCGGGACCTTGTCCAACTGGCCTTGACTGATCCCTCCGAAATTATGGCGTATCAACAGCTGAAATATGCCCTCCTTGGCCGGACTACCTACGACCGTGACGAGTGTCCAATGGTTGCACGTATTACCAGCGATGTCGCAACAGCAAGTTTCACCTTGGTTCTTGTTATTGCAAATTTCGACGAAACGCCTCACGATGAGCTGACGAGTATTGTCAGTAGGGTCCGGATTGGAAACAAAGTGAAAAAGACTCAGCCAAATGGCCAATAGTATCAACACTGCGCCTCAATTCCATTTCCAGTTCGTCAATTCCATTGGGTTGCCATTATAACCGCATGTTCAGGGTAGTCTCTGTGGCTGATCCGATACAGAGAAACCCTGGTCAATGGCCGATTCATCCCAATTGAGTATAGCTTAATCCAGCGTCGTATTATCTCAATCACAAGCCACCAATCAGCCACATGATTACTTCTGTTCTTCCACCAGTCTACAGGTTCAAATACGAACAAGGCAACCGCAATCTGAGTCATCAAAATTTGAAAAGCAAGTCTTGACTTCAACTCTGCCATCGACGGGATAATGGAAGAGCCACGATCTAGACTCGTTACTAAGCGGAGCCGCACAGGCTGCGTAGGATGTCGGCAGAAAAAGCTACGGTGTGATGAACAGCGTCCTCATTGGTAAGTCCCGCGCCTTGGATCTGTCAGCAAATCAGACCGGTTGGACCAACCGCTATTCACAGTTCAAGATGCACCGCCAAGGGGGAAACATGCATCTACCAACAAAAGCTGCCCCTGCGCGAGCGGAGAGGCGCGTTGGGCCCTGGTCAGCAGTTCCCGTGGACTTTTGATGGGTCCTGGGTTTCGACGGATTCGCCATCCCGTACGAAACGCACTGAGTCTTCTCCTACCAACAAGGTTGCTCGGAATCCCTGGATGTCAAAGGCTTGGCATTCCAATCTGAACAGGTCCTTGAATCCTTTCGACACCCTGCCTATTAATATGCCTTTGAAGTCACTGGAACTTCTCCGATATTGTGGGTCAAAAACTGACAAGTCCAAGCATCATACTAATTGATGGGGTAGTCTTTCAGACTGAACAGAACCGTTCTTTCTCACGAAAAGAATTACGGGCCAGGTAATTGATCATCGCACAACCTGGCAATGACGTTCTGACAATATTTCTAGACCGTCTATGGTGATCCATGATCCAGATGTCCTGCGGAACATTTTACTAATATCTAGTCTTCACTATGCGTGGAACGTAGGAGGCCTCCAATTATTTGAGTCCACCTTCCTGTTCCACAAGATTGAAACTATACGCCAAGTCAATTCCTGGCTTCAGAATTCCAAGAGCAAGAAAGACCGCATGATGTGTACAAATTATATTAACACATTGTCCTTTATCGAAGTAAGGCATCTCCAACTAAAGACACGGTTCTGACCTGATACTAATAGCATAGTGTTGTCTTGGTAATTTTCACATTGCAGATTCGCACTTAAACGGCCTTACGTTATATCTAGACGCCACACGGCAATCGCCCGATAACGACTCAGACGTGGAAACCGAGATGACCGATCGTTACATCATACTGTAAGGCTGTTGAACCAATTATTCTGGATCGAGCTGACCATTTACCAAATCAGGGTATGCAATTTCGTCCAAAGCCAAAAAAGCCGTCTAGATGACTTTTTGAAAAGTCACGACACGGTCGTCGCAGCCTCCAATTCTGGAGACTCGTTGCCTTTGATACATAAATGGCACCACCAAGAAGAAACCGGGCCTGCGTTTCGTCTTAGAACGGTGTCCATGATGCCATTCTTCTTTACGCCTACAACTTGGGATAGAATGCCTGCAGATATCGATGCACGAGCCATTATTGATGCTCTTCAAGAAACTACATATCTGCATGGCTTGAGATATAGTGATACGGTCACGAACGGGATCTGGAAAGTTTGGAAGAGTGGCAGTGCTGTGAAGCTATTCTCTGCAATTATCGATGGCCACATGGAGATCTTTTCCGATGCTGAACAACCGTCTTCGGATAGTGAAGATCGGCCAATTCTATCGTCTTGGTCCAGCCTCTGCGTCGGAGTCGGCATGTATCTGGCTACAGTCCTTGGAATGAGCAACCGGGGATTGCCACCGTTAACCCAACTACATTATCATACCCTCAATATTTTGAAGCGCGACATGGAGAGGGGCTTACGACGTCTGGACAAGATGAGTAGGGAGGAGCAAGATTTGTGGTTTTGGAAGGCGTTCACCGGGTCCCTGAGTCTGATGCATGCTCAGTCACTTTCGCATAGTAAACAGCTGAACGACCTGTTTGAAGAATTCATTTTGTATCTGCGGATATGGGTGGAAGGGTCAAGGATCACGCGATGGGAGGAAGCTAGGAAGGTGTTAATGCGGACTGCCTGGCCTGTAAGCTCGAATCAGGATCGTCTAATGTTGTTACTGTGGCAGCTTTATATAGAGACGGGAAGGAGCACATAAAGAGGAACTAGTATACGATACATTCTTCCAGACCTCAGTTGAGTTCGAATACTATAGAAGTAGTTGGACCTAGATTATTATTATATCTTCCACGTTTGACAACTGATCAAGCCAAGCGGAAGAGGCCAGGCTTGCATCGATTGGGGATTTGCCGATAACACCTCTAGTGATAAGCTGCCCGGGTATGTAGCCTCCCCTATAAGATCCATATACCAGCCCCACCCTACGGTACTCAGAGCCCGTTCCCACTACAGGCTGAAGGAGCAGTCCTATCGAGCATTGGTTTTCGTCACTGTAGTAACTGTCATAACCTGTTTCTGTATATAGAGGTAGGCATTTAATCTTGTTGTGAATCAGGTAATTGACGTCCATGTGCATCGGGCAGTCGAAGTAAGTCGTCTCGTAAGCAATCGATCGATCAAGCCCCGGATCATTGAAAAGCGTATAGTCGCTCTTGATGATTGGTGACGTTTGTCCTCGCAGGTGTATCCTGCCAGTGCTAACTCGACCTGTCGGATCGTGGGGATTCTCGGGCCTGATTTCCGTGCCGCAGATTTGAGCATGAAACATTGTTTTGCAACTCTTATAGTAAGGCATTTGCGGGAATATTACCTCAGCGCCTATCACTGCCCAGGACCAGGATGGTGCGCCTTGATGAACCTTGCTCGACTGTCTCGAACATTCCGTTAAGATGCCACCTGGAGCGTCACTGATACGGCGACGACTTCCCTGGGTATTATACCATGAGAGCCCTTGAAAGAGCGAGCAGCTCCACAGTCCAGCGAGATACTTGGTCCCCGGGGGTAGTTGCTGGGAAACCTTTTGCGCCAATCCCGATAGGGCCGACAGGCGATCATCTGGATTAGTTAACTTGAGCCTTGAATACTCCTCGATAACACGCGACCAGGAAGAATCATCATTCACCCATTCATCTGAATTGACTTTAATCCTTGCATTGATGTCGATGGTAGTGATGCCCAAGTGTTGGGGACGAGGGCAGCGGCCAAGATCCGACTTCTCCTGCTCTCCGACGCTTTCTTCGCAGGAAAACATAAGACTAGCCGTTGCAAAATATAGCACTCTCGGCGATAGGAGTCGCTCTTGTAAGACCCAGCCCCTGTTCAGTAGCGGCCACCGACAAGCGCCTTTCTCATGCTTTTCGTGATCGCATGTTTTGATGTCTGCAGGAACTGCAAGCCAACTGAAAGATTCATTTTGACGCGTTACACCCGAATATTGCAGATAGTCCTTGAACGATGCGAAGTGAGCCTGTGCTTCATCGCCGCATGGGTTGTCCAAGATTCCACTAGAGCAGTCCGGATTGGAAGTTGCGGCAATAGTGAGCCAGGAGTTACCGTAAACATCTTTCATGCGTCCAGCTTCGCGAGCCCAGTCATCTGGACTGTCTTGAATAATACATAGCGAGTCAATCCAGACATATTCTATACCCAATCGCCAAGCAAGGCGTACGATGTCTTGGTATAACACGGGTATCTCCTTCCATGCAATGCAGTCAAAACGGTCATCGACGTTTCGTTTGGTTGTGATCAGCGGTTGTTTGGATCCCCAGCAGTGGCTGAGGCAGATGTAACGAGCGCTAAAGCCTCCAGTTTGGAGACAAATATCGTCTGGTCCACGACCGACTTTAATCACTCTTGTTGGCAACAGGGTGGGGCCCTTACCAGAGCAATCATGCCTCTTTCCGCACTCTTGTAAGCGACTAAACGCCCATTCAAGCTTTTGAAACGGGTATGGCTTGAAAAGATTCCAAGGGCATAAAACCCCTTGAGCAAGGGCGGAGTATTAGTTTGATGTACATGTTGACCAGAGTAGGACATACCAGGATGCGAATATATATAGAAGCATCTTTCGACATAGTAGGTATGTTTCAAAGGCTGAGTATGTTGGAGGGGATTTGCATCATTTGGAAGATGCAACTTTAGGACAAGGTGCTGCTGACTACCAGGGAAAAATAATGCCTGGGTTGATTCAAATCTGAGGTCTGGGCCGATCGCTCTGACAACCAGCTTCTGTAATTCCTGGCACAGATCACAGCAAGTCCCAGGATCAGAAGGTAGCCGAAACCCCGGTGTTTGCTCATTTTCACCATCTAGAAGTCCCGGCACGAAAACTTGTTGTAAGTTTTCTGGGTGCTTGGATCTAGACATAAATGCTTTTGCGCATTCCTGAGTTGTAATAAAGTCTTGAGGTTCCAGCATTGCGTATGACGAAGAACCTTGAATCAAGAATGAACAAGGCTATCACGATCGCGGTATTTCAAGTGGGAAAAAAATGACTTTCAAGGTGTCACTAGAGTGAGGATAGTTGAGGTGTGGTGTGTCTGGAATAGGTTGTAAATGATTATGATCTGACAATAGCAAATTGGCGCACAACCCCCCGCGATTATGTCACGTGTACCCCATAACTTCGACCACTTACAGAAGTTTTGAAACAGCAACAGAAAATGGAAATAGAAAAGGTCAGAGATGAGTACAGTCCTCTGCAGTATAATGAATTACTGGAAGTCAAATTGTTGAATATGCATGATCTAATACTACAGTACCTTATCTCAATCTTTCGATGTACAGGTTAACCTACCCATATAGCGTTTCAATGTTCCTCTGGAGATCGTTCAGGGTACCCTAGTTCAATGGAAAGTTGCATTTATTAATGAGTATATTAAGTACGCATTGCCGGTATGTATACCACCAAATATCTCAAAAGCAAACCCCGAGTAACATCAGTATAGAATAGCTCACGCCTCGATCTAGATATCAGCACCTCCTTTTTAACAAGTCAGACAAGTCAGACTCGGCAGTATAATTCATGTAGCAAGACGATGACCGATTGGGCTATCTACAGATTTGAACTGTCGGCAACAATTTCAAAGCCGAGATGCTAGCGACTCAAACAGGCCACCTACTCCAGTGAAAAGTTTGTATACGCCCTCCCCTCCCAGCCCGAGAGTACCGGCCGTCCACCATCCCGCGGCCTTGCCTCATCCGTCGTACAAACAAGCAGCCTCACTTGATCAATCTCACAGCCCAGAGCGGTACAAATATCCGGACCAATGGCATCATCCCGACTCATATTCATTACCACCAAAGCTTTCCTTCCACGTTCACTCTCTTTAACGAAACTAAACACAGACTCGTCTTCCAAATCCACAAGCTTGAATGAACCAAACACAAAAACATCTTGGTGTCGTTTCCTGATTCTTAACATCGCTTTATAAAAGCTCAGGATTGACCGTGGATCTTTTGTTTGCTTTGCTGCGTTGATGGAGCGATGATTATCGTGCACCCTCATCCAAGGCTGAGCGCCTGCTTGTGAGAACCCAGCATTTGGTGTGTCATCCCACTGAAATGGAATTCGAGAATGATCGCGCGCCATGATTTGGAGACCATGCATCGTGTCCTTCACTCGTTGTTCGTTGCCCGATCTCACTGCCTCGTCGTAGAAATTCCTACTCTCAATATCCTTGTACTCTTCAATGCCCCAGCTCGTGGGCATGTTGGTCATGCCGATTTCTTGGCCCTGGTAGAGAAAGAGAGTGCCTGTCATGGTAGTCTGCCACAGTGCGATAGTCTTGGCAGATTTGAGCCACCACTCTGGCGTTGAGGCGTCACCGAAGCGGTCGACTGCTCGTCCGTTGTCGTGATTTTCACAAAACACTGTAGTCCAGGCATCCGTTCCCTCAATAAAGCTCTGCCACTTTTCCACAACCGCTTTCAACCTCGGTAGTGAGAAAGGTTGGTAAATATACTTGTCTCCAAAGCCGTTGCCGTTGCCGAGCCTGATCATGGAAAATTCGAACACCATGTCCAACTCCTTCGCAGCGGTTGATACGTAAGGAATGACCTGAGCGGGATCAGGCGTGTTGGACAGTTCACCAACAGATACAGCATTGTACGGCTTGAGTACTTTCTCATACATCTCATGAATGAACTCATGAATCCTTGGTCCGTTACACCACATTTCTGGCGCAGGCTGATGAGGTGACGAAGGATCCGTGATAGGCGCATCGACAAAGTCCCTCCTCTTGGAATATTTGTTGACCGTATCAATTCTGAAGCCATCAACACCGCGATCAAGCCAGAAGCGCATGGTATCCTCATAAATAGCCTCGCGACACTCCTGATTATCCCAATTTAGATCAGGTTGGTCCGACGCGTAAAGATGGAGATAGTACTCTTGAGTAAGCTCGTCCCAAGTCCACGTCGAAGAAGCAAAATAACCTCTCCAATTTGTAGGCGGTTGACGAACGCCATTTCCATCGTAACGAGCCGGCTTCCAGATATACCAATCCCTCTTCGCATTATCGCGCGATGATCTCGATTCCTTGAACCATCGATGCTCGGAAGAGGTATGGTTGACAACAAGATCAAGAATGACCTTCAAGCCCCGTCTATGACACTCTGCGACGAGAATATCAACGTCTTCCACGCTTCCGTAGGGTTCGTAAATTTTCTGATAATCCGATACATCGTAGCCCATATCGCTTTGTGGACTCTCAAATATCGGAGAAACCCATACGACATCAATCCCCAAGTCATGAAGATAATCGAGCTTGGAGATGAGACCGGGTAAGTCGCCCCAGCCGTCACCATTGGAATCTTTAAAGCTTGCTGGGTAGACTTGGTAGAATGATGCGACTTTCCACCATGGTTGGTTACCGACGTAACCATTCTGAGTGTCCCAGATTACTGAGCCCATGGCGACGGAATTAATGATAATGAATGAGAGAAGATTGGATGAGGAAGGGAAATTGAGTAAAGATGTGAATTGATGAGACAAGATGAGAAATTGATTGAGGGGAATGAGTTGTTTATCCGTCGCAGTCTCATCGGCGGCCAAATGTGGCGACCCGTGCAACCCCATCAAAATTTCATATCTCGGAGTTTCCACAGGTTGCACAAACTTTTTATTCCCTGTTGGCAACAGGAGGCTACGACGATGTCATTCCGCAGGGCGGAAGCTCCGTTCCTAGGAGTCAATTTTCATCATGAAGCAGCGGAGTTGCTCCGCCCCCCGCTCATCGGCTCACCTGACCAATGCTAGCACTTAAGCTAGAGCGGATACTCCGCAGCTGAGTCGGAGTCTCCTGTTGAAAGAATCATCTCGGCAGGATTCCCCAATGCTTTCCCTGCACCTGCACCCCACACCTTCCCCGGATTCTTCTTCCTTCCCCATACGTTTTGTCGAGAAGTATGCTTGCTTGCCTCTTCATGCAATATTTGTATTGAACTAGCCTTTTGTCCGGTTGGGCTCGGCAACACCAGGCCTCGTTGGTGTATATAAAGAGACTGATTCCTCTCTTCACTGACCGCTTCAGACTCTAAACATCCTTCTTCAATTCAATCTCTTCACTATCCCTGCGATAACAGATCCGCAACGTCGCACTCTGCAAAATGGAAGATCCCAAAACACCCCCTGCGCAGCACGATGAGGCTCCTACACAAGAGATGCTCGCCTCAGAAGCCAAACTCGCCGCTGAGGCAGAACATGACATGACTCTATGGCAAGCTTGCAAAACATACCCCAAAGCCATAGGCTGGTCCGTCCTGTTATCCACCACTCTCATCATGGAAGGCTACGACCTTGCTCTACTCGGCAATCTCTACGCATCGCCCGTCTTTAACCAGAAATTCGGCGAGTATAACGCTGAAAAAGACAAATACGCCGTTTCTGCAGCTTGGCAATCTGGACTCTCCAACGGTGCACGCGCAGGCGAGATCATAGGCCTAATCCTCGCTGGATGGGCCTCCGATCGATACGGCTACAAAATGACAACCGTCGGCGCGCTCGTTCTCATGATCGCCTTCGTCTTTGTCCTATTCTTCGCACCCAACGTCAAGATCCTGGTTCTGGGAGAAGTTCTTTGTGGTATGTTTGTTCTCTTATGCATGCTGTGCCGCGCTGACGTTATAGGTATTCCTTGGGGTGCATTCCAATCCGTCACACCTGCATATGCGTCCGAAGTAGCACCGGTTGTGCTCCGACCTTACCTTACGACTTTTATTAACATGTGTTGGGTTATTGGACAGTTCTTTGCTGCTGCTGTTAATAAGGGCTCTGTTGGGAGGGGTGATGAGTGGGCTTATCGGATTCCTTTTGGTGTGCAGTGGGTTTGGCCAGTGCCGATTCTTGCAGGTGTCATCTTTGCTCCCGAGTAAGTTATCATTTCGTCATTGGTAGAAACGTTGGCTGATATTTTTAGGTCGCCTTGGTGGCATGTTCGAAAGGGTAATCGCGCCGCTGCAAAGAAATCCCTTCTCCGCCTTACGTCCCCCAACCAACCCAACTTCAACGCCGATGACACGATTGCCATGATCGAACATACAAATGAGATGGAAAAAAACTTGAAGGAGGGCACGAGTTACAGAGACTGCTTCAAGGGTATCGATCTTCGACGAACAGAAATCGTCGTGGGTATCTGGCTCGTCCAAACTCTTGGCGGTCAAAACCTCATGGGCTATTTCTCATATTTCTTGACACAAGCAGGCATGGACGCGAGCAATTCATTCTCACTATCCATGGCACAGTATGCCTTGGGTATGGTTGGTACATTCGGCTCTTGGTTCCTCATGGCCAAGGTCGGTCGACGAACGATTCATTTCACCGGTCTCTGCACCCAACTTCTCATCCTCATAATCGTCGGCTCACTCTCATTCTCCTCCAACAACGGTTCAGTCTGGGCCATTGGCGCGATGCTAATCGTCTTTACTTTCGTCTACGATTTCACCGTCGGACCAGTTACTTATTCGCTCATCTCCGAGCTCTCATCAACGCGTCTTAAAGCCAAGACTATTGTCATGGCGCGTGCTGCATACAATGCTAGCAACATTTTCGTTAATGTTATGACGAATTATCAGTTATCTTCGACGGCGTGGAGTTGGGGTGCGCGCACGGCTTATTTTTGGGCTGGTACTTGTTTGATCTCTGCGATCTGGGTGTATTTCAGACTTCCTGAGCCGAGGGGGAGGACTTATGCCGAGTTGGATGTTTTGTTTGAGCAACGCGTGTCGGCTAGGAAGTTTGCTTCGACAAAGATTGATCCTTATGAGCATGAGACGTCTGGAAAGAACATGACAGTTGAGAAGGAGATGCAGTAGATGATCAATGGGGAGCAAAAGCTGTGTTTGTACATGTAGCGTGGAACAGTTAATAATTATGTTTATTGTGGACTTTGCCTCGGTATCACGTCGCCATGAAGTCTAGGCAACACCTGCTGAATATGCTTCTCCAGCAAAGGCTCATACGTCGAAATCCCACCCGGCAATTTCGTAATGAGATCCCGAATATACATCAAATCATCCTCAGGCGAACTCCCCATCGCCAAACCCTGCGGAATTGACGACGCGACAGGTACGCGCGCCAAAACATCCACCACAGCCGAAACAATATCGTACAATTTTTCCGTAACGCCTATACCATGGATTTTAATGCTGTCTATCGATAAATCTCTCGTTGAGAGCATTAGGTCTTTTGCGACTACCAGAGGGTATTGATAGGTGAGACTGTGCTGGTGCGCGTTTTCGCTGAGATGACCGAGGTGGAGACGGAGTTTCCAGACGATCATGCGTAGCCAGAGTTGTGTTATTCTCAAATTCGCTTTTTGGGTTTCGTGCAGTTGGGTATCTGGTTTGATAGCTGTATTAACAGCTGTCTCAACGTAATCAAGTGATGAGAGCGATGGTGTGATTGCGAAGCGTTCTTGGTTATGCAGTGCGACAAAGGACGTGTCGATTGGTCGGAAAAGAGCAGATAGACTCCAGAATCCTGATAATGAAGGATCGTTCATGTCGATTTCGGGCGCTTCATCTGTGATTTGTAACGTAATCGGTCGTCGATACCGTATCGCGTGCGATCGCTCAGATACAACCAATACCCAGAATAATCGATCCGCCAACGCCTTATCCGCGTGACTCATATCATCCAATCTCAACAAACAGAACAAAGTCGTAGCTTGTCGCAGAAATAAAAATGTCTGGCTATGATGTGACAAACGCGCTTGACACGCGTAGAGAAAGAATGCGAGAAGACATTGATTCAGACTGGGTCTTGGGATCGATTGATGCACCGCGACGACTTGATCGACAATCATAGATCCATACGTCGCATTATTCTCTGCAATGAGGCCTTGTGAGAGTAAACTTTCAGGTTCTTCAGTTTGAAGCAGAACCTGTGCACACATCGCCACGAGAACAGAGTACGCCTCCAACCTCCCCTCGACTGTCGATCTTAACTGCTGCACATAATCGCGTGTGAGAATAGGTATCGTCGGATACAATCTCGCAAAAAAGCGCTCAATGCAATGATCAAGAACTTGATCCGGCACAAGTTCACCCAGTTTCGTCAAAGCATCCTGTGTCGTATTGGGTGAGGTTGGATACGCGTACTGATAAACAGGTTGAATAAAAGTCGGAGAACCCGTTTGTCCGATACAGCGATCCGCAAGTCCAGCATCCACACAGCGTCTACATGGCCGATACTCATTACAGCCCCGTCGGAGAGTTTTGCAGCGCTGACATGCCCTTGGTACTTGGGTTCGTTTGGCCGGAGGATTATCGGCCATTATGATAACACACGTGCGGGTATGAACGGAGAGATAGAAACGAGGCTGTGTTTATCAGAGGATAGATTGCGATAATCGCGCAACGTGGGACTCCAGGATAAGGTGGAGACAAGTATCGGCCAGATGAGGAAACGGGATCCTTGGGATAAGGTAACAGAAAGATAACAGAAACGTGAAGTTGGTCCGATATGATGTCAGCGAATCAAACACCTCCGATGCGGGATTGAGTTTTCTTCGGGAGGTTGGAGGGGAACTGGCATTAAACAAATGTCTTGGTACCCCGCTTGAAGGAACCAACAGGTTGGTCTAGTTGAGTCATGTGATGTAGATACCCTGAAGCTGAACCAAATATACCCTGAACTAACACGAAGTTTGACCACAACCAAGAAGCAAATCGAGAAGGTAGTATCTAGATAGATCTTGAAATTGCAGCTGAAGAAAATGCGGTGAGATATTCCTTGACTCTCTCATGCAAACATGATCCAACATGTTTGTTCCGACCCTTGCAGATCCTACAATGTCTTACCGTCGTACGTAACTAGTACACAGTCTAAACGGCCCAAGCTCCTGGGCATTTTACACTTCCGCTAACAGGCGCAACTACAGAAGACTATAGGGCTCAGTAGTTTAAAAGTTAAGAGTAAGAGATTTTTCTTACTAGACTTACCCTATATATATATTATAAGCTAAAATATATATATAGATAACTTTTTATTACTTTACTAAATTTATTTATATAGTATAGTATTACTAAGTATAAAGTTAATACTCTTTACCTATAGTATATTTAAGTATACTTAGGTAATTATAGAGCCTTATTTTAATTTATATAGATATATTATTTTATTATATATATTAGCTTTTCTTATAAAGTATATTAAATACTACTTAAAAAGTAATAAATACTATAGTAATATTTATATAAAGTTAAATAATATTATAAATACTATTTTCTACTTATCTTATAGCTAATTACTTACTATTAGTAAGGTTATTAACCTTACTAATAGTTTATAAGTTACTTTAATAGTTTCTATATAAAGTACTTTAATAATAATACTAACTAAATAATCTTAACTAATCTCTTTAATATATAATAATACCTATAATATAGCTATTAAAAGCTAGTAAAAAAGTATTATATTAATAGCCTATAGTAGCCTAACTATAATTAAAATATATACTAAGTTCTATATTATATCTAGGGTTAAGGATATAGTTACTAGTATAGCTATTATAAAATATAATAAGCTTTTTACTAAGACCTTTAGCTATAAGAGTAAGATTAAGGTTATATTAATTACTTTATATTTATTATATATTACTATAGTTATATTTCTTATATTAAGCTTCTAGGTATTATTAGCTAAAATAAAGTAAAAACTTATTTTTAAGTTTAATATTACTATAAACTTATATAAGCTTAAATACTTTAATAATATTATATATAATATAGTATAATTAAAGGATTTCTTTAATAAGGTAAATATTTTACTTCTTTTAAGAGCTAAGATTCCTATTAACTTTTTATTTTTTTATTTTAATAAATAGAATAATTTAAAAGAAAATACTTCTATTTACCTTCCTAAGAGATATATTAAGTAAGTAGAATTAATAAAAATAGAAAAAAGTACTTTTAAATATATAACTAAGCTAAAGTAGGAGAAGAAAATTAAAAAGGAAAAAGAAATAAAGAAAAAGATAGTATAGCTTACTAAGAAGGAAAAGGGTATAAAAGATAAGATTAAAGTTAAAGTACCTTAAGAGATAGTTATAAAAGAGAAAGAAAATAAAAGTAATATAAAGAGCTTTACTTTAATTATATTTAAGGTATTTCTAAATAGTATAAAAAAAATAAATTATATAGAAAAGGTAAAGAAGAAAGCTATAGAAATTAATACTTACCCTAAGTAAAATATAATATTATTATAAAGGTTTAAGTAGTAATATATATATAAAATACCTTCTTTTATATTATATAAGGCTATATAAAGTTAACTTTATTAATATTAATTACTTTTTAATTTAAGGTTATAATATTAATATTATATGTAACGGTTGTAATTCCTAAGGGATAAACTAGTCTATACTAGGTTTATATTAGCAGATATATAGGGTATAGATACTAAGTATTGCAAAGTATTATATCTCTTAATAGTAAATAGAGCAGGTTAGGTATATTTAGGTAAAGAAGTCTTATTAATAATTAGTAAGCTAAGTAGTCTATCTAATACTAAATAAATATATATATACTATAGGTATTTATATAAGGAATAATAATATATTAGAGTATTATTAATCCTAAAGTAATATAGTCCTAGAGTATTATTAGTTTATATAAGTATTAGTCCTTTAGTAGTTAGTTATATCTATTAAAGATTAGTATATATAAAGAAAGAAAAAGGTAAGGTATATATAATGTAACTACTAAGGTTATAATATAATCTCTCCTTTCCTAGGGTCTTATCCTTAAGGCCTATTATTATAACTAATATTATTCTTCTTTTAGTAAAGTTAAACTTAAACCTTTTTATTATTATACTTTACTATATTTAACTATATATCTAAATAGTCTTTATATAAAGACTATAAAATCTAGACTTTTACATTATCTGTTAAGTTTCTTAATAAAGAAGTAAATATACCCTATACTTATTGTTTTTATTCTAGTAAGAAATACCTTATATCCTCTAATTCTACTTATTACAGTAAGTATATTTATATAAAAAAGTCCTATAATAGAACTTATATTATATTATCTTATAAGTTTTAGTTTACTTACATAGTTTCTTTCTTACTAATGTTTTTAGTAGTAATAACTTTAATAAAGTAAGAGAAGAAATTAGAAAATAATAAGGATAAAGTAAGTAAGGATCTTCTTAAACTTTACAAAGAAATAGTAGCTCTTTAGTTTTATTTATTATTAGCTACTAATTATTTATTGTAAATCTAAAAGATTTATAGTTATATAAAAGAGAAGTATTTAGAAGCTACTTGCTATAGTCTTTAGGGTATTAAGTAATCTAATAAAATTTTATTAGGCTTAGATACTTATAAGGATACCTTACTTTATAATCTTTAGGTAGATTATATTCCTAATAATATAAACTAATCTACTTTAGGTCTTAGTAATGATTTTCTAAATACTTTACCTTTATTTAAGATTAGTAAAAGTTCTTTAAAAGTTATTAGGTACTAGTAAGATTCTCTAGTAGTTTCTAAGTATTTTTATTTTTTAGGTAGTTTTTTTATTTTACTAAATATATTATTTATTTATTTTCTTTCTTTATATCCCTAATTACTTTTACTTTATAGAGTTCTAGTTCTTTAATTTCTTTAGGTTTATTTCTAACTTTAACTTATATTATATTAACTACTAATTTAAGTAAGGAAATATAAAAGATTAGATAAAGCTTAACTTTTAGTAATAGGTCTAGTTTATAATTATTTTTTAAAATTTTCTTAATAATTTTATAAGGTCTAAGGTATTTATAATCTAATTTATAGGAAGGTTGTTTTATTTGTATATTTTTTGCAGATAGGTAGGCTATCTCTTTCTCCTTAAAGGTTAATCTCTTAATCCTTTTTATATTATAGTATTTTTTTATTCTTTTTTTAATAAATTTAAGTTCTATTTTTATTTCTTTATATAGGTTTTTAAGTTCTTCTGCCTTAAGTATTACAGTAGGGTTTATTATTTAAGTATCTTATTTATTATAGTATATATCTAGAGTAAATCTAAAGTTAGTATAAGCTAGTATTAACTTTATGCTTTTATTGTAAGTAGTATTATAAGCTAATTATATAATAGGTAGCTTTTTAACCTAGTTATTTTATCTATAGTTAATATAGTATTATAAGTATTATTCCAGTACTTGATTTATTTGTTTAGTTTATTTATCTATTTATAGTCTAAAAGCTATTAAAAGCTAGTAATTAAGTCCTAGGTGTAATATAAGTACTTACTAGAACTTAGTAGTGAATATTAGGCCTCTATCTAATAGGATCTTACTTAGTAGTCTATATATACTAATAATATATTAGTAAAAAATATAAGAAAGTTCTTTTATATCTATAGATTCTCTATAGGGTAGGTAGTATAAGAACTTTATAAGTTAGTTAATAATAACTATAATACTATTATAGAAGATTCTAGTTAAGGGTTCTTTTAATAAGGGTAATTTGGTTATAAAGTCTATTATAATTAAATCCTAAGGTTATTATATTACTAGTAAGGGTTATAATATACTATAGGGTTTATAGTACTATACTTTTATTTATATATATATATTATATTATTTAACAATTTATTCTATATCTTTTCTTATATAATTATACCCTTTTTCTTATAACCTTTTAAGTATTTTAGTAATACCTTAGTATCTATGTAATAGGTATAAATAAAATTTATAAAGGAAGTTACTATCTTTAATAGTTCTAGTAACTATTTTACTAGAGTAGTATTATAGGTATTTTTCTATATATTCCTTTATTAACTTTTCTAGTGTTAAGCTACTATAGATAGGTTTTATTAGTTTCTAAGTTTCTTAATAATTAAGGTTATATTTTATTTATAAATAGTAATATTTAAAGATTACTAGGAATACTTTAGAATAGGCTAGTAAGTAGATCTTATCTTTGTATTAGGAGTATAGATCTTCTTTCTTTAGTTTACCTCTAGCCTATTTAATAAAGTATATAGATTTCTATAGCTACTCCTAAAAGTATCTGTAAATTCTAAGTAGTATAGGTAACTTCTTTTTCTAGTATACTAGGTAGATATTAATTACTACTTTTAACTAGGTGTATCTTATGTAGTAATTTATTATTTTACAGAGGATATCCTTAAATCTACTAATATTAAAATAATGTTTTTCTTAATATTTCTTTATTATAGTATTATAGAAGTCTAATTATTCCTTTGTCTTTTCCTAGCTAAGTTTCTTATACTATTTTTCTAATATTATAGTTATCTTTTTTATTTTAGTAATTATTCTAGCTAGTTAGGTAAATTAATATTTTCCCCTTTTATTCTTTTTAAGTAGTTATTCTTAGGCCTTATATATAACTCCTTACCTAAAGTCTAGTCTATAACTAATAGTGTTAGTGTATCTATTATTAGATCCTTTACAATATATAATTACAAAGTTAAATTTACATAGGTATTTAGTATAGTATAGTTATTATCTATTTAGTTCTTATATAGTAGTAAAATATAATATATTCTAATAGTTAGTATAGACTCTTACTTAATATATACTTCTTATTAAGTAGTAATAAAATTCTTTAAAGTAGTTAATAATAACTAGGAATTCTTTATTATAAATTAGGTATCTTAACTCTATATTATATAGCTTATAGAAGTAGAATATAATAGGGTATAATTATCCTTCTACGTCTTATTACTTAATCTAGCTTTCTAAGGTAAAGTCTAAGGAGTCTATTTTAAGTTTGATTTCTTTAGTAGAGTTAAATATAATTAATACTAGTTTGCTAAGTATAGAGTTTTATAGCTAGTTAAAGGCTTCTTAGGCTTTCTTATTCTATTTAAACTTTTAGTCCTTTTTTATAAGTTTAGTAAAAGGGTTTACTATTTTACTAAAGTTTCTAATAAATTATTAGTAGTAGTTAGTAAATCCTAGGAAGCTTTGTACTTCTTTAACTATAGTAGGAGTAAGCTAATTGTATACTACTGAGATTTTCTTTTAATCTATTTAGATTTCTCTAAGTAAGATAGTATATCCTAGGAAGTTAACTTTTTTAATATAGAAATAACTTTTCTCTAGTTTTACTAGAAGGTTTGCATCTTATAGTACTTTTAAAACCTTGTAAATATATTCCTAATATTCTTCTTTATTATCTAAGAAGATTAGGATATTATTAAAGTAGTATATTATAAATATATCTAGGTATTATTATAGGATATTATTAATTATTTATTAAAATATAGTTAGTATATTTATAAGACTAAATAGTATTACTAAGTATTTAAAGAGTTTGAATTTAGTTCTAAAGGTAGTTTTCTATTTATTACCTTCCTTAATATAGATAAGGTTATAAGTACCCTTAAGGTTAAGTATAGTAAAAATCTATTTTCCCTATAGATAGTCCTTAAGTTCTATTATAAGTAGAAGTAGGGTTCTATCTTTAATAGTAAGGTTATTTAATTGTTAGTAATCTATAATAAGTTATAGTTTTCTATTCTTCTTAGGTATAAATATAATAGGAAATCCTACTAAGGATATTAATTCTTATATATTACCTTTTTGTAATTCCTTTTCTAGATAATCTTATAGTATAGTAAGCTTAAGTTTATTAAGGTTATAAATCTTCTAGAAAGGTAGATTATTTAATTTAAGTATAATTTTATAGTCTTAGTAGCTATACTATAGTACCTTAGTATTAAGTTCTTCTTTAAATAGTTTATTATAGACTTAATACTCCTAAGGTATATTCTTAAGTCTATCTTCTTCTAATAGTTTCTTTAGTTCTATTTTTAACTTTTTATTTAAATTATATAGCTATACAGTAACTATTATAAGTATTTACTAAATATATTACCTTTTGCCTTTTTTATACTTATATTAAGCTCCCTTTAGAGGTAGGTAAATATTCTTTTTACACTAAACTTTACTAGCTATCTTAGTTAAAGTTTAAGATCTTTATTTATTATTACTTTCTAAATCTATATCTATATTAGAGGGATTATCTATATTAATAATCTAGCTAGTCCTTTAATAAAAATATAGGTTATAGTAGTATAGCTATAGATATCCTAATATTAGGTTATATCCTAGTATAGAGATAATATTAAGGTTAATATTATACCTTTAAGTTCTAATAAATACCTTTAAGTAATTAATCTCTTAGGTAATTAGTCCTCTGTTATAGGTAAATGTTCCTCCTTTAAGGTTTATTAGTAGATAAGGCTACGTCTTAGTTTACTATAGTAGCTGTAATATATTAACTATATAAGGGTTAATTATATTAATATTAGCTCTGCTATTTACTAGTATAGTTAGCTATTTCCCTTTAATTTATACTTATATATCTAGGT
Source organism: Fusarium sp. FIESC RH6 (assembly GCA_022627095.1). NCBI lineage: Eukaryota > Fungi > Ascomycota > Sordariomycetes > Hypocreales > Nectriaceae > Fusarium > Fusarium sp. FIESC RH6. The sequence goes on along the minus strand of JAJALC010002370.1, from coordinate 15,105 downwards.
AAGTTTATTAACTATATATAGTTAATTTTAGAGCTCTTGTAAGTTTTATAAGCTTTAGTTCTTTGCTTATCTATAGCTCTAGTAGTATAGTAAGCTATTGTCTTTTCCTGGTTATCCTAGGTATTATAAGTTATATTTAATATTATAGTAAAGTATATTATCTAAATACTTATTATCTTAGATTAGTTTATTTTATATAGTTAGATCTACGTATTATCTCTATTAATTAATTATCTATTAATTTTAAATATAAGTAAGGGCTTATTCCCTTGTTTCTTTATAAGTAATAAATTTTATTATAAGCTCTAGTTCTTTACTTATCTATAGCTTTAGTAGTATAGTAAGCTATTATCTTTTCCTAGTTATCCTAGGTATTATAGGTTATATTTAATATTATAGTAAAGTATATTATCTAAATACTTATTATCTTAGATTGGTTTATTTTACATAGTTAGATCTACGTATTATCTCTATTAATTAATTATCTATTAATTTTAAATATAAGTAAGGGCTTATTCCCTTATTTCTTTATAAGTAGTAAATTTTATTACCTTATTTTCTAGGAATTATTTAGATAGTTAGTACCCTATAGTATTAATAATAAGGTATAGTTTTTACTATATATATTTCTAGATACTTATAAGAAAATAGTTATTACTAAGTTTAGCTTATTAATATAGTATATAGTAGTAGGTAGTATAAGATATCTATAATATTTACTTATACTTTTTATTACTAGGGTACCTTTATAAGTTATAGTATACTATTAATTATTAGATAGTTATTTCTATATTCTATTTCTACTCTATAGTAATAGTATAGATATAAATATTATTATCTTATAGTATTTTAGCTTATTCCTTAGCTTATTATACTACTTTACTTATCTAGTTATACTATTAGTCTTTATATTAAGATTATTTTAACTTATAGTTTTTTCTTTATCCTATTTATTCTAACTAAGTATATATAGTATTAGTATAGTTTAGGTCTTAATAGTATTAATTAAGGTAAGTTATCTTAATAAGTATCTTATTAATTTAGTTAATAACTTTTAATCTTCTTATTATTTCTTATAGTAATTTAAGTATTCTATCTTCCTATATAATAGGTATAGTTAAGAATATTTTATCTATAAATTTACTTAGTCCTTCTTAGATTTCTTTAGGTATAAAAGGGCTATCCTATTAAGGGGTAGCTTCCTTCCCTTTCCTTATAACTATAGCTATATATCTAGTAGCTACTCCTATAGTACTTTCTAGTATAGGTTCCTATACTTCTACTAAGGATTATTATCTTTCTTATTATCTCTTTTCTTACTATTAGTTATTAGCTTTAGTTTAATTTTCTAGTTTAATATTATATTTCTTCTTAACTTCCTTTCTTCTTAGGGCCTATTATTACTAATATTCTTCTTCTACTTATAGCTAGGCTTATTCCTATTTCTAGTACTTAATAGCTTTATTAATACCTTTTTTATATACTATTTTCCTAGTATAGCTATTATTTTATATATTAATATTATAACTAGATCTAGTTATTATAGTTTACTTTAAGGTATATACTACTATCTAAGGTTCTTTATCTTTCTATATATTAGTTTATTATACTATCTTACCTTTAGGTACTAGTTAGTACTTTTAGTTAATCTTTATAGGGTTTTAGTAATCTTATTCCTAGTATCCTTTTTTACTATAGTTTTAGTAAGTTAAAGCTAGTCTATTTAATTAAGTAATATTAATATTTATAGATCTTACTTAAGTTCTATAGGAAGTATTAGTTTATCTTAGTTTACCTTAATTAGTATTATTTTAGTTCCTATTTAACTAGTTCTTATTCTAAGTAGGATTATATATATTTCTATTCTTAAGGGCTTATTTTTTCTTTTTATCTTTTATATAGTTAGTTATTAATATTTATTACTATTTTAGTAAGTTTATTTAGGTTATTAGGTTTTTATTATATATATACTATTATATTCTTAATCTCTAGTTTAAGTTTATAATAAACTTAGTTTATATAAGTAGATTTATTCTAATTAAGCTTAGTAACTTAGAATTAGTATTCTAAGAAGTAAGATACTACTAATTCCTTTTAAATAAGAGTTTAGATCTTTATCTTAGCTTCTCTTCTTTTATTTTTTACCCTAAAGGTATTAGTAAGTTTACTCTTAAAGTATTTATATTTCTTATAGATATAGGTAGTTATTAACTTTTGCTTATAAGGGGGATTTATAATAAAGTTTTAAATAATAGGTTCTATTGCTCTTTTAGCCTTATCTTTTAGAAAGCTTAGATTATATTTTACCTAGGCCTTATATAAACTAAACTAAATTAGGTAGTATATTTAGTAGCTATATAGGCTTATTAGGAAGCCCCTAAGTTTATTAGGTTTACCTTTATAAGGGTTAGGTTAGTATAGCTTAAGAATCTTTCTAAGGTCTTTTCTAGTTACTATAAGAGCTTTAGTATACTTAATATACTATCTGTAGAGCTATTAACTTTTCTTAGCTTCCTTACTAAGGTTTTTAGCTATTTTAGTAATAGTAATTACTTTTCCCTTTAGCTTCTTAATCTTATATTTAGCTACCTTTAAGTTATATTTAGCTATATTAAGGAGGTTATTATATCTTTTATTAAGCTTATAGATTTTCCTTTTAAGCTTAGTAACCTTATCCTTATAGCTACTTAGGTAAGCTAGTATAATTTCTACTTCTTTCTTATTACTAGTATTTATAGGGAGTTTAAGTTCTTTTACTAAGGTAAGGTAATTATTAAAAGAGGTTACTTAAGTAGATTACTATTTACACTAAGTAGTAGTAAGTTGGTTTAAGGTAGTAGGTACTATTACATAAGTATTACTTAGTATTATATAGTATAGTCTAAATAAGAGCTATTAATATATAATAGTTATAATTCCTAAGGAATAAACTAATCTATATTAGGTTTATATTAGTAAATATATAGGGTATAGATACTAAGTATTACAAAGTATTATATTTCTTAATAGTAAATAAAGTAGGTTAGGTATATTTAGGTAAAGAAGTCTTATTAATAGCTAGTAAGCTAAGTAGTCTATTTAATACTAAATAAATATATATATACTATAGGTATTTATATAAGGAATAATAATATATTAAAGCATTATTAGTCCTAGAGTAATATAGTCCTAGAGTACTATTAGTCTATATAAGTATTAGTTCTTTAGTAGTTAGTTATATCTATTAAAGATTAGTATATATAGAGAAAGGGAAAGGTAGGGTATATGTAATATAACCGCTGGGATTATAACAATTAATAGCTCTTATTTAGACTATACTATATTAAATAACTAAGTAATAATATACTATTAAGATAGCTAGTAACAATAGACCAATACCCCCTTACACTAAAGCTATACCTAGTATTACTAAACTTATAGCTAAGATATAGTAGATATATAGTACTATTAATACTCTTTATACTTATATTAATAAATAGCCTATAGCTATACTATAACTACTAATACTATAACCTAAAAGGAACTTAAGTAAAGCATTAAAGCCTCCTAAGCTAGAACCCTTTATTAGTAAGGTAGTAGATATTATACTATTCCTTATGTAAATAAAAGAATACTTTTAAATATATACGAATAGGCTTAATACTAGCTAGAAGAAGATTATTTATACTATAGTATTAATCTAAGGAGATACTAAAAACTAGTTCAAGCTAATCCTTAGGGACTATCTTAAATATAAAGATAATAAGAATCTCTAAGATTAAGAGACCTAGAATATCTTTTCTAACTAGGATAATTTTAAATAAGCTCTTAAAGATAATTTCAAAGTAATTAATAAAGAACAATAGGTAGCTATTAAACTATTAGCTCTAAAGTAACACAAGTTATATATAGCCCACTTTACCAAGTTTAGGCAACTTATATCTAAGACTAAATAGGATAATAAAGCCTTTATAGAAATCTATTACTATAGCCTTAAAGAAAAAGTTAAGGATAAACTATACCTTATAGATAGACCTAAAGACCTTACTATATATATTACAATAGCTATTAAAATTAATAAACAATAGTATAAATATAGATAAGAGAAAGCTAATGCTATTTAAAGGGAAAGTAACTTTAATCCCTACTATCCTAGCTAATAGAAATAGAATAACTCTTATAACTAAGGTTAATAATACCCTAATTAAAGTAATACTTACTATAGAATATACATAGGCCCTATAACTCTTAGTACTACTTAGCTATATTAGTATAAACTAAGATAACTAAGGGATATATCTAAATACAAATACTATAACTATAACTAATTTAGATATATAGTATAATAATACCTATAACTATAAAAGCTTAAAAACCTAAACTATAGTAAGCTATAAACCTTTAGAGTTACTAACAATCTAAAAGTATAGCTAATTTAATAAACCTAGATACTTAGAATATATTAATCTAGTTATAATATAGTAAATAAAGTAGTATTAGAAGAACCTAAGCTAAAGGTAAATAACCTAGTATATCCTAATAGTATATATAAGAAGCTATAAGACCCTTTTAAATTATAATAAGAAATACTAGAATACTATAAAAAAGAAGTAAAACTAGAAATAAAGGAAGAAAGAAAAGAGAAAAACAGTAAATAATACTATATAAAAATAGTAAAACCTAGTATATAAGATGTAGAATACCTACAAAAGGAGATTTAGAAGAATACCCCTAAAGGATAAGCTAAGATCTAAGCTTAAAATAAAAGAAAAAGAAAGAGATAATAAGAATAGAAACTTAAAGTAATATAAATACTAGGAGTAATATATATACCTATAGAAAAGGAAGCTAACTAAGGAATTAATAATATTTCTATATAAATAAAGGTATAATAGAAAGAGGAATATATACTTACAGAGAGATAAGCTATATATAAAAATTGCATATACTAGTAATAATATACCTAAAGTATAGGATACTAAGGTAAAGTAGCTAGAGCTATTGTAAGAATACTATATAAGTAAGATAAAATAATTAAAAATAAATAGAAGAAACCCTATACCCCTTTTTATAATAAAGTAAAAGTATAAAGTTTTAGTAGCCCTAAGGAAATATATATTTAAACTACTAAAGAATATTATAATATATTAACTATAAAAAATATCTATATTTAAGTATACTATATAGCAGAAGTAATAAACCTCTTATATAAAGAACCTAAGTTTAATACTAAGGATAATATTTAAACTTTCCTTATATATAAATAATATAATAAAGTCTTATAGGTATTATATAAGTACTATTAGTATAAGATATACCTTAAATTAAAGAAAGATAATAACTATTTTCCTATTACTATTCTAGGAATATTAAATAATAAACTCTACTTACTAAAAGAAATAATAGGATATTTAGCTTACACCTAGTATAAATTACTAAGAGTAGTAGAATTATAGTTTAACCTAGCTAACTATAGATTAAAGGTTAAGTAGAAAAAAACTTAAAAAGATATTTAATAATAACTAAAGGAAATTAAAAGAGCTAGTAAAGAGTTTAAAAAACTTATAGAAGGAAAATATAAATATCTTAAAAGAAATAAACCTAAAAATAATAATAAATTAAAAACTACTAAAGAACTAGATTATATCTAAGAAAAAGATAAACTTTACCTAGCTAATATCTTTAATAAATAATTAGGAAAAGAATAGTACTATTTATAATAAAGCTATAAATAAGCAAAGTATAAAACTAAGAATAACTTAAAATAATAAGTACTCTAGGAGCTATATAAGATAGTAAGCTTAACTACCTAATACTATAGGTTTAGATTAAGGAAAGATAGCTAAATATATAAATTAACTATAGAGTAAAGTAAAACTTTATTAACCTAAGAATAGTTATAGAGCTAATACTACTATAAAGAAGAAAGTAATTACTTTACCTACTAATTAATATAGAAGGATAACTTTTTAACTATAATAATAGAATTATAAACTAAGAAACTAATTACCTCTATACCTAGATCTAAGGAAAGGTCTAAAAGAAAAGCTTTAATATTATTCTACTAGGAATAGAAATAAATATTATCTTAGGTATACTATAGCTTAGATAAATAAATCTATATATAAACTAGATAACTAGCTAAGTTATACTCTTATGTAACTTAGATAGCTATATAAAAATAATTACAAAGAATATAAAGAAATCTTAAACCTTAACTAAAGAGGATAGTATAGGTAAGTATAGAATAAAGTATTTACTATCTTTAGAAGGAATATAATATAAGTATAAGATAGGTATAAAAAGAAAAATAGAAATCCTTAGTATCCTTAAATAATAAGATACTAGAAAAGATAAAATACTAAAAACTAGCTAAGATTAACTATATAAGATACTAAAGGAATATTAGATTTATAATAAACTTTTTAAGGAAGAAGTTAAAATAGAAATCTCTAAATATAGTTAATAGGATTATAAAATTACTTTTATAAATAAAAATTTACTAATATAGAAGCTCTATCTACTAAACTAAAGAGAGCTATAAGTATAGAAGGAATATATTAATAAGATACTTAAGAAGGGCTATATTAGGGAATCTAGCTTATTAGTAGTATCCTTTATATTCTTTATACTAAAGAAGAATAAGGAAGATAGATTAATTATTAACTATTATCTATTAAATATATAAATAGTAAAGAACTAAACTTTACTACTACTTATTATAGAATTAAAAGATAGGTTATAAAGTAAGAAGATCTTTACTATATTAGACTTAAAAGGAGCTTATAATTTAATTTATATTAAGGAAAGAGATAAATAGAAAACTATATTTTAAACTAGGTTTAGCTTATTTAAGTATCTAGTAATACTATTTAGACTTATAAATATACTAGTAATATTCTAATAAATAATTAATAATATACTTAGATAATACTTAGATATCTTTGTAATATATTACCTTAATAATATTTTAATTTTCTTAGATAATAAAGAGGAATATATAGAATATATTTATAAGGTTCTATAAGTATTATAGGATGCTAAGTTGTTAGTAGAACTAGATAAATGCTTCTTTTATATTATAAAAGTTAACTTTCTAGGGTATACTATTACCCTAAATAAAATTTAAATATAGAAAAGTAAGATATCTATAGTATTAGATTAAAAGACCCTAATTAATATTAAGGAAATACAAGCCTTTTTAGGTTTTGCAAATTACTATTAACATTTTATTAAGGATTTTAGTAAGATTACTAATCTACTTATAGGCTTAATAAAGAAAGATAAGTCTTTTAAATAGAATAATAAAGTATAGGTAGTCTTTAAATAGATTAAGATAGTAATCCTTAGTAAACTAGTGTTAGTAATATTTAACCCTAAATAAGAAGTTAAACTAGAAACTAATATATCTAACTTTATACTAGGAGGGTAGATTAGATAATAAGATAATAATAGGAAATTATATCCTATTGTGTTTTATTTGTATAAGTTATAAGATATATAACTTAACTACCCTAAATATAATAAAGAGTTCTTAGTAATCTATAACTACTTTAAGGAATTTAGATACTATTTTAAAGAAAGTAAATATAAGGTAAAAGTATATATAGACTATAAGAATATTATATACTTTATAATAATATAAGAGCTTAATAGATAATAAATTAGATATATAGAATACCTAAGTAGATTTAATTTTATTATTACTTACTAAAAAGGATTAGATAATAGAAGAGCTAATGTAATTAGTTAAAGACTAAACTTTAATATAGGAATAGTTAGAATTAAATAATAATTGCTAGAAGAAGATAATAAAGGCTAGTACTACCTTACGTAACTAGTATAAGTATTAGGCTTAATAATAAGATAAGGAGGAAGTATAATAGATTAGAAGATAAGATAGTAAAGGAAATAGAATAGTAATATATAAGTTAATATAATTAGATATAATATCTAGGAAACTATTAGTAATAGAGCTAAGATAAGGAAGTATAATAGAAAGATCTATATCCCAGAGGATAAATAATATACACTAGTATAGGATATATACAAATACCCCCTATATGGCTACTAAGGTATAATAGAAATATAGAAACATATTATAAAATACTTTAACTAGGAAAATAGCTATAAGATAGTAAAAGAAGTACTTAAGAAATATAATAGCTATATAAGAACTAAAGTATAATAATATAAACCTTACAGAGAATTATAGCTACTACTAGTAGTATAATAGCTATAGGATTTAATTACAATAGATTTTATTACTAAACTATTACTATTAAAAGAACCCTTAATAGGTATCTTCTATAATAGTGTATTAGTTATAGTAGATTAGTTAATTAAATTCTATTACTATATTTCCTACTAGGAAGTAATAAATATAGATTAGATAGCTTATATTCTTTATAACTAAATATTCTAGGATTATAAAGTACTATTAAAGATCCTAATAGATAGAGAATTAATATTTACTAGTAAGTTTTAGTAAGTATTTATAGTACTTATTGGACTAAATTACTAACTATCTATAGCCTTTAGACTATAGATAGATAGATAAACTGAAAGGATGAACTAAGTATTGGAATAATACTTATATTGCTATATTAACTATAAATAGAATAATTAGGTTAAAAAGCTACCTATTGCCTAATTTGTATATAATACTGTGTATAATAAGAGTATAAAGTTAATACTAGCTTATGCTAATTTCGGATTTACTCTTAATATATATTACAATATATAGAACCCGAAGAGTGTGAACCCTACTGCTATACTTAAATTAGATAACTTTAAGAATCTATATAAATAAATAAAGAAAGAACTTAAGGAAGTAAGAAGTAAGATATATTAATATTATAATAAGAAAAAGATTAAGGGATTAATCTTTAGAAAAGGAGATATAGTTTACCTATTTATAAGAAATATTAAGACTAAATAACTATTATATAAACTTAACTATAAATATATTAAACTATATAAAATTAAAAAATAAGTTAAGAAGGATATCTATAAATTAGACTTACCTATAAGAATTAGATTATACCTAGTTTATTATATCTTATATCTTAAGTTAGCTACTAATATAATCTAAGTTAAAATAGGTAATAAACTAAGAGAAATTAATAGATTAGAACTTTATAAGGTAGAAGAAATTTGTAAAATAAAGAAAGTTAATAGATAAATAATATATTTAGTAAAATAGAAGAACTACCTAGAAAATAAAAATACATAGGAACTACTAAAATACCTTATTAATACTTAATAACTTCTAAAGAATTTTCACTAGAATTAAACAAAAGTAAAGTATTAAGAAAATTATTACCTAAACTAAGAGTAAACTAATTAATATTATTAAGAATATAGTTAACCTAGAGATTATTAAGTATAGTACTTTTGTAAGTATTTAGTATAGATAATAAGTTATCTTACTATTCTACCTTTTGCAAGCTTTAATAGGTAGCTTTAGAATACTTCTTCTTTACCTTACTCTTAATTTTATAAATCTGTAATAAATAACCTGCTGTAAGAGATAAGTAACTCTACAAGGCAGCTATTTCTTTATAAAGCTTAAGAAGATCCTTACTTACTTAATCTTTATTAGTTTTAAGTTTCTTTTCTTATTTTATTAAATTTATTACTACTAAAGGATTAACTTAAATAAAAATTATACTCTAAAGAAAAGAAAATACTTATAAGATAAAGTAATATAAGTACTATTATAAGATTTCTTAGAATAAATATACTTACTATAATAACTAGAATCTATAGATATTAGGTATTTCTTGCCTATATAGAAGTAATAGGTATAGGGTATATTAACTTCTTTATTAAATAGTTTAATAGATAATATAAGTATTTAGATTTTATAATCTTTATATGTAAACTAGTTAAATATATAGTTAGATATAGTATAATATAATAGTAAAAGGTTTAAGTTAGGCCTTACTAAAAGAAGAATGATATTAATTAAGTTAATAGGCCTTAAGGATAAGACCCTAGGAAAGGAAAGATTATATTATAATTAGAGTAGTTATATTATATATACCCTACATTTTTATTTTTTTACTTATACTAATCTTTAATAGTATAACTAATTATTAAAGGACTAATACTTATAAGGACTAATAGTAGCCTAGGACTACATTACTTTAGGACTAATAATACCTTAACCTATTATTACTCTTATTATAATTACAGTAGTATATATATATTTATTTAGTATTAGTTAGTATACTTAGCTTAATAGCTATTAATATAATATCTTTACTTAAATATACCTTATTTACTATTAAGAGATATAATACTAACTCTTGCTTAGTACTATGCCCTATAACTCTGTTAAATATAAACCAGTATAGACTAGTTTACTTGTTTAGAAACCCAACTATTACAACTTTGCAGAATACTAATTCTAAGCAGCTAAACTAGATTAGAACAAAGTAGCCCACATATCCCAAGTTTATTAAGGACTAAAAGCTAAGGTTAAAGACGCTATAGTATATATATAAGAAAAACTAAAAACCCTAGATAAATTAGTATCCTTTGTAGTAAATATTCATAACTAACTATTTAAATAACAAAAGGAGAAATAAGCTAATAAACAGAGGTAAAGCTATACCTTTAACTAGAGTAAGAACTAGCAAGGGAATAACTGTAACTATACTAATTAGGGAAAATAATAATAAGCTAATACTTCCTATAGTATATAATTAAGACCTATAAATATTAATACTACTTAGTTAAATAAACTACCCCTAATTTACTAGAATTATAGTAAAAAGAAATACTAAGAATATAATTACTAAAACCCTGTAAAGACTAACTAGAAGTATTAACTAGTACCTAAAGGTAAGCTAGCCTAATAAACTAATATATAGGAAGAAGAAGAAGAACCTTAGATAGTAATCTATATACTAAAATAAGTAGCTATAACTAGGTTAGGATATAACTAATCTGTAAACTAATTATAAGAAGAATAGCCTATATAACCTAAAGACCCCTTTATAAGTTATAAAGAAACTATAGATATATACTACCTAGATAGGAAGAAGCCTAACCCTAAGTATAATACTACTAATAACCCAAGATATATACAAAAGAAAGAAGAATATAATTAATAGTAAAGGGAACGTTTAAGGAATAAAAGGGAAAATAAGCCTAGATACTAAGAATAATACGCAGAGATTAAAAAGAAAAGCTAAGTAAAGAGAAAACAGAAATAAGAGTCTATACTAGAAAATACTATAATAACTACTATAAACTATATAATTATAGTTACTTAAAAAGAAAAAGAAGTTATTCTTAATATAGAAAATACTTTTATACCTAAAGAAATTTAATAAGAACTAGATAAATTTATAGATAAAATATTCTTTAACTTACCTATACTATAATTAAATAGAACCCTTAAGTTACTATAGAAAGTAATAGGAAGATTAAAAGTTACCTAATAAATTAATAAGATACTTATTAAAATAACTTAACTAAACTAATACTACTAAGACCTAAACTTTCTAGGTATAGTATATACTAAACTAGAATAATAAGAACAAAGGAAGAACTATAAATTAAAATAGTTATAATATAAGGACTAATAGAATAATTAGATAAGTAAGGTAATATAATAAGCTAAGGAATATATAAATATAATTTAAGATAATAATATCTATATCTATACTATTATATTAAAATAAGAATAAAACCTAGGAACTACTATTTAATAATCTATAGTATACTATAACTTATAAAGGTACCTTAGTAATAAAAAATATAAATAGATCTTATAGATATCCTATATAGTATACTATTATATATTATATTACTAAGCTAAGATAAGTAATAACTATTTTCCTATAAGTATTTAAGAATATATATAATAAAAACCCTATATTATTATTAATACTATAGGATACTAATTATTTAAATAATTCTTAGAAAATAAAGTAATAAAGTTTACTATCTATATAGAAACTAGGGAATAAGCCCTTACTTATATCTAGAATTACTAAAGGATTAAATAATAGAGATAAGATACTTAAGGTAATTCTAACTAAGGAAATATACCTAACTCTAGTACTTTTTAATAGAATAAAAAGGTAGAAAAGAATACTTAGCTAGTAAATAATAAAATATAGAAAGAACTAAGAAATAAATACCTAGATAATATACTATATTATAATAGTAAGTATAATCTATAATACCTAGGATAGCTAAGAAAAAACAATAGCTTACTATACTATTAGAGCTATAGATAAGTAAAGACCTAGAGCCTATAATACTTACAAGAGCTCTAAAATTAACTATATATAGTTAAAAAACTTATCTAAATATATAAGTATAAGTTAAAGGGAAATAGCTAACTATACTAGTAAATAGTAAAGCTAATATTAATACTATTAACTCTTATATAGTTAATATATTATAGTTACTATAGAAAAATAAGATATAGCCTTACTTGCTAATAAACTTAAAAGAAGGAATACTTACTTATAATAGAGGACTTATTACCTAAGAGATTAATTACTTAAAGGTATTTATTAGAACTTAAAGGTATAATATTAACCTTAATATTATCCCTATACTAGGCTATAACCTAATATTAAGATACCTATAGCTATATTACTATAACCTGTATTTTTATTAGAGAACTAGCTAGATTATTAGTATAGATAATCCCTTTAATAATAATACTAATTTAGAAAGTAATAATAACTAGAGATCTTAAACTTTAACTAAAATAGCTAGTAAAGTATAGTATAAAAAGAATATTTACCTACCTCTAAAAGAAGTATAATATAAATATAAAAAAGGTAAAAGGTAATATATTTAATAAACCTTTATAATAGTTACTATATAGCTATATAACCTAAATAAAAAGTTAAAGTTAAAACCTAAGAAACTACTAAAAAAAAACTAACTTAAGAATATACTATATGAATACTATATCTATAAGAAATTATTTAAAGAAGAATTAGATACTAAGGTACTATAGTATAATTACTAAGACTATAAGATTATACTTAAATTAGATAATCTACCTTTCTAGAAAATTTATAACCTTAATAAGCTTAAACTTATAATACTATAAGACTATCTAGAAAAAGAATTACAAAAGGGTAATATATAAGAATTAACCTCTTTAGTAGGATTCCCTAATATATTTATACCTAAGAAAAACAGAAAACTATGACTTATTATAGACTACTAATAATTAAATAACCTTACTATTAAAGATAAAACCCTACTTCTACTTATAATAGAACTTAAGGACTATTTATAAAGAAAATAGATTTTTACTATACTTAACCTTAAGGGTACTTATAATCTTATCTATATTAAGGAAGGTAATAAATAGAAAACCGCCTTTAGAACTAAATTTAAACTCTTTAAATACCTAGTAATACTATTTAGTTTTATAAATATACTAGCTATATTTTAATAAATAATTAATAATATTCTATAGTAATACCTAGATCTATTTATAGTATACTACCTTAATAATATCCTAATCTTCTTAGATAATAAAGAAGAATATTAAGAATATATTTATAAGGTCTTAAAAGTACTATAGGATATAAACCTTCTAGTAAAACTAGAAAAAAGTTACTTTTATATTAAAAAAGTTAACTTCTTAGAATATACTATATTACTTAGAGAAATCTAAATAAATAAAAAGAAAATCTTAGTAGTATACAATTAGCTAATACCTACTACTATTAAAGAAGTACAGAGCTTCCTAGGCTTTACTAACTACTATTAATAATTTATTAAGGATTTTAGTAAAATAGCTAACCCTCTTATAAAGCTTATAAAGAAGGGAAATAAGTTTAAATAGAATAATAAAATATAATAAGCTTTTAAATAGTTATAAAATACTATACTTAGTAAACTAGTCTTAGTAATATTTAACCTTAATAAAGAAATTAAACTAGAAATAAATATATTAGACTTTATACTAGGAGGATAAATTAGATAAAGAGACTTAGAAGGAAGGCTATACCTTATTACCTTTTACTTATATAAATTATATAATACTAAACTAAGGTACCTAATCTATAATAAAGAATTCCTAGCTATTATTAACTACTTTAAAGAATTCTACTATTATCTTAAGGGAAGTTACTATTAAGTTAAAGTCTATACTAATTACTAGAATATATTATATTTTATAACTATATAAGAACTTAATTAATAATAACTATACTATACTAAATATCTCTATAGCTTTAACCTTATAATAATATATTGTAAAAGATCTAATAATAAATATACTAATGTAATTAGCTATAGACTAGACTTTGAAATTAAAGTTATATTTAAATCTTAGAAATAACTTCTTAAGAAAAATAAAAAGGGAGAATACTAGTTTACCTAACTAGCTAAAATAATTACTAAAATAAGAAAAGAACTTATAATATTGGACTAATAGTGTAAAAACCTTAGCTAGGAAAAAATGAAAGAATACCTAGACTTTTATAATACTATAATAAAGAAATATTAAGAAAAATATTATTTTAAAATTAGCAGATTTAAGGATATCCCTTATAGAACAATAGATTACTATATAAGATATACCTAGTTAAAAGTAGTAATTAATACTTACCTAGTATACTAAAAGAAGAAGTTACTTATACTACTTAGAATTTACAGATACTTCTAGGAGTAGCTATAGAAACTAATATACTTTATTAAATAAGCTAAAGGTAAACTAAAGAAGGAGGACCTATATACTTAGTATAAAGATAAGATCTACTTACTAGTATATTCTAAAGTATTTCTAGTAATCTTTAAATATTACTATTTATAGATAAAATATAACCCTAACTATTAAGAAACTTAGAAATTAATAAAACTTATCTATAGTAGCCTAATACTAAAGAAGTTAATAAAAGAATATATAGAAAAATACCTATAATACTACCTTAGTAAGGTAGTTACTAGAACTATTAAAGATAGTAACTTCCTTTATAAATTTTATTTATACCTATTATATAGATACTAAGGTATTACTAAAATACTTAGAAGGTTATAAGAAAAAGGGTATAATTATATAAAGAAGAATATAGAATAAATTATTAAGTAATATAATATATATATATAAATAAAAGTATAATACTATAAACC
>JAJALC010002369.1:0-81808 GCA_022627095.1 Fusarium sp. FIESC RH6 | reverse complement strand
CTACTAGAGCTATAGATAAGTAAAGAACTAGAGCCTATAAAACTTATAAGAGCTCTAAGATTAACTATATATAGTTAATAAACTTACCTAGATATATAAGTATAAATTAAAGGGAAATAGCTAACTACACTAGTAGATAGTAGAGCTAATATTAATATAATTAACCCTTATATAGTTAATATATTATAGTTACTATAGTAAACTAAGATATAGCCTTATCTACTAATAAACCTTAAAGGAGGAATACTTACCTATAACAAAGGACTAATTACCTAAGAAATTAATTACTTAAAGGTATTTATTAGAACTTAAAGGTATAATATTAATCTTAATATTATCTCTATACTAGGATATAACCTAATATTAGGATACCTATAGCTATATTACTATAACCTGTATTTTTATTAGAGGATTAGCTAGATTATTAGTATAGATAATCCCTTTAATATAGATATAGATTTAAAAAGTAATAATAAATAGAGATCTTAAACTTTAACTAAGATAGCTAGTAAAGTCTAGTATAAAAAGAATATTTACCTACTTCCTAAGGGAGTATAATATAAGTATAAAAAAGGCAAGAGGTGATATATTTAGTAAACACTTGTAATAGTTACTATATAGCTATATAATTTAAATAAAAAGTTGAAAATAGAACTAAAGAAACTATTAAAAGAAGATAAACTTAAGAATATACCTTAGGAGTATTAAGTTTACAATAAACTATTTAAAGAAGAACTTAATACTAAGGTACTATAGTATAGCTACTAGAACTATAAAATTATACTTAAATCAGATAATCTACCTTTCTAGAAGATTTATAACCTTAATAAACTTAAGCTTACTATACTATAAGATTATCTAGAAAAGAAATTACAAAAGGGTAATATATAAGAATTAATATCCTTAGTAGGATTTCCTATTATATTTATACCTAAGAAGAATAGAAAACTATAACTTATTATAGATTACTAATAATTAAATAACCTTACTATTAAAGATAGGACCTTACTTTTACTTATAATAGAACTTAAGGACTATCTATAGGGAAAATAGATTTTTACTATACTTAACCTTAAGGGTACTTATAACCTTATTTATATTAAGGAAGGTAATAAATAGAAAACTACCTTTAGAACTAAATTTAAACTCTTTAAATACTTAGTAATACTATTTAGTCTTATAAACATACTAGCTACATTTTAATAAATAATTAATAATATCCTATAATAATACCTAGATATATTTATAGTATACTACCTTAATAATATCCTAATCTTCTTAGATAATAAAGAAGAATATTAAGAATACGTTTATAAGGTTTTAAAAGTACTATAAGATATAAACCTCCTAGTAAAACTAGAGAAAAGTTATTTCTATATTAAAGAAGTTAACTTCCTAAGATATATTATCTTACCTAGAGAAATCCAAATAGACTAAAAGAAAATCTCAGTAGTATATAATTAGCCTACTCCTACTATAGTTAAAGAAGTACAGAGCTTCCTAGGATTTACTAACTACTACTAATAATTTATTAAAGACTTTAGTAAAATAGCAAACCCCCTTACTAAACTTACAAAAAAGAACTAAAAGTTTAAATAAAATAAGGAGGCTTAAGAAGCCTTTAACTAGCTATAAGACTCTATACTTAGTAAACTAATATTAATTATATTTAACTCTACTAAAGAAATCAAACTTAAAATAAACTCCTTAGACTTTGCCTTAGGAGGCTAGATTAGGTAATAAGATGTAGAAGAATAATTATACCCTATTATATTCTACTCCTATAAGCTATATAATACAGAGTTAAGATACCTAATTTACAATAAAGAATTCCTAGCTATTATTAACTACTTTAAAGAATTCTATTACTACTTAATAGAAAGTATATATTAAGTAAGAGTCTATATTAACTATTAGAATATATTATATTTTACTACTATATAAGAACTAAATAGATAATAACTATACTACGCTAAATACCTATGCAAATTTAACTTTGTAATTATATATTGTAAAGGATCTAATAATAGATGTACTAATACTATTAGTTATAAACTAGACTTTAGGTAAAGAGTTATATATAAGGCCTAAGAATAACTACTTAAGAAGAACAGAAGGGGAAAATATTAATTTACTTAACTAGCTAGAATAATTACTAAAATAAGAAAAATAACTATAATATTAAAAGAATAGTATAAGAAATTTAGCTAGGAAAAGACAAAGGAATAATTAGACTTTTATAATACTGTAATAAAGAAATATTAAGAAAAATATTATTCTAATATTAGTAGATTTAAGGATATCCCCTATAAAACAATAGATTACTATATAAGATATACCTAGTTAAAAGTAGTAATTAATACCTACCTAGTATATTAAAAAAAGAAGTTACCTATACTACTTAGAATTCACAGATACTTTTAGAAGTAGCTATAGAAACCCATGTACTTTATTAAATAGGCTAAAGGTAAACTAAAGAAAGAAGATCTATACTCCTAATATAAAGATAAGATCTACTTACTAGCCTATTCCAAAGTATTCCTAGTAATCTTTAAATATTACTATTTATAGATAAAATATAACCCTAATTATTAAGAAACTTAGAAACTAATAAAACCTATCTATAGTAGCCTAATACTAGAAAAATTAGTAAAGGAATATATAGAAAAATACCTATAATATTACCCTAGTAAAACAGTTACTAGAACTATTAAAGATAGTAACTTCCTTTGCAAATTTTATTTATACCTATTATATAGATACTAAGGTATTACTAAAACACTTAAAAGGTTATAAGAAAAAGGGTATAATTACATAAGAAAAGATATAGAATAAATTATTAAATAATATAATATATATATACAAATAAAAGTATAGTACTATAAACCCTATAGTATACTATAACCCTTATTAGTAGTATAATAACCTTAGGATTTAATTATAATAGACTTTATAACTAAATTACTCTTATTAAAAGAACCCTTAATTAGAATCTTCTATAATAGTATTATAGTTATTATTAACTAACTTACAAAGTTCTTATACTACCTACCCTACAAAGAATCTACAGATATAGAAGAACTTTCTTATGTTTTTTACTAATATATTATTAGTATACATAGACTACTAAGCAAGATCCTATTAAACAAAGGCCTAATATTCACTACTAAGTTCTAGTAAGCACTTATATTACACCTAGGACTTAATTACCAGCTTTTAATAGCTTTTAGACTATAAACAGATAAATAAACTAAACAAATAAATCAAGTACTAGAACAATACTTACAATACTATATTAACTACGGATAAAATAACTAGGTTAAAAAGCTACCTATTACATAACTAGCTTATAATATTACCTACAATAAAAGTATAAAGTTAATACTAGCTTATACTAACTTTAGATTTACCCTAGATATATACTATAATAAACAAGATGCTTAAATAATAAACCCTACTATAATACTTAAGGTAGAAGAACTTAAAAACCTATACAAAGAAATAAAAATAGAACTTGAATTTATTAGAAAAAGAATAAAAAAATACTACAATATAAAAAGAATTAAGAGACTAACCTTCAAGGAAGGAAAGATAGCCTACCTATCTATAAAAAACATATAAATAAAATAACCTTCCTATAAATTGGATTATAAATACCTTAGACCTTATAAAATTATTAAGAAAATTTCAGAAAATAACTATAAACTAGACCTACTACTAAAAGTTAAGCTCTATCTAATCTTTTATATTTCCTTACTTAAATTAGTAGCTAATATAATATAAGTTAAAGTTAGAAATAAACCCAAAGAAATCAAAGGACTAGAACTCTGTAAAGTAGAAGTAATTAGGGATATAAAGAAAGAAAATAAATAGATAATATATTTAGTAAAATAGAAAAACTACCTAAAAAATGAAAATACTTAGGAACTACTAGAGAATCTTACTAATACTTAATAACTCCTAAAGAACTTTTACTAGTCTTAAACAAAGGTAAAGTATTTAGAAAATTATTACTAAGACCTAAAGTAAACCAGTCTATATTATTAGGGATATAATCTACCTAAAGATTATAAAGTAAGGTATCCTTATAAGTATCTAAGCCTAATAAAATTTTATTAGATTACTTAATACCCTAAAGACTATAGCAGGTAGCTTCTAAACACCTCTCTTTTATATAACTACAAATCTTTCGGATTTACAATAAATAACCAGTAGTTAACAATAAATAAAACTAAAGAGCTACTATTTCTTTATAAAGTCTAAGAAGATCCTTACTTACTTTATCCTTATTATTTTTTAATTTCTTCTCTTACTTTATTAAAGTTATTACTACTAAAAACATTAGTAAGGAAGAAACTACATAAGTAAACTAAAACTTATAAGATAATATAATACAAGTCCTATTATAGGACTTTTTTATATAAATACACTTACTATAATAAGCAGAATTAGAGGATATAAGGTATTTCTTACTAGAATAAAAACAATAAGTATAGGGTATATCTACTTCTTTGTTAAGAAACTTAATAGATAACGTAAAAGTCTAGATTTTATAGTCTTTATATAAAGATTATTTAGATATATAGTTAGATATAGTAAAGTATAATAATAAAAAGGTTTAAGTTTAACCTTACTAAAAGAAGAATAATATTAGTTATAATAATAAGCCTTAGGGATAAGACCCTAGGAGAGGAGAGATTATATTATAATCCTAGTAGTTATATTACATATACCCTACCTTTCCCTTTCTCTATATATACTAATCTTTAATAGATATAACTAATTACTAAAGGACTAATACTTATATAGACTAATAGTACTTTAGGACTATATTACTTTAGGACTAATAACGCTTTAATATATTATTATTCTTTATATAAATACCTATAGTATATATATATTTATTTAGTACTAGATAAACTACTTAGCTTACTAGCTATTAATAAGACTTCTTTACCTAAATACACCTAACCTGCTCTATTTACTATTAAGAGATGTAATACTTTGTAATACTTAGTATCTATACTCTATATATCTGCTAATATAAACCTAGTGTGGACTAGTTTATCCCTTGGGAATCACAACCATCACATACTGGTTCTTAATTCTATTTCTTCTTTTCTTAGCTTTTCTTTTAAAGTTCTACATAGTATTCCCGGAATCCAGGCTTATTCTCCCTTCTATTTCTTATATATTCTATATATCGTTGGTTTTATTCTTCCCTTCTTTGTAAATACTCTAGATTATTTAGAGCGTTATAGTTAGGATTAGGTTTTTTCCCGTTTAGGTAGTACTTATCTATAGTTTCCTTGTAACTTATAAAGAGGTCTCTTAGTTATATAGATTATTCTTCTTACAATAGTATTACAGTCTAGTCATATCCTAACCTAGTTATAGCTACTTATTTCAAGGTTTATACTACTATCTAAGGTTCTTCTTCTTCCTATACATTAGTTTATTATACTATCTTACCTTTAGGTACTAGTTTATACTTTTAGTTAGTTTTTATAAAGTTTTAGTAATTTTATTCTTAGTATCCTTTCTTATTATAATTCTAGTATATAGGTAGTAGTTAGTTTATCTATATTGTGCTAACATTTATAGGTCCTACTTATATTCCATAGGAAGTATTAGCTTATCTTAGTTTTCCTTAATTAGCATTATTACAATTTCTATTTAACTAATTCTTATTCTAGGTAAGATTATATATACCTCTATTCTTAAAAGCTTGTTTTTCTTTTTATCTTTTATATAGTTAGTTATTAATATCTACTGCTATTTTAGTAAGCTTATTTAGGTTATTAGGTTTTTACTATATATATACTATTATATTATTAATTTCTAGTTTAAGTCTATAATAAACTTAGTCTATATAAGCAGATTTATTCTAATTAAGCTTAGTAGCTTAGAATTAATATTCTAAAAAGTAAAATACTACTAATCCCTTCTAGATAAGAGTTTAAATCTTTATCTTAGCTTCTCTTCTCTTATTCTTTATCCTAAAAGTATTAGTAAGTTTACTCTTAAAGTATTTATATTTCTTATAAACGTAGATAGTTATTAACTTTTACTTATAAGGGGGGTTTATAATAAAGTCTTAAATAATAGGTTCTATTACCCTTTTAGCCTTATCTTTTAGGAAGCTTAGACTATATCTTACCTAGGCCTTATATAAACTAAACTAAATTAGGTAGTACATTTAGTAGCTTTATAGACTTATTAAGAAACCCCTAAGTTTATTAGGTTTACCTCTATAAGGGTTAGGCTAGCATAGCTTAAGAATCTCCCTAGGGTCTTTTCTAGTTACTATAAGAGCTTTAGTATACTTAATATACTATCTATAGAGCTATTAACTTTTCTTAGCTTCCTTACTAAGGTTTTTAGCTATTTTAGTAATAATAGTTACTTTTCCCTCTAGCTCCTTAATCTTATATTTAGCTACCTCTAAGTTATATTTAGCTATATTAAGGAGATTATTATATCTTTTATTAAGCTTACGGATTTTCCTCTTAAGCTTAGTAACCTTATCCTTATAGCTACTTAGGTAAGCTAGTATAATTTCTACTTCTTCCTTATTACCAGTATCCATAGGGAGTTCAAGTTCTTTTACTAAGGTAGGGTAATTATTAGAGGGAGTTACTTAAGTAGATTACTATCTATGCTAAGTAGTAGTAAATTGGTTTAAGGTAGTAGGTACTATTGCATAAGTATTACTTAGTATTACATAGTATAGTCTAAATAAGAGCTATTAATATATAATAGTTATAATTCCTAAGGGATAAACTAGTCTATACTAGGTTTATATTAGTAAATATATAGAGTATAGATACTAAGTATTGCAAAGTATTATATCTCTTAATAGTAAATAGAGTAGGTTAAGTATATTTAGGTAAAGAAGTCTTATTAATAGCTAGTAAGCTAAGTAGTCTATTTAGTACTAAATAAATATATATATACTATAGGTATTTATATAAGGAATAATAATATATTAGAGTATTATTAGTTCTAGAGTAACATAGTCCTAGAGTACTATTAGTCTATATAAGTATTAGTCCTTTAGTAGTTAGTTATATCTATTAAAGATTAGTATATGTAGAGAAAGAAAAAGGTAGGGTATATGTAATATAACCGCTGGGGTCATAATATTATAAGTAGCTAAATAATCCTATATATAATTAATCTTTTCTATAGGTATTAAAAGAAGTCTAATAGCTAGTTAATACCTATTAAGTATATACTCTCTTAATTAGCTTTATAGAAATAAGTATATAAAGTATTTTAAGCTATTAGGACTTTTAGTAAAAAAGACCTTTCTCTTAAGAATCTTATTATATACTTTAATTATATCTTTAAGTAAATATATATTAATATTAATTTAATTATTATTATAAAGTTTTATAATTATCTATAGTTAATTAAAAGAGATAGAAAAAGTAAAGTCTTTTACTTTTTAAGCTTTTAGTTAATAGTATAAAACCTAAGGTTAACTAGAAATAATATATAGCTTAGTAAGTTATTTATATATATAGTATAAATTTTAAAGTATTATAAACTTAAAAAGCTTTATATATATTATTAATATATAGAAATATAGAATTATAATTTAATTTAAAATAAAATCTAGTAAAAAGGTACCTTTAGTAGTAATTTTAATAAAGAATACCTATTTATAATTAGTATATATAGCTATATAGGGCTATATAGGGCTATATATATACTAATAACCTATTTAACTATTACTTAGTTAATATTACTAGCTCTTAATTCTTTTATTTTATATACTTTTACTATATATCTAATAATTATTAAATTAGATAAATTAATCTATATTACCTTCTATAGTATTATATAATTATAAAAGATAATAATATATATTAGCTATAAGAAGGGTTTTATTACTATAATTAAATTAAACTATAAAAGGTATATAACCTTAGCCTTTAATAATATAAAGATATTACTTAAGTATATTATATAATATATTAGCTAATATATCTATATAGAGCTATATAATATACTATAAGTAAGTATTAATAAAAGTATATATACTTATATCTTAAGCCTTTAGCTTATTATAAGTATTAATTAACTATATAAAGTTAGGGCTTAGGGCTATTTATCCTATTTAGTAATACTATATTATATTCTATTAATTAAAGATATTTATAAGTAAAAAGCTTTAAAAGGCTTTATATATAGTATTTTTACTAAGAGCTAGTTCTTACTAATAGATATAAATATAAAGATAAGTTTAATTAAATATTTAAAACTTAGTACTAAGTAGGGTATTATTCTTAAAGAATTTATATAATTTAGTTAACTATATTACTTTTTACTTAGAAGTAAAATATTAATATATATTAAAGTCTTATTATATTCTCTTTAAACTTACAAGTATAATTATAAAGCCCTCCTTTTATAGTTAATATAAGATATTCTTATCTTTAAGAATATTATAAAAGAAAAGCTCTTTAATATAATATTATAAGGCTTTAGTATCTTTTATATAGGCTTATTTAGTAATTGATATTAATTAATCTTCTTACTATATTTTAAAGTATTAATTTAATATTATATAGAATATAAATATATTAAACTTTACTAATATATACTCTATAAGCTTATTTATAATATATTACTTAATATCTCTCTATTATTTAATTTAAAATTAAAATAGTATTAAGTTTTTTAAGAAGTAACTAAATATACTTATTATAAAGGCTTATAGTATCTTATATAAAAAAGAAAGAATATTAAGTAAAAAAGCTTATATAGTATTTTAAGACTATATATACTAGTAAAAGGTTATATAACCTTAATAACCTTACTAATTATAGTATTTTATTAAAAGATAAGATAAAGTAATTAAAAAACTTTTTACCTTAAACTATATATACTATACTATTCTATAGTACCTAGTATACTAATAAAAACCTTTCCTTTAGGTATATTATAGTATTTTATAATACTTTATATATTACTATAAACTCTAATTATATACCTAAAATACCTATTATTATATTATTAATTATTAAATTATATCCTTAAGTATAATAAAGATAAAGTCTAAGTTACTATAATTATATAAGTATTAGTATTATTTTAAAGTATTTTATAAGGTATATAATTACCTTAATTCTTAGCCTTTTTAGCCTTCTTCTTCTTACTCTTTATAAAGTTAGTAGCTTTTTTAAAGAACCTAGAAAGTAATAAGTAAGTAATATAATTAAGTAAACTAAGGAACTCTATAGTAGCCTCTATAGTATTATTTAATTTTTTATTACTATTATTATTATTACCCCTATACTTATACTTAGTAGCTATAAAAGAGTTAGTATAAAAGTAAATAAGATTATATATAATACTATATACTAAAAAAGAAGTAAAAGAGCTTTAAATAGTTCTAATTATAATTAGTATATTCTTTATTCTCCTTAGTAAGGTAAATATAATACTTTATAAGAACTTTATTTTCCTTTTTATATTTTTTGTAAATCTTTAAATTAAGCTATAAAATACTATAGAGATATTAAAGTATAGTATTTAAATTTTAAGGGGAAAATATTATAGTATAAAGCTCTATAGTTTCCTTTTTAAACTCCTATAAATTAAGTTTATAGAGCTTAATAGGTTTCTATATAAGTTAATATAATATAATATAAAGCTTTATATAATATATAACTTATACTATTAGAGTTATAAATAATAGCTTTAAGGTTCTTATAGCTATATAACTTTAAAGCCTTATAGTAAACCTAAATAATAAGTATAAGCTATATAATAAGCTAATTAGTTATCTAATTAAAGTTACTAATACTTTTACTAAGAATTTCCTTAAGAAGATATTAAAATCTATTTTTTAAATCTTTATATAAAAGCTTTTTTATAATTATATAATCCTTATTATAGTTATACTTTATAATATAGTACTTATACTAGATTTCCTTATTAGTTACTTTCTCTTTAACCTTCTTCTATACTATAAAAATCTCTTTAGCTTACTTTAAGGTTATAGTATACTCTTATTCTTTTAGCTTTTTCTTTACCTTAGTAAGTATTTTTACTTTCTTTTTCTTTACTATAATATATTCTTTAGCTTTCTTCTTTTTTACTTTCTTCTTTTTTACTATAGTATACTTTTTAATTTCCTTTTAATCCTTTAACTATTACTCTTTAGTAATTATAGCTTTAGCTTCCTTATATAGTTACTTTTCTTTCTTAGCCTTTATCTTATGTTTTCTACCTTTTAAAGGTATAATAAGTAAGTAAAGTTATATATATATTTATATAAATAGAATTAGTTTAGTAAAGAATATTAATACTATAAGAAAAATATTAATAGCTAATTATAAATTAAGTATAGTAAATATATATATAATAAAATAAGAAATATATAAAAATAAAGCTTTTAATTATATAAAAATAATAAAGGCTATATAGTATTAATTAAGGGTATATATAAGGTAAGAGATAAGTTTATATAAAGTAAAAGTTACCTATATAAGTACTATAGTATAGGTATTAAATTAAATAGTATAAAGTACTTATAAGAAAATAAAAATAGTATTATATAAAAGATTAAAAGTATATAATTCTAAAAATATATTTATTAGGTTATATAAGGCTATTATAGGTATATATACGTAAGAAAAAGTAAGAAATTCTTACTTAATAAGGTATATTAATTTTAAAGAAAGAAAATAAAGCTAAAGCTAGGATTATAAGGAAATATATATTATATTATTATATAACCCTTAGGGGCCTACTTTAGCTTATATAAAAGACCTATATAAGCTTAAATTAAAAAATTAGATAAATATAAATGCAATGTATGGGGCTCTACGGGGGGGGTTGCTCTACTACGAAATGAGTTTTGAGCCACTAAGCCCTACAGTCTTCCGTAGCAACCAGTACGTGTCAGCCCCCCCGGTACTCATTGACTAGCCGGGATACTCTAAATCGACGTTGGTCGTATCTCTTGGCTCTACCGCTGCTATGGTCCATGGATCGCTTAAATAATGATAGGGTAACAGATTGTCGATCTGCTGATCAACTCCCATTATTGTGGTCAAAACTATAAGTACCGATGTCTCTCCTCGTAGTTGACCTGTAGCTGTCTCTTTCCCAGCCATCTCCTCCCCTCCTCTTGGCCTATCATGTTCTCTAAGTCCCTTCTCCTCACTCTTGCTGGCTCTGCCATCGCATCTCCCGTCCCAACACCCCAAATAATCCCCCGCGATGTCGGTAACTTTGAATGCTTCAACGCCAGCCTCCCCAACATCACCATCTTCGCAACAGGCGGGACAATCGCCGGCGAAGCAGGATCCGCCGACCAAACAACAGGCTATCAAGCCGGCGCCCTGGGCATTAAGGCTCTAATCGATGCTGTTCCGCAATTATGCAACGTCTCCAACGTTCAAGGCGTGCAGATTGCAAATGTCGATAGTGGAGATGTCAATTCAACTATCTTGACTACCCTTGCGCATCGCATCCAGGCTGATTTGGATAGCGACGAGATTCAAGGTGTTGTGGTTACTCATGGTACTGATACCCTTGAAGAGTCATCTTTCTTTTTGGATCTTACTGTCAAGAGTGAGAAGCCTGTTGTCATGGTTGGATCTATGCGTCCTGCTACTGCTATCAGTGCTGATGGACCTATTAATTTGTTGTCGGCTGTGAGATTGGCGGGCAGTAAGAGTGCCATGGGTCGTGGCGCTATGATTGTTCTCAACGATAAGATCGCGTCTGCGCGGTACACTATCAAGTCTCACGCCAATTCCGTCCAGACATTTAGGGCTGAAGACCAGGGTTATCTCGGTGCTTTTGAGAATATCCAGCCTGTTTTCTGGTATCCCGCCTCTCGACCTTTGGGCCACCACTACTTCAACATCAGCTCCAGCTCACCCGACAAGGCCCTTCCCAAGGTCGATGTTTTGTACGGTCACCAAGAAGCCGATCCTGAAATTTTCCAAGCTGCCATTGATGGCGGCGCTGAGGGTATTGTCCTCGCTGGTCTTGGAGCTGGAGGTTGGCCCGATGAAGCTGCCGACGAAATCAAGAAGGTGCTGGATAACTCCACTCTCCCCGTGGTTGTGAGCAGAAGAACTGCATGGGGATACGTCGGAGAGCGATCCTTCGGAATCGGCGCAGGATACTTGAATCCATCCAAGGCAAGAATTCAGCTGCAACTTGCTATTGAGAAGGGCTTGTCTACGCAGGAGATTCAGGATATTTTTGAGTACATTTAAGTTGCAGTCTATTACGCATTCAAATACCCTGTCCTCTTTACTGTTCACTCACCGGTCGCTCATATTCACAATTGCCTCTGATTTTCATGGTGACCCAGCTTGCAAGCATCTGAATACGATATTCTAGAATTATACCAAATTGAGATTAGTCCCGAATGGTCAGTGCGTGTGCAGTGACAAAAATGCCCAATGTGGGGAATGCAGCTCGGCAACCGAATTCATTGTTTTGTTCTTTCCCCAAATTCATTCACCAGCACTTGAAACACATTCACCACAAGCAGGCAGCACCGCACCTTCCCTCAATTAATTTCATCGCACTTTCCTCAATTTTTTTTTTTTTTCGCGTTTCACCTGTCGCTTGTGCCCCACATGGATCAACTCTCTCTTTCCGACAAACCCGGCTTCTCCTTCGCTGTGCCCGCCGCGCAACCCAACTTCACATTCGCAGTACCATCAGCATGCAAAATGGAACAACAAGAGTCGCATCCTCATCTGCAGCTACTCGGCGATAACTCTCATACAGCTGAAGCGACCGGTTCGATTCCTATTTTCCGTCCTCGACTTCTTGCACCCGCTCAATCCGGTCTGTTGGGGTGCGACATCTCGAGAACGCCTATTGATCGCGAGGAGTTGTTGAAGTCTCGTCTTTTTTACAATGTCGCTGATCCAACGAGTACTTTCATTTGCGGTAGCCAGGGCTCCGGAAAGAGTCACACGCTGAGCTCGATTCTGGAGAACTGTCTCATCCCGTGCAAGGCGAATTACCTGCCGCGTCCTTTGGCTGGACTTGTTTTTCATTACGACACTTTCATCTCCGATACGGGCGGTATGCCCTGTGAGGCTGCTTATCTTTCTAGCGATCCCGCAGTGAGCGTGCGCGTGCTCTGCGCTCCTTCAAACATCGGAAACATCAAGGTGAGTTTTTCCTCCACTCATTTGATCACGCTGACTCCTGCAGCGCATCTACGCCGGACTTCCCAACGTCACAGTCCAACCCCTTCGTATCGACCAACGTGATCTGAACACCAGTCGCATGCTCGATCTCATGGCGGCAAACTCCATCAAGGGAGGCAGCTTGCCGCTTTATCTCCACGTCATCCAACGAATTCTTCGCGACATGCGAATTGCTCAGCAAAAAACGAACTCGGGTTTTGATTACAAGACTTTCAAGCGTCTCGTCGATCAGGAGGATCTCAAGGAGGGTCAGATTGTGCCTCTCCAGCAGCGCCTTGACACTTTGGAGAGTTTCATGGATCCTGCACAGACTTCTGCGACGGGCAAGGTTCCGAAGGTCAAGGCGGGCATTGAATGGAAGCTCAAGGTGAGTAGTCTACTGTCTTGATCTCATTCTTATGCTAACGATTCAATCAGGCTGGTCAACTGACCATCATCGATCTCTCTTGTCCCTGCGTTACTGCCGAAGCCGCGTGTTCCCTTTTCAACATCTGTCTCAGCATATTCCTGGAACAGGACTCGAAAATTGGCCGCATCGTCGCCCTCGATGAGGCCCACAAGTACATGAACGACTCCTCCGACAGCCAAACCCTCACCGAATCTTTGCTTTCCGTCATCCGCCTCCAGCGCCATCTCGGAACTCGCGTCGTTCTCTCAACCCAAGAACCAACCATCTCGCCCAAACTCCTCGACCTTTGCTCTACCGTCATTGTTCACCGATTCACATCGCCAGCATGGTTCATCGTACTCCGCAAGCATTTAGCAGGCGTATCCCGAGACGAGTCTGACCAGAAGGCATACTGCGAGAATCTCTTTTCTCAGATCGTCGAGTTGAAGACTGGTGAGGCGCTTCTCTTTTGCCCGAGTGCTTTGGTTACTACTGGTATAACCGGGCATGGGAAACTGGGGAATGGCGCGATGAAGATTAGGGTTCGGCAGAGAGTTACTGAGGATGGAGGAAAGAGTATCATGGCGAACTGATTGTTGAATTTGTGATGAAAAGGCATCGCGACCTGTGTGATCGATTTGTGGAATTTGCTATTGTTTTGGTCATTGAGCTTTGTGAGGGCATGGCGCTCGAGGAGTCAGGATGAAACATTGAGTGCGGATATTCATGTATTAATGGTCATGAACGAGCACTGTTGACCTTGCTATGGTCTGGATCTGGAACGCGCGCATTCTAGGTATAATCAATGATTGTTTGTATCTCGTCTCCATTCATTTGTGTGCGATTGTAATGAGAACAAGTTGGGTTTTGCAAAAGCTTGACCCCAAATCGCTTTGCAAAGTCAATTCCCAAACCCGCTCAGAGACCCAGCAGAATTTGATCCTTTGCATATTCTAGCATGCCATGTTCATCTGTCGATTGCTCTTAGTAGATACTGTAACAACTTCCGGTAGTGCCTGTGGATACCCTACAGCTCATCTATGCAAAGTTATGCAGACTTATGCAAGTATTCCAGGTCCTTAACAGGTTCAAAGGGTGGATATACATCGGCAAAATGACAGTCCCAGAACACTGTGCTGGCAGTGAGATGGCTGTGATTGGACGACGGAATCGTCCAGTAAATCATCTTGTTATTACAATACCGTCTTGCATGTCCGCAACCTTTACCTCACTTTGCATTTGAGCCAACTCTGTACAATCCCTCAAGGCCATCTTTTAGCCCGAGTTTCACGCTCAACCTAGCTAAGGCTTTCCAGAGGAGCGAGTCTTGCAAACTATACATATTAAACAACATATTACAAATAATCCATTATTGCTTATTATGCAGCCTGTTAATATAGGATGGTCAACAACCACATCGCCTCACGACTGCGTTTACGGAAATGAGGGAGGGTTGCCAATACACATCGTGAAACAGAATGGTGAAAAGGGATGCAGCAAATGCCTACTGATTTATATGAGCTCACAACTCTATGGTCGAGGTGATTTTGAAGGTGTACTGGAATGTTCCGAGGCAACTGATAAACTCGTTCTAGCGTACGAGAAATCCCCTCTTGGCTTCATGCAAGAGCTTGGTGCCGTTCAATTATTCTTTCCCACTGGAACACCGCGACCAGCCTGGGATCTCATAAGGCCAGGAAACATCTCTTCAGAAGGCCGGCGCGAGCAGTTCCAATGGTTACTTTCGACGTGGATCAAGGAATGTGATGCGACTCATAAGAAGTGTACGAACTATAATTCTATCCTCCCGCGACGAGTCCTCTGTGTCGGCTATTCAAGACAACAACATTTGTCTCTTTATGTGTCTTCTCATCATTACGCCCCGTATGTGGCTCTCAGTCATTGTTGGGGTAAGAATCCTGTCTTACAGACGACGAAGGCAAACGTCCGGGATCACGAGAATGCCATCAGCTTTGGAAGCCTTCCCAAGAACTTTCAAGATGCAGTAACAATCTGTCGCGGGATCGGGATTCGGTATCTGTGGATCGACTCATTATGTATAATTCAAGATGACAAATCCGACTGGGAGACACAGTCTGCTCAGATGGCTACTATCTATAACAACGCCTATCTGGTACTTGCAGCCTCGCAGGCTGTTGACTCAACCGACGGCTTTCTTGATAGAAAAGACGAAACGTTCTTAGAGACACCACAGCTAGACGCCAAGAACTCCCTGGAAATCGCCAAATTGCGAAATCCTAACGGCACAACTTCATATATTTATTGTCGAGAACGGAGCAGTGAACCATTCCATCAGCATCGGTACAAGGTCGAAGAGGCGCCGCTAAACAGACGGGGATGGGTGCTCCAGGAGAATACACTATCAAGACGAATAGTGCATTTCACCAACAGCGAGGTTCTTTGGGAGTGTATCGAAGGCTTGAAATGTGAATGCATGGAGATCGAGGACGATGATCTGGAAGAGAATACTCGCATCACTGCAGGCATGGTCAGAAACTCGCAGTTCACCAGAACTAAGGCTTATAAGGCACCTGGAGACCTACATAAACGGTGGCTACATCTTATTGGTAGATACAAGGGTCTGGTACTCACGAATGACTCAGCCAGACTACCAGCACTTTCAGGACTAGCAAGACTATGGCAATCACGAGGCGCTGGACAGTACCTTGCGGGCATTTGGAGAGACCATTTACCAGAGTCATTGTTATGGATCAAGGAAGACAACACCGAGTGTAAGAGATGGAATGAATATATGGCTCCTTCTTGGTCACCTTTCTCATTGGGATACGTCAATGACAGGACAAACGTCCGGCGACCTGCGTTCACTTTTCCCGGCCATCTGAACAATTATACGATGACAGAGAGGGTTGCCCAGGTTGTGGACGCGCATTGTACCCCTGTGGGTAACGATCACATGGGCGCTGTAAAAGACGGCTTTATTGCACTGAAATGTCGTCTCGGTACAGTCCGTGTGGAAGGCAATGAAGGGTTTCATTCCTCTGATTCGCTCATCGAGCCTTATCAAGGAAACTCGCCCTTGCATCCAGGGATCTGGGGGACGGTGGATTGGGATTGTTCTCCTGGGGATGTCTACCAGCGAGATGTATCTCTGGTTCTGCTTGGCTATAATTACGATGGCAGGTTAATAACGTCTGTTCTGGCTATGGTTTTGATGCCTTTGGAGACTGTGCCTGGAAGCTATAGGCGTGTTGGGCTGTTGAGTTCGCCTCGAGCAGACTTGCGCAAATTTCTTGAAGGCGCAGAACAGCAGGTGGTCAAAATTGTATAATATTAATATCATGTATGCCTAAGCCAATGATCTCCTTACACATTGCCTTATTCGCTCTAGCAACTCCCGTGTTAGAGACGATGTTCGCGGAGACATCAAAACCGTGATAAAATCTCGTTTGCTGTTTTGAACCTCCACTACGTACTACGAGTTATTAGTCAGTGTTATTTACTTTAGCCCCTTTGCCTGCTTACCTGCTCAATGGAATTATCCATAATAAATCGAACGGTCGTCACAGACTTCGTTTGTCCAATCCGATGGATACGTGAAAGAGCCTGTTCCTCGATGGCAGGGTTCCACTGAGGTTCCATGAGGTAGGCCCGCGATGCGGCAGTCAGGGTCAGCCTGGGGTAGTGTCGGTGTCAGAAAGAGTAGAGACCTGATTAATCGCCATCACTTACCCGACTGCACCGCAAGATAGGGACAATAACAGCACTTGAACACTGTTGTCTGAGCGAAATCGCTCAAAGACTTCCGGACGCAGACTTGCAGGGACTGTGCCGTCCACTTGAGCGCATGCAATTTTCTCCGCTTTGAGAGCAACGTGCGCCAAGTCTAGAGTTGACTTCCAGAAGGAAAAGACAATGCTTGATCTTCTTAGTATTTTTTCAGAGAAGGAACTAGGAATATATGTCAAAATTGTGCACATACCTTTTCGTTTCTCTGGGCTGCTGCTGGAGATCTGTTACCAGGGCTTGTACTTTCGATGGGAAGCTCTGTCGTTTCCTGGGAAGTTGCAAGCTCCCAGAAATATTGGGTGACTCCATATGCAGCGCAATAGACGGGCATTTCGGTTCACAATAGCATAGGCAGTTTTTATGCGTCGGGGAGCTGAAACAGTCTGCGCACCATAGACGATGGCATTGTGTTAGGTGACAGAGTCGTCGAAGCTCATCCATTGGTTGCCGGCATCCCAAACACCTCAGACTTAGGCCTAGGCGATGAAACTCACCTAGAGCTATTTGAGCTGCTACCTCATCCCAAGCTCCATCGTTTGTCATTTCTGCAGGTTTCTCAAGCTCATTTGCAGTACTAGAGCTCAGGCCTCCCAGATTGCAAATATGCCGAAGAACGTTGATCTTCTGGAGAGTATTTACATACCCACCCGAATCATGACTCGGCTGCAGCGCATCATTGATACTAATTAGCGCCGTTTTTGCAGCCCGCTTATAAGCTTCTAATTCCTGTGGATTGAACTTCAGACTGCGGGTAAAGTCGTTTCGAGCTGGCAAGCAATGATCAACGGATCGCCGAAGCATGAGGAAGTTCAAAAGGCATTTTAATCGATTGACAGCTTCTTCGATATCAACAGGTCCAGATTGAAGCCTGCAACCTATGTCTTCATCGAATACAGCCTTTTTGGAATAGGGATATGCGTTAAGGAAACGAAGGATACTTTGAATATCGGATGTAGAGTTCTGAAAAGGAGTTCCAGTCACTGCCCAGCGACGGGCGGCCTGAATATGACATAATACCTTGCTCGTTTCTCCAGCCGGGTTCTTGATATAGTGAGCTATAAAACCTTAGTGTATGCTGAACTAGTGGGTAGTAAAAGCGAACCTTCGTCCAATATCGTCCTGTGCCAATCGTGCGAGAAGATCACGCTCTGAGTTCCTTTTTTTCGCCATTCGTTGACAGCTGTTGGGTATGTCGTCAATACAATATCAACTCCCTGGAGCTCATCGGCACTCGATATTCTGGATGAACCATGATGGAAAGCCCATACGAGCGAAGCATCGTTTAGGTGTCTTGAAGAGTCAGTATTAAGCACACAAAAGCCTACCTCAGAAGGGATATCTTACGTAAGAAGCTCGCGGCGCCAGCTATCCAATACTGGACTCAAAGTTAGCGATCGAGAACAGTCTCTGGATCTACAAGCATACAGGATGGTGGTACAACTACTAGCGTAGTCTTGGTCTCAGATACATCATACGCAATCAATGCAATCATGGACAATGTCTTTCCACAGCCCATGTTATCTACAAGTATCCCGCCGCGAAAGTCAGGCGGCGTAGTATATTGCGATAGTCCGCTGATGTTGTTTATGAATTCTCTGTTTTATGAATTAGTAATCCAATACTAAGATAATGTATAAATCTTACTGCGAAGTCTGGCGACTATCCTGTTTTAAAGACCATAAATCTGCCTTAGGGACTTGTAGATTCCACCCTCGCTCACGGCTTATCATGAAAGACAATGCCTGTTTCTGATGCCTATCAGGAGTCAACAATGTCGTTTCCCTCTTTTTTCCATATCTTTTTGGGGGGGATGTGCTTACGATTTCAAAGTTGTTTGCACTTGACTGGTAGGTTCTGTCTCGGGCATGTCATTGCTAGAGGTAAAAGCTGCGAGTGAATCGAAATGACTGACTTCCTCAACAGTCCCATTTTGGCCGTCGTCGGTAGGATAAAAATGGGAAGTCCGTATTCCGGAAGGATGGTAGTATTTTTGTGGGTTCCAATATATAGCATCGCGGCTCGCGCCGTAAGGATCTTGTAGAAAGAGATTCTCATTTCGGAGAACCTCCTTAAGGCTGTAAGATAAATCTTTGTCTCCATACAAGATCACTTGTAGTGCATATTGGCTGGAAGACTTTGTAGACGGGCCAACTGAAGATACTTTCAGGTCCATGTCCATTTGTTCAGTTCTGAATAAATCTAGTAACTGCGCATGTCGGAAGCGAACGGAGCCCAGCGAGGTACCTGAAACGGAAGAAAATATTTTGCCATCCTGATGGACCTCAACGGTCTCGGGCAGTTGAGGACCTGGCAGGCTCTTGAGTGTCGGGATGTAAAGCTTAGAAGATTAGCGGGAGCAGAAATAGCATGTTGCGAACCACGAACCATCCCAAAGCAGATGTCGCTTGTTGCCGTTTTCAGAGGAACTGGACATTGATGTAAGGGCAATTGCCTAGACCTGTCCTGTTCATCATCTACCTCGGAGTATGGTTTGACTACGACCTCGTCACTGGTGTTGCCGATGGTGTTGTCCCTTGGCGCTCCTGATGTCGTTTTTTGCCGTTTCGCAATTGGCTCCATACTGAAAGACTTCTACAAAAGCTCTCATGCTATACTCAAAGCCAGGACAATGCAGTTTACGTCGAACAAGGAGTGCGAAAATTGAAAAAAAGAAAACTGAGTAGGCTCAAACCTTGGTATTAGGGATCGCCAATGACCAAACTTGCGGTGACAAAACCAGGCTGAGAAGCTGCACTGCCACCGAAGCTTTGTTTTTTCTTGAACCCTAGAAAGATCCTGGCATCAGGATTCTATTGGCTCAAACAGCATTGTACACCAACCAACATAACAAGGTATAGCCACTTGAGCTTTCAATATTATGCAAGAATGCCTAACGCCAGGGATCTTTTATTTTCAACCCCCTCAATTTTAATTTGTTTCTTTTTATCTCTTTTCCTCTCCCTATCTTGTGTTTCTTCGAGAACAACTTCACGAGTAACACTTATCTTAAAACATAAAGTAAGCTATCGACCGGTTTATCATGGCGCAACGAGCTATACAAGCAGCGTGCGATCGCTTTCGCAGCGAACTCTCACCAGAAGACGCTAGGCTCATCGAGGCGACTACCAAACTTGACGATGTCAAGCTGGCTATTGGTGAAGTAGAACGTCAGCTTGCCGCCAGACAGATACTACGGGATATGGATCGCATTACCCCCTTCATAGATGCTATTGCGCGATATTCCAAAGCGCTTGAAGTTGCTGCTAATGGCACACCATATCTTCCTTGGCTTTGGGTATAGCCTCACTGAGACTCTCGGCTATATGAACTTCGCTGACTACAGAGTAGGCGCCTATCAAACTCGTTCTCCTAGTCAGTGCTCTTGTCTTAATCTATTATGTAGCAATATCCTCTAGCTCTTTAACTATGCATAGTAGAGAAAACAGCTTTATAACCATGCTTGTGCGGCTAACGACTGGTGCAGTCTGTGCAAGATCATACTCACGCCTTCGACAAGATCCTGTCTGCCTATGGTCAAATTGGCCTCCAAATGCCACGGTTCTCACGCTTTGCCGAGGCATTTCCTGACGAACGCTCTTTTCAATACCTCCTGGGATTCTTATTCGAGGATGTGCTAGAGTTTCATAGACGCGCCTACGTTATGATTCGAAAGTCGGGTAAATTCAAATCTTGTTTCGTATTATATCTTGGGATATGAGCATCAATAGCCCCAGGTTATTATCAGTTTTCATACAAAAATGCCTGCTGACTTCATTGAGCAGGTTGGAAGATGTTTTTCAAATCTGCTTGGGGTGGATTCGAACACCGGTTCGGAAGCTTGCTAGAGAGCATAGCTAGAGTTAGCGGTGAGATCGACCGCGAGGCCACAGCGATCGACATACTCAAAGCCGTGGACCAACGAAAAAGGCATGCAGATGCTGCCGCCGAACGGGAGTCGCAATGGCGTACACAGCAACTGTGTATCGTTTTGAACTGGCTTGAGGCGTTGGATACAGACCAGCAAACGAAACTCGAAATTCTTAGAGACCGATGCCACGAGGGCACTCTGGGCTGGGCTACCGCCTCTCCGAAGCTCAGAAGCTGGCTAAGGAGAGATCGTAAGCAGGTTCTTTGGCTCAACGGTAAACCAGGTTCCGGTATAGAAGCCTATTTACTTGTAAAACCTGTTCAAGACTAACATCACTAGGAAAATCCGTTCTCGCCGCCAAGTTGATATCTTTCCTATCTGCTGATAGAACTAGAAAGGTCGCCTTCTTTTTTTGCGACTTCAACACTCCGGTACACGCTGCCAGCACTACAATCCTTCGAGCTCTTACGGCACAAGTCCTTCGTCTTTCGCTGGATACTGCACCATTTGTATATGAGGACTTCATTGCACGTGGAAAAAAGCCAACCGGCGACACGCTTTCGAAACTGTTTCCACAGCTGGTCTGCAACATCACGGATTTGAGACTCGTGGTGGACGGCATAGACGAAATCCCAACGTCAGAACACCGCAATCTAATAACCGATCTTCTTCGAGTCGTCAAGAATGCCCCCACATGCAATTTACTTCTCATCAGTCAAGATGTACCAAGCATATCTGTTCCTTTATCGAAACACCCTCGGCTGTCCATGGCCGACGAGTGTGCTAATATTGAGAAGGACTTAGCCGTGGTGGTGAAAGAATCTCTGAAGGACTTAGACATCCACCATGACGGTGTCCTTGGGGAGACGGTCCTTGACAGCCTACAATTGCAGATTCTTCAAAAGGCGGAGGGTACAACTTTGTGACAGCTTCTTTCGGTGCTAGTGCTAACTACCTTTCTAGGCATGTTCCTCTGGGTGCATCTAGTTTTAGACATCCTCGTTAATGCGGCATGTTTAGAAGATCTTCACCTTCAAATCAACAGTCTTCCAAGTACCCTGGCCGAAGCGTATGTCTATTTAATCTTTACTCTTCTTCCTTGTATATGTTCACCTTGTGTCGACATCTCCTGAAAGCTCGATCAATATTACGAATCATTTGGATTGATTCTTCATGTTATTTTCGTTATTTTTGCTACTGGTCAAGGGCGCTTCTGACAATCTTACAGATACAGCAAGATCCTAAACAACATCCGCAGCAGATGTTCGGCAAACGACGTTGTCAGGATCCGTCGTATTTTCGCCTGGCTTAAGTACCAGAAGGGCAGAGGCCTTTTGCAAAAACACCAACTGCGCATTGGGGCGTCTATTTTTCCCGGAAGAGAAGTTTTAGCTAAGGACACGAAACCACTACCTAACATGACAGATATTTGCAAGCCGCTTGTCGAGGATGGGCCAGGGGGTTGTTTAGTGTTCGTACATTCAACAGTGCCGCAGTGAGTTTGTTGATTCTTGTAACCAAGGTGTTAACCTTGACATGTTATAGTTACTGATCCAATCCGTCCCAGGTTTCTAGAAGAGCACGAAGGTCCTTTCATCGATTTTTTGGAATCACACGCTAGTATCGCCTACGCCTGTGTGTGTCAGCTCATCCAGGGTCTTGATCTATTGGCATCGTCATCGACTTCGCAACCTCCTGTGGAAATTGCCCTGGGACTCTTAGCGCTATGGCCCTATTCACTTGAGCACTGGATTGAACATCTTCTTGAATGTTTTGAGACCGAGCACAATGTCATGCCTCCTTGCGTGCTAAGTTTAATCCAACGTGTCAACGTGGTATGTCATCGGTTAATGCATTCAAAGACTGGCGAGCCACAGAGGAGCAACTCTCAAGCCAATACCGACAAGGATCAGCGATTGATGAATCTCATGAAGAACACAGACCCTTCTGTTTCAAATCTGATTGCAGAACTGCGCGACATGAGTTTGTGGACGGATGACGATGAGTCACCTCTAGCAGGACCTATACGGGCTTATCAAAGCGTCATCGAAACTCTTATGCGAAAAGACTCTGTTACCGGTATATCTACTGAGACACTGCTTGCATTTAAGGAAATGTATGGCCCGACTGCATTCTTGTGCGACGTCCGTGGCTGTCAACATGCTGTCGTCGGCTTTCCATCGAGGGAGAAACTTCGGGATCACCAAGCACTTCATTCTCGAGACCTTAAATGTTACGCAATGAATTGCACCTATAACGACGTTGGTTTCAAAACTGAGAGAAGTCTTAGGGCTCATAAGAAAAGACACCATGAAACCGTTGAGCGGGACCAAGTGGCAAAGCGACTTCGCCGAGTTAGCAATGATCTGCCAGAAGTTGGCCATCAACATCTCAATGACGAAAATGACTGGGATTACATCATCAATCCTGCACTTCCACGAGCATTGAAAGTAGCACCACATCTTTTTATCCCTGTGCGGGACGCGCTATTGTGCACGGCATTCAGTCCTGAAGGGAAACAAATCGCGGTCAGCACTTACAATACGGCTTTCATCTTCGAGATACGGACAGGAATGATGCTACGAGAGTTTCGCCACAATACAGACCAAGGCAAAGATGCAATTGACAGTATCTGCTTCAGTCCTGATGGCAAATATCTTGCTACTGGATGCGAAGACTCCTTGGTTCGGGTTAGATACACTTTTTTTCTTCTTTTTTTCGAACATGGCTAATATTGATACCAGGTTTGGGATATAACATCTGGAGAGCAGAAAGCCTTCTCCGGTCACCAATCTGCAGTCTTGGAAGTTTGCTATGTACCGGATACTAAGGCCTTGCTGGTGTCGGGTGGTAGTGACTGCCAAGTAAGGTTCTGGGATACCCAGACTGGACATACTGTTTCTTCGCTGGAATTGCCGGACGGTGTAGTGAGTGTCTCTGTATCCCCAAATTGCAAATACCTCGCAGTTGGGTGCGATGATTACAGTTGCCATATTTTTCACATCGAAGACAAATCTCTATTTAGTATACTACGTGGCCACCGAAAATCCATCTGGTCTGTCATCTTCTCTCCCGATAATTTGCGCATCGCAACTGCCAGCTGGGATGGGACGATCAAGCTCTGGAGGTTGGACCACAGTCCGGAACACCCCAGGACGTTTGAGGGTCACGAGGTAAGGCGCAGATGATACAGGCTCACAATATTCTGCTGATCCCGTTGCTATAGGGCCGTGTCTATACCATTAGTTTTACCAGTAATTCTCGCTGGGTCGTTTCTGGATCCGATGACAGAAGCGCTCGAATCTGGGATACAGAAACTGGTGAGTATCAATTGATTCTCAGGGGACATAAGGGGTCAATTCACAGTGTTAGCGCAAGTCCAGACGGCGATTACATTGCTACTGCCAGCGATGATTGTAAGCTTATTATTTGGTCATGTCGAGAACTTTAGCTTTATTCTAGACAGCATATAGACATAATTTCATAGCTGAAAACATGCGGTATTACTAATTAACGTTAGTCTTGGAAGGGCAATCCCGAACCATTTCACCAGCCTGGCCCACAACAGCTAGTTGCTCCTCGGCAATTCTGTCCTTCTTCTTATCTTCAGTTTCCAGTTCAACATTCTTGAAAAACAGCATCATAAGAAGAAGCGGAATGGAGAGCGACAATGACCCAATAGCCAATGTCTGTTGTGTTGTGCGGTAACTCAGATTAATAGCGTCTCTGATTTCGGATCCAGGTTCGTAGGCTTGAGCCACTACAATAGACCGGAAGATGGCAGTCGAGTTAACCTTGGCGACTTCAGGTAGATTTTCTTGTAGTCGCCGAGGAAGAAGGGTGTTCCAAAGGGCACCTCCAATACTAGACATGGGGTCAGCTTTGAGCGTCTATAAGTAGTTTCAAGGAGCCTTACCTGTTTCCAACATTGGCACCAAATCCAGAAGATGATAGAAACATTGCCGTTGCAATACCGATCTCATGATCGGGAACTGCAGCTTGAAGGGCGACTTGAAGTGGGACTTGAGCGAAACCGCGACCGAGACCAAGAAGGGTTTGGCCAGTAGTCAAGGCAGCTTCATTAGCAACTCGAGAACCGTCAATATTAGTGAAGTAGATTGGCAGGCCGTTTGCGAGAGCGACCATGATGAAGCCCAGGATGATGAAGGGCTTGGTATGTTTTACAAATCGGATGGCGAGACCAATTACAAGACCACCGAGATTAAGAGCAACTCGTCGAGCGTTACTGGTGCAAATGATTAGCGACGGGGATACACATAGAGTGCACTGACTTAC
Source organism: Fusarium sp. FIESC RH6 (assembly GCA_022627095.1). Taxonomy (NCBI): domain Eukaryota; kingdom Fungi; phylum Ascomycota; class Sordariomycetes; order Hypocreales; family Nectriaceae; genus Fusarium; species Fusarium sp. FIESC RH6. The sequence continues at coordinate 56,286 of JAJALC010002369.1, read as the reverse complement.
TCAATTCTCACGGCATGGCCGGGTGAGTAACCGCCAGCGACCTGTAGAAAACTTGGCGCGAAAGTCCGATAAGTCGAGTCGGACATGGCAATCAGGCAGACCGAAGCACAAGCAAGAATAACATTGCGGTTCTTAATCATGCGGAACGGAACAATAGGCTTTTTAGCATATCGCCCATCCCAGATTAAGAAGCCGACAAATGTCAAGACTCCGACAACCAGAAGCACAATGGAAGACGGCTCAGACCATCGCTCTGTGTTTCTCCTGCCCGTGATAGACAAGGGAAGAAGAGTCATGGCAAGACCACCAAGCAAGAGGAACGCACCAACCATGTCCAACTGTACATAAAGGACTTGCTTGATTTGAACAAGCAAAGACGCACCTTCGGGTATCTCGGACGCGGCTCGAAGGGAAGTACGCTTCTGCTCAATGCCCTTCTTCCGAGCTCTCATCTTCATGAAGATCATGATGGCAATGGTAGGCAAGGCACAAAATGGCATTAGGGCAGCCCACATGCCGAAACCCCAGCGCCATGAGGAATTGAGCAGCATGTGCTCGCCGAGATATGTACCGGCGTATAATGTCGGGATGGCTGCTAGAGATTCTGGCAGCGTAAAGAGGAAACCACGGTTGATGAGGGATGTTACTTCTGCGATGAAGATTTGTTCCGTTATAGTCCACCATGTGTCTCCGAACGACTCGAAAATACCTCCTGCTAGATACGTCTCTACGTTCCGGCAGGCAGCGTAGAGAACGTTTGCCAAAGCCATGCTAATTGCAGCACCAGCGAATCCTTGCGGTCGTCCTACGTGCTTCACAGGTGTCAATATTAGTGTCTCGAGGCAAGTGTAGAGGTCTTCTTGTACTTACATCTGCTACTTTTGCCATAAGAGGATACCCAACAATGCGGACAATTCCGTGGATAATGTTCGCCGTTGCGATAAGCGAGTGGCCCTGGAAGTGGCTTGTGGCGTAGGGGTCGTAAACACCGGCGGAAGAAGCAGCAAAGACCATGCAGAAGTTCATGACAAACAGTCTTGGCGGTTAGTATTGTCAGTACAAATGTTTGGAACTGGCAGCTTACCCGCCAAAAGCGACCATGAGAGGGGATTTGGTCCAAAGCTTACGAATAGCCTCGGTTGGAGTTGGTGCGACGCCATGTTGCTGTATCTCGGCATCTACTGTACTCTTCTCGGTATTGGCAGTGCCTTTCTCGTTGTTCGCCGAAGCGGATTGCTTCGCAGGCGTGATGTCGCTACACATTTTGAATGCGCGATAAAGTTGATGCAAAGATTTCATCGCGGTGTTGCGCTTTTAAGTACATTTTCTTTATCCCACGCCAAGCCCGATCACCATACGAGAATGAGTTTGACCAGTGCTGTAGACGGACTAGAGGAAGCTTGGCAACTGTTGAGACCCTGTCGTTTTCAGGTGGTGATCTAAGATTATCTTATCAGATCATCTGATTTGCTCCGGCGGTTCAGTAAGAAAATTAGGTTGTGGGGGTTGGTTTCGGCAAGGTCGGGGTGACGCGGAGTTGGAACCTCGTTCCAGCATGTGGTCCGATAGCGGAGTGGGATAGAGGTTGACAGTACGGAACTTCAACACTTATTGTCGGAACAATTCCATCCTTTTTTCCTCCCCTAGTTCTTCAATTGTCTCCGCTAGGGTAGAGATAAATTCAGCATTGGACCTCAGATGAGACATCAAACCTTGGATGTTACATTGCGCCCCAACATCAGGTCAGGGGAGAAAGCCAGAAAGAAATGGAGAACTGGGGTTTGAACAATACATAAGTAGCAGGTATGCAAGTTTAACGGCGAGCAGCAATTGAGGCTGCTGGATGGATGTGGAATTCTATCGAGGTCTGGCTTACCATAAGGAATGCAGGTGTTGTTTTGTAACCAACAGGCAAGACATCGTGAACCAGGCCAAATTGAGTGACAGTCCGAACCGACAGATCCGGGGGAAAGTGCGCTATATATTATAAATGTGACTACTCTATGTACTTTCTCCAGGGAACTTGAGAAGTTCGGACTATGGACTTTTAAAGCAGCCACTTACTATTTCTGTGATAGGAGGGCGCTTATATGTGGTAGAGGGCGTTGAAAAGCGACATATCCAGCTTTACTGATTGATCCGTGGGCCCCATTCTCAGGGCCAAAGGATTAGCCCACACAACATAGTACATAGAGGGCGCGGGTCGGATAAGTGGCAGAGTTGGTCGGTCGATAAGGACGATGGACCGAGTCATGTTTGTTTTGGCGCTTCCCTCTCCGTCTCTTCCCTACGGCTTCTTGCCACATGCGAATCTCTACAATATCACGAAGGGATGTAATGCCATCTGAAAAGCCTTAGCAAAATCGGGCTTATCAAGCTGCGTTTTAAAAACTACAGAGGCTATTTACAGAACTTAGCTGCAATCGCAGTCAGACCCTCAGTAACAGTCTTAATGGACTCTACCTCAACCCATTCCTTCTTAGAGTGCAAGCCATCTCCCTTCGGCCCCCACAACAGCGCAGGAATGCTTGCATCGGCCAACAAAGCGCAATCCGTCCAGTAAGGTGCCGCTTTAAAAGGTAACTTTTCTCCAGTCGTAGACTCAAGAGTATCTCCCACGAGTTTGGAAAACTCATGGTCGGTTGAGAGCTCAAATGGAGATCGATTAAATGTTGCTTTGATGTCGTATTTGAACTTTGGTGTTGACTTTGCGATTCGCTCCAGGATTTCAACAAGCTCTTTTTCAACGCTCGCAGGTGTTTCCCCTGGTACTGTACGTCGCTCGATAGTGATTGTACAGTTTGCTGGGTATGAGGAAATTTCTTCACCTCCTTTGATGGTTGAAGCGTGCACGGAAGGGCTACCAGCATAACCACCCTTTCTGGTCGCAAGACGATCGGCATAGCGATCCAATTCGGCCAGGAAATGTCCAGCTTTGGAAATCGCGTCGACACCCATATCCGGGCGGGAGCCATGATACGCAACGCCATGGATATTGACCTCGAACCACACAAAGCCCCGATGAGCGTGTAGGATCTCGAGATTTGTCGGCTCATTGACAACAGCAGTATCAGCTCTCCATCCAGCGCGCAGTATGTCCTCCGTTCCGATGCTAGTATCTTCTTCATCTGCTACACCCGCAAAGATAACATCGCCCCTAAGGTTGAGTTTTTTCGCATTGACCAAAGCCACCATAGCCGCTGCTAGTCCGCATTTCATGTCTGCAGCGCCGCGGCCGTAAAGCTTCCCGTCTTCGATTTTCCCACTCAAAGGGTCACCCTCGTAGCCAAGCAAGGTAACTGTGTCGAGATGGCCATTGAACATGAGATTTTTGCCCCCGCCTGAGCCGCGAGCTACACCGATGACTGAAGGTCGGCCTTTGGTAGGTTCAATCAAATGAACCTGGATATCGCGGCTTTTGAGCCACGACGCGACGTAGGTCGCGATCTCAGTCTCTCCGGGACCGCCGACACTACCAAGAGTCGGGCTCGAAGAGTCGATCTGAACGAGTTTTTGCGTCAACGCCACAGGACAGTCGGGCATTTTGGTGCGTGAGTGCTCCATCGGATGACTGGTAATAGGAAACTTGAGACGTAATTTCTTCAGCGGTTCACGATGTTAAGTGCGAGATAATGAATAATGAAAGAGAGGATGAAAGCCGATCGCTCAGCACGGAAGGATTTTAAAGCCTCTTTCCTTCATTGCGCCCTTATTATTTGTTTACCATTTAAATGGATCATGCGCCCTCTTGGGATTGTTCGGGCTTCCTCTTCAGGGTAAGGCGCTTGAAAAGGATCTTAAAGAAAGCTTGTTTTTATAGGGCGTAAGATCTTATAGACAATTTATACCAACTGTGAGGATAATTCAAACGGTAAGCTTAAGGCTGACAGTATATCAGCAAGGTCAACAAGATTAAGGATCCAGTTAGGACATAAGGCTGGCCTGTTGGTCCAACTAAGACACTGAATCGCAGTCAAAGGTCCGCAGCGAATGGCAATTGCCACTTACGCAAGGGAGCCTTCTCACGACAATCCAGGCCGCTACTGCAAGGGAGGAATTGGAAATCTGGAATTTGGATCGGCCTTTGCCCTACAGATGGCGGTCGAAGTGGCTAGCTGGACTTAATCTTAAATTGAAACATATTTATTACCATTCAACCAACAGCTAAAGTGGCTGGCTGGACTTGGTTTTAAATCGATTCATAATGGTTGCCCTACAGATGGCGTCTAAAATGACTTGCTAACTCTCATCTTAAATCGATCCATATTGATTTACTATACATTCCACCAGAGCTAAACAGTTTCTTACGGGAATAAATCCAGGGTTAAGTCCAACGGGTCCCTCGCCCAAGCTTCATCGCCAGTGCACATACTCAGGCTCTGATCATGAAGTGGCATCTCTTTCTCGCCCTTGGCGGTCCCGCTCAAGCTATCGCTGGCCTGCAACCCTTCGGGGAACCTCAATTGAACGATGGAGTCGTCTGCTACACGTATCTATCGACATATCTTGTCGCTATAGCTGCCGAGACTGCTGCACCGGAATTTCCAACAGTACCGACTTTCCCAACTACACGAGGAATTGTCCCACCTTTTTTCTCCAATCGATCCACTTCGGTGCCTCCATCAGCTGTAACGGAGGCTTCTGAGATCGAGAATCCCGCAACTTTCATTGATTTCACTACCTCTGACTTTGCCATCCCGACAGAGGATGAAGAAGATTCGGGAGCCACGGCCACTGACTCTGGTAGCTTGTTCCTACCCACGTTGGTAACATCAACCGCGAACGAGGCATCCCCAACTAGCTCCGAACCTGTCTCAGGGCAAGCCGTCATCTTTTTCGTATCGCCTCAAGTCGACAATGAGAAACGGGACATCGTCAAAAGAGCACCAGGCGGCTTCATCGGCGACGGCAACGCCAACGTCGATATCTGCACCAATGCTGGTACCTTCCGTCTTGGAGATGGGCAGCTTGTCGATTTGCAAGATCCAATCTACTACAATGGCGAGTCCTACAAGGAGTTTCGTAGCGAGGGAACGCCGCCCGAAGACGCTATTACGAGAGAGTTTTCGAATGTCGGTGGCACTCTTGTGTTCTCTAACAGAGCCTTGCCTAACACCAACGCTGGATTCTGCCAGGACAAGAGCGGACAGGTGTATATTACCTTTACGTCAAGCCCACCAGGTTGTGTGCCTATTTCCCTCCGTGTCTATGCAGGTAAGTTACGGTTGAATACCGTCGAGACCCAGCGCTAACTCCCAACAGTTGAGCAATGCCAAAATGGGCAAATCATTGGACTTGATCCTGCGAAAACCGCCACCACCGAGCCGAACCAATTCTCGACAATTGCTGAGACGATTAATACTGCCTTTACTGAGACGGCAACGTTCCCTGGAAGGGCCGAGACAACACCATCATCCGATCCTACACAATCGTTCACTTCATCTCCAGCAGACCAAACAACGACGGTCACTTCAGACTTGTCATCCGAGGATTCTTCCTCAATCCCTTCTTTGTCCTTTTCTTCTTCGTCAACAGAAACTCCTCTTTCTTTCACTACTTCAATTGAGACTCCAGCCATTTCCGAATCATTTACTTCCCTTTTGTCTTTTTTTACAACTGCCTCGTCGGATTTTTTCTCTTCCGACAGCACACCGTCTTCAGATTTCTTTTCATCCACAGATACTATCGCGTCTGAACCTACATCTACTCTGGCAATAGAGTCATCTACAGAGTCTGCGATTACACCTGAAGAATCTTCAACCATTACTGATGAGTCTACGGCCACTACTGAGGAGGCTACTACGACAGTTACTAAGGAGCTTACTACAACCACTGAGGTCCTTACGACTACCACTGAAGAGGCCACCACGACTACCACCGAGGAGCCTACTACGACTACCGGGTGCAATAGCGTAGAGCCACTGTCTACAGTGGCGTTGGCCAACCCGACCCCTGTTTTTAGTGGTGACGCTTTCCGCAATGATGAATTCGCCTCGATTGTAGTGCCATGGGATGGGGGCCTTGCGGGAACTGATCAGAGTCGGGTTTATATCAACACAAATGGTTACATAACTGTCGATGCTGGAAATACCAACCCTGAGAACAGAGAAGTTCCAACGGACACTCTCGTCAATAGAGCATTCTTGCCATACTGGGATGATCTGGTCCTTGACCCTACCAAGGGACATACTATTGTCTACGAATTCTCCGATACCTCAAATGGTCGACAACTCACTATTGAGTTTCTCCTTGGGAAGGCTGGTAGCTCTGGCATATATCATTTTGACGCCATTTTCCTTGAAGATACGAGTGATTGGGTCATTTTTCGCTACTACACTACGCCTGAGAGTGGATCAAGCGCAACAGCCGGCTTCCAAAACTTATTGACCGGAATTACCGCTCAGGTTTCCTTGAACCAGGGAGACGTTCTATTCGATGGACGCGTTATCTACTTGTTACTTACACAGACAGACTATTACGCGCTCGCTTCTTTCGATAACACTGAGTGCGGAAAAGGACAGCTCATAGGAGTGTAGGGTATTTCCATAGGTATGTATTGTTCCAATGGCAGTTGACTTCGTGGTGGGCAAGGGCGCTGACGGGTGTCGTGGGAGACTGATTTGGTGTGAGGTGGTCTTATCGTCCCAAGATTGGAACTGGATGCGGCGACATGAAAAGGCATTCTGACCACCAGCATTTTTCTATAAGCTCGCGATAATTACCGTTTTAATCAATTAATATCTGGTCTTTGTGTCACTGTTACATTCGCAAACCAAGCTAAAACGAGCCTACCATCCCAACTTTGCTTTTTCCTGCAGAATTCTCCCCCATTACGTACCAATCGTCCATCCTCATAAAACCTCCACTTGCATTGCAACTCCACGCTGTCGATCGGTCAGTCTATTTTTACGCCAGCTGAATGATCAACCTGAGCTATCGGTTTCAAATTCCCCGTCTGTGCATTTATCCTGCATAGACTCACCGGAAAGAATTAAACATTAGGGTAAGCAGCTCGCAAACTAACCCGAGCGTTGACAATTGTTTCGCATGACTCGTTTTAGCGTGAAACATCGACTTTGATTGGTTAGCTTGGTGATTCGCGGTTCCCGAGACAGGGGTCATGGATGATATGATGAAGGGTCGTCGCGTGGGCCGTGGAGATTGTGGAGATTACTGGACGTTGAAGTTCCTGATCTTGACACTTCATTCTACCCGCATTGACACATATTGACGATCATTTATCTAGAGCAGAAACAATAAAAACACACATTATATTTGACGTTGGAATTACAGTTAGAGTGTCCGTGACGTTTACTGTCTTGAGTATTTTAAAAAGCAGCTCCTCTCGTAGCAACTGCACATACGAAGTTCCACAACTGAAAATGCAGACGCCAAGAGACCTGTCAATTTCTGCCCCCGCTGTGAAATGAGTCCAAGCTGATCAGTGCTCGATACGAGTTCAGGTCAAACGAGCACGAATAGAAACGCGCTTTGTCCAACTGCCGGCCGGCGAACTATGGAGGTCCGTGTCCTGACATTCTAAACTGACAGCTCAGCTACCCGTCGATCTGTATAAATATCACAATGAACTCGTCATCTTTTGAGTTTCTTAACAAACAATCCCAACCGTTATTCCCTCTCTTTGTTCAAGATGCTTTTGAAAAGTCTTTTGGTCTCTTCCCTGGCGGCTGGAGCGTTCGCTGCACCCAGCGAGTCAACAACCAAAGCCTGCAATGAAATCTCGAAAGCCCTCCCCAAGAAAGTCTCTCTCCCCTACACAATCAACTTCAACTCCGAATCCTCTGGTTACTGGTCCACAGCGCTACGCGAGATCAAGCCCGCCTGCGTCATCAGCGCCAAATCCGCAGAAGATGTATCCACAGCCGTCACCATCCTGAATAAGTACCCCGACGTCAAGTTCGCTGCCAAGAGCGGCGGTCATGACCCCAATCCTAACCATGCTACTGCTGGAGATGGTGTTCTCATCTCTTTAAGTGAAATGGTTGGCGCTACTTATGATGCTGAGAAAAAGGTTGCTTATGTCAAGCCTGGTGGCGAGTGGAATGATGTTATTTCTCAGTTGAACAAGGATGGTGTTACCATCGCTGGTGGACGATTGGGATTAGTTGGTGTTGGCGGTCTTTTGACGCAGGGTGGAATCTCTTTCTTGAGTGCCCAGTATGGTTTGGCTGCTGATAACATTGTTTCTTGGGAGATGGTTAATCACAACGGTACCATCGTCAAGATCGACGCTGAGTCTCAGCCCGACCTCGCTGTTGCGCTCCGAGGAAGTGGCAGCCAGTTCGGTAAGTCCCCAACATCCATAGCTACTACTATTTCTAACCATCATAGGCATCGTTACAAAATTCACCGTCAACGCCTACCCCATCGGCAAAGTCTGGGGCGGCATCCGTACATACGACGAGTCCAAGACCGATGAACTCTACGAAGCCATGCACAAGTTTATCCCATACAGCAACAAAGATCCCAAGGCAGCCATCATCACCACCAGCCTCATCCTCACTGGAAGCAGCAGAATCAACCTCATGTTCTACTTCTACGACGGCGAGAAGCCCCCGACTACTGGTCCTTTCGCCGACTTCTTGAAGATCAAGTCTACTCTTTCAACTACCAAGACGCAATCTTATCCTGAACTGCTCAAGTCCAATGGAGCTGGTGTTTCTCTTCTGAACTCGAGAATCTCTTTCCGTACTGCCACTATCCCCTACTTCCCCAAGGACTCGACAGTCTACAAGCAAATCACCGACAAGTGGGTCGAAATCACAAAAGACTACTTCAAGCGCCTCCGCGGTCTCGCCTCTCAATGCTCCGTCGACTTCCAACCCCTCCCTGCCGCCATCGGCAAGAACACCGAAGCCCGCGGCGGAAATGCCATCGGTTTCACCGCCAGCGACCCTGACCGCGTCCTTCTCGAAATCCAGTGCGCCTGGGTTGAGAAGAGATTCGATAACATGGTTCGTCAGTTCTCGCGCGATCTGTCTGATTGGATTGAGGAGAAGTTGCCTGAGTGGATGGAGAAGAACGGAGAGGCTGCTGATGCGTATCTTCCTCTTTTTATGAATGATGCTATGTATGATCAGAATGTTACGGGGACTTATAAGGATTATGCCAAGTTTAAGCAATTGCAGCTTGAGGCTGATCCTGAGGGTACTTTGAGGGAGAGGATGGGTGGTTTCAAGTATTGATCTGTTTTCTCAGCGTAAAGCGTAATATTTCATAGCATATTTTACTCGATAATTCTATATCTAATAACATACATCAATCATAGTCACGTTTCTTCCATAAAACAAGCTACTGTCCCATCATGGTGCCGAATGTTGGGAGATTTACTAAGGAAGGTTAGCATCAGCACCTGTCATGAAGAACAGGTGAAATAGACTTACCACTTCAATCCATCTCGCCATCCACTTCTCGACAGCCTGTTTCGCCTCATCGATAAGGCCAAGTTCTGTCACTAGTTAGCATTCATTCCACCTAACACTTCCGATTTATGCGTACCTAGCAAAAGCTGAACCGCGCCACGAATACCAGAGTCCAGCGCAGAGGCGATCCAAGCATGAGTGTAAGATGTATGCTCGCCCACGAAAATCATCTATGCCAACTGATTAGCAGAAACACCCCGAACAATGAACAGTACTCACCTTATCATAGGTCTTAAAGTACTCAGGGATGTAAAGCTGATGCTGTCCAGCCGTCGGACTAGCCCAACTTCCAGACTGAAGAGGATCAAGAGCCCAGCACTTCCTATTAAACTTGCCAGTATACAATTCCCTAATCTGCTCGCCATGGATATCGACCATCGCATCAAATACCATCTGGACATGCTCTTCCTCTGACATACTAGCTAGACGAACACCCATGTCACCGCTCTGGTAACTAGCCAGGATAGTAGCAGGACCGGTGCCGTTCAAGTTGTATGATGGATAACAAATGGATCCGATACCGGGGATGTCACTAGTGGTACTACATCCTCCATAGATGGGATTCTCATAGTGCTCCCAGAATCTCTCGGAGAACTCGAGCGCGACTTTACAGGCGGAGCTGTATGTTAGGCCCTTGATGGCATTGGAGATGGTTGGTGGAAGGTTGGGTAGACGCCATCGTCGAACAATAGAGAATGGCACGGCGATGACAGCGTAGTCGAAAGTCGAGTCCTGGAACTCCGTGTCGTTATACTGCTTTCGCCACTGGAGTGTGACCTTATCTGTTGAATCGCTATATCTGACGCGCTCGATCTTGCGGCCCATGGTAGTAATATCGTCAACATGAGGATGGAAAGCGAGCGGCAGTCTGTTGAGACCTCCATCGATGGTCTTGTAGCTCGCAGCAGAGAAGTACAAGCCTTCGTAAAGTGAGTCCCAAAAGGTAGCCGCAGACCAGTCACCAAGAACATCTGTGCTGTTCAGACTGGCCTTGAGGTGGTTCACCATGAAAGCGTACTCAGACCATTGATCTCCCCCGAGACCGTTGAGGCCAGTCTCGAGCCACTGTTTGTGAGCCTTGAACATGTTCTTCGCCATAAGAGTGCTAAACTCTGAGCCGGGCATGTAAGCATTGACTTTTGCCTGCAAATCCTGATTCTCGGGGGTGATTGTGGTTTTGACACCCAGCGAAGCATTCTTCGCTATCTGGGCAAGAGTTGGAGGCATGCCGTTTGGAAGCTTGAACTCATTCTTGTATGACAGACCATTGGGATCAGACTGAATCCAGCGAATAAAGTCAACACTCAAGTTTTTGTCATGGTTGTTAAGATTATTCATCTCATCCGCAAGTTGGAATACCAATTGATGATCAGTGATATTCATCGTCTCATTAGTCTCAGGGCTTTTGTAAGTAGCGGGAAAGCGCATGGGCCCCATCTCTTGGTAAGAGTAGTCAAAGGGACCACCAGATAGATACTCTGTGTGGACTCGACCACCGAGACGTTGGCTGGCTTCGATGATGCTGATGTTGGTCATGCCAGCTTGGGAGAGGACTAGGTATGTCATCAATCCAGACATGCCTGCTCCGACGATTGCGATTTGTTTGGACTTTGCGGCTTCTTCGTCGACAGTGGTGATGTTCGTCTTTGTGAGGTGGGCTACACCGTCGAACCATGGACCTAAAACATCAAAGCCATTTTCTTCGGTCATGATAATTGAGTCTACATTTTTTTAGTGATGAGACCTCAAGATGGTGTTTAGCTCGGCTTACCCTTTCCTCTCTTCTGAGGTGCCCTTCGCTTGACGCGATGAAGTTTCTGAACGTCAGACCGCCCAACGAGGTTGCCATCGCGCTTCCACGCCGAAATACACCCTTTGTCATGAGTGCCAACAGGAATAGCCCAGGCCAATCGCGATACACGCACGCTGTCCGTTGTAGCGATAGTGTGATGAGAATCGGAAGGCGAACTGGCTGTGCAAGAGCCATATGTGAATGTCAAAGATTCACTTGTTGGTTCGGCAAACCTCACGTGGATATTAGCCAAGTGAGAAGTTAAGGGCTCACGAGTCTCGATTTGTACGGGAAGAGAAGAGGCAAATGCGCCCGCGCTCAATGCGAGGCCGGTGAGTGAGTACTTCATGATGGAAGATTATGGTGAAGATGGATTGCCTTGCTGATTATGCCAAGAAGAAGCACTTTGTCACTCTTATAGAAGATCAGTTTCAGTCAGATTGGAATCTTCACTCTGTCAAGTACGCCTTGCAGATTCCCTCCACAGATTCGTTATCGCGGTTCCCCGATAGCTCTCACTGCTATAGACAGTCCCATCCTCGATTAGTAAGTCTATGCAGAAGCGAATAGCTAAAATAGGTTAATCTACGAGACGTGGCAGTCGATACCTCTTAATCGCTCGATAGGCGAAGGATGATAGGGATTTTGTCTCCGATCCGGGAACTGGAGTATTAAAAACCCGGTGAAACAACGTTTGGATTGGTCAGATATCATGTCGAAGGTGTTTCTTATCTCGTTTACATGCGAGCATAGATATGGTAGCGAGATCGTCTACTTAGCCGGTGGGTTGTGGTTGCATCCGTTGTCTTATCAATTTCCCCGCCAGATAACGATCCATCATCTGCGTCACCGACAGTCCGGTCCGTACGGAACGTCGGATCTGGAGATATGAGACATATACGGCGTGGGGTAAGTCTGTGCGACATCGGCGGTGGTTGATATCTAGAAAGTCCTCCCCGGAGGAAGCAGCTGTGCCATGGGGTTGACCGTTGACAATGTCTCATGTCCAATTGGACTGTATTAGGATGGAAATTCGCCGATGGCTTTCGGCTAACCGTGTGTACTACAGCCGTATTTCCGAGCGCGATGTGACATCACCATTTCAACCCCAACACGTGAACCACGTGCCAGCTACAGGGTATTCAACGACCAGTTGATCCTTTTATGGCGACGGTGACGATTGATTCCTTAATTTTTGACATCAGTTCATGCACAAAGTATATACACCAAGCAGTTACGTGCGAGTCCTTGGTTTTGAATGCATTATCTCCAAGATGCCGGCAGCGAATTTGCAGCAGGTCGGTCAATGTTGCGAAATCGCATGATAGCTAAAATTTACGAGTTGGTGAGCTGGACAACAACGATACATCACTGCCATCATTGAACGGAGGTGACAAATAACATTTCATCATTCTAGTCATTGGCTATTCCTTTTTGGATGCCAATAACTAGATACTATACGCTAACGAGTGTCCAAATCCAACTCCTTCTTTAACATCACTCCATGTGTTGAACAACTCTTCGATGCCCATCCCCCTTTGAAATAACAACAAGTCTCTTGCGCCGCGCGGGTCGAGAGAGAACATTTAGGTCGAATGCGTGCGGCATTCTAGTCTCCAGTGGCTCCACAAACCTTGCATTTGTACCCAGGGGCACCGACTAGTTTAAAGTCGTCGCCATCTACTGCAGGCTCGCATTTGTGTGGCGAAAGGTAAACTGAGACATGAACGAATTGAAAGGTGGGAGCACCTGGATTGGGTACTACGGAAATCTGGCCGTCCTGGCCAGGCGGGTTGGAAACCCCGTCGCGACGCCCAGCATCGCCATCACTGTTCACAGGAGCATCGGGCATCTCAGTATCCACGTTTTGTGCAAGGGACTCCACCCCGAAATTGAATGTTGAGCTTGACATTTCCTTGTCTAATTTAGGTACACAAAGAATAGAATGCTAAGGGCCATCAGCTGCTAGTAAGAGCTCGGCTACCAAAGAAAGCTGCTATCCAGCAGAATAGATAATACAACTCCAATTGAATAAAGTAGTCCTTATTCATAGGCTAATAAGTTAAACTTGCGACGCAATAACTTGTTTCTTTCCCCGAAAGAACAAGTGTAAATGTAAGAAACAATTAGAGAGGAGGAAAGTTAACCTCTTCAGATCTATTATATGGGAAAGGATAGGCGGGGATGGTCTTTAAATATTCGACCGCTTCAGTTTGGGCGTACGCATCGTACTGTACTAAGTGGAGCCTGGCGCTGTATTTTTTCACGCTCTGATGTACACGAGAGGTTGCGACGGGGAGATGTAACCAATAAGACAGCCAGTACTTCCCATAGCACTGTAATTAGGCGTAAGTATAAGTACTGCAGATCTAGTAGATGTACCTTTGTCTCTGCACGCTTGAGTATGACTGTGAGGTCTCTATACGAGGCTACTTATCGATAAGAGCGTATGTGGGGCCAGCACTTATCAGGCACATCACGAGATCCGTCAGACGATTTACGTTACATCCGAAAGGATCATACTCCGACACGGAATATCTTCCGCACGACACTCTTTTTGGATTGTTCAGCGATTGTCATCCAGATGCTTTGATTTCATGTTGGATCAAGCATTTACCACCAATAGATTCACGATGGCTGTATTCGTTAACGACTTTGCATTCGAATACGCTTTGTATACTAGGCACAAACCAAAGGCCCTAAACAAAGCGCCAATATACCAGACCAATCGCTTGACTTTACGAGCAATGCCACCACTCATCCGCTTCGCTCTAGGGTAGGAGATGGCTGGTAGGATGACGGCTGTGGCGCAATGGATCAAGCGCCACAGATATGCGCAAATCGACTCAAAAAGGTCTCTGTTTGCGAGCAAATCAAGAAAAATCGCGCGTAATCTAAACGACAGACGAGTACACCACGTGATCTCGATACAATCAATCACAACCCTCCAATTGCTGACTCACTCAAGCCTCCCCCACCTCTTCAAACTAAAATGAGAAACCGGTGAACCACCAACGCGGACCAACAAGAAAAGTACGTAACGCCAACGGTCAAAGCGTCACCGGGAACTGTTTATTGCCGTCGGCGCCTAATTTAACACATTAACCCAACCCTAGTATTAGCACCAATCATGGTCTTTCCAGGCACATTGAGTCGCGGCTGTACCCGCTGCAGAAAGAGAAGAGTCAAGGTATGTCAACGCACAGATCAATCCGTATTGGTCCCCCTGCATGATCTGATATTAATCCTTTCTTCCTTTCTTGGCAGTGTGATGGACGACGGCCGGGATGTGAACGATGCGAGAAATACAAGGCTCCTTGTCCGGGTTATGATCGCCCATTGGCCGTGCGGTACTACGGGAAGCCTGGTGAGACACTGGAGCGCGAGAAGCCCAGTGGCTCAGGTACATCGAATGGCGAAGGGTACAAGGAAGGCGGCCCTGTTGGGGAAAACATGGTAATTCGGTTCCAAAGCCCAGAGTTGATTGCGCCCGTGCTTCGCCAGCCTCAACCTTCGCTGGAAGAGGAGTCCCTAACGTTCTTCCTTCATGAATACTGTGTGTACCCTTCCCCAGGGGTCTTGCGAGGTCATTTTGACTTCCTGGAGGGAATGTACAGGAATTTCGACCGTACGTCGTGCCTTCGCCCGACGACCCTTGCTGTAGCGTACCTGTCGCTTTCAAGGCACTATAAATCTTCAACGCTGTACATCACAGCCAGGAAGTACTATGGGGCAGCGTTGCATTCAGTTAACAGAGATCTCAGTGTTTCCAACAGAGCAAGTCTCAAGGAAGAGACACTGACATCTCTCATGCTGTTGGGAATTATTGAGGTACGTTGCCAACAAGCTTAGGGATCTACAATTTGGCTGACAACTGAAGGACCTTGAGTGTCAAGGCCAAGATATCAAGACCGTGCATATGCACGGCATTGCAATGTTATTCGAGCGCGTCGGGCAGAAAGTCCTAGCCGACATTTCGTCTTCGTTGTACGGTTTGATCTTTGTCCACTTGGTAAGTACCGTACCCCCCACAAAGCTTCGTCAACGACACGTGGACCGCGCTTCTTTGGCCCCCCTATAACAAACCTTGTCCTTAATATGTGACATATGTGCAGTATGCTAATACAACACCTAGCAAGTCCCATCGCTTATGTCCAAGAAGCCTATGAAATGTCTGGATATTCCCGAAGCTAGGAGGGATACGGCAAACCCTGTACTGCGCCTAGCTATGGTCGTTGCCCACTGTGCCGACTTTTACAGGGCAGCCAGGCAAATTACGAATTCAAACGTGCCACCAGCCGGGCAGAAAGTTAAGCTTGTAAAAGTCCTCCAGCAAGCCTTGAAAATTGCGCAGGGACTTGCTGCGGCCGAGGCGGAGACCATGCCTCCGCAACAAACTACTGAAAAACGCCCAGAGGGTCAAACTATCGCTGCGTTCGATTCACAGTGGACAGCTGCCACGTGGTGTTTCTTTTCATCATGCATGATTGTTTTCTTTACAGTGGTTCATGAATGCTCGATTTTATTACTTGGGCTAGGTCCGTTAGATCTTCAGGAAAAGCAATTAGCTGAAACTACGGCTGGTATCTCTGATATGGCGCTCAACAAGACAATCCTCGTGTTCTGTAAGGCGTTGCCATATGTTTTTGGCGAGGTTGATGCGAAAGGACAACCTTGTAAGGCACCGAGACGCCAGACTGCTGTTATGTATCATATGGTGTGGCCGCTCTCGATTGCGATTGCAAGTATACATAGCACCCCTCAACAGGTGGCACTTTTTCAGATGAGGCTTGATATGATTCGGGATCTCTATGGCGTCAAGTTTGCATGGTATTCGGTCGGCATAGCACGGGATGTATTGGGACTTAAAGACGTGGAGACGTAGGCTTTGACAATTGCATATTTCAACTAATATAAATAATATAATATATTGCTTTCAATTTGAGCACCATGCGTCCGTACTTCACTCTGTTATACCTAGATACTCCTCAATAACATAACAGGTTTCCACTGACTGTCCTATTGTACTTGTATTGTTTGTGTTCCGAGTTCCTTCCACCAGGCAAACTCTTGAAGTGGAGGTAATGATGTCGGCTGTATCCATCTCCTGCTCTGATCTCGATATAGAGTTAGCTTTGCTCTCCCCTTCTTCTTCTTGCGCCATAAGATGACCATTCCAACCCGTTCAAAACGATTCCCCTTTCCCCTCAAAACCAGTATGACAATATTGTCATCTGGCTTTTTATTTCCAGAGTGCAGCACCATGACTGGGAGTTTAAACGGAAAAATATCCGTCAGCGCCTCGTTGTCGAGGTACAGAAAGGAGTAGTATGCAGTATCAGCGGTCTTGGGAAGCATAGCCCAAGCACCGTCTCGCACCAATATGTTTCTGTCTACTGCCTCTGAGTCCCATTTCATGAGTTCGAACGACATAGTCGTCATCTTCCCCTTCATTTCAATGTACGGCCTCATTTCTCGTGAAGGGCTTGTGCCGCACACCTCTATGTAACCATCGAGTGATATTGAATGTTCGTCGCCTTGATGTCCGTCTCGACTTTTGGGTTCAAAAACTCGAAGGCCATAGTCAGGGTGGTCACGGCTAGTCATTCTGACTTCCCCTTTCCAACCCGTCCAAGACCAGCTAGGGAAGGTCGTGTTTCTGGCTGCAGGCTCAGTATGGTACCAAGCATTGATTAAATGTCCCTTCTCTTTCTCACTAGGAATTGGGCCCCCTTCTAAGTGAAAGCAATGCTCCTTTTTATGAAAGTAGTTCAGTACTCCTGAGAATGCTCGCAAAGTATCGCCATCGTTCGTAAGATTTCTCTTGCTGAACTCCATTATATGCCCTGCGAAGTCTCTGGGAGCTAAGTTAAGAGGTTCAGCATCATTCAGGTAATGTTCGTTTCTCGTGTTGGGTTTTATTGGAAGGTCGAATGATTCAATACAAGCCATAGTGTTGCACTGAAACATGACTTGCTCATCAGTAAAGAAAATCCGTCTGTGCGACAGAAAACCTTCCTGATAAGTCCAGCCACGTGAACCCCATTGACTGGAACCTATCTTTTCCGCAGGAGGTGTGCCAAGGTAAATGAGCTTTGCCCCAGGCACTTGGGCGTATCGATGGGGCTTGCGCGGGTGAGCAAAACCAGCCAGACCATAGTTAGAGTCTTTCCCAGCAGCGTCCACTATCGTAAAAAATGCTTGCGAATAGATTTCATCCATTCTTTCTATCTCTTGCTGCTTTTTGGTATTGTTATCCTCCTGTGGAATACACTGCCGAGATTAGCCTCTGTCATCCTGCTCTGCGTCCATTTCACGTACATGTCGGTCGACCCACAAATATTCACAGTTGAGTTGTAAAGCCACGGTGATACTGTCCCTAACAACTTGAGGAAACTTATGATTGGCGTCCCCCCAAACATATGACAATGCGGCATATATGCCATCGGCCGGTAAATCTACCAGTTCAGGTTCCTTCTGGTTTATATATCCTGACCTTTTGCAGTTAATGACCCTCAAAGTATGGCCTGAAGAGCGAATACCTGGCTTACACTTCGGATGATACTTGGAGCAAGTGACCATCCACTTTGCTATCAACCCAAAATTGATCTCGTCATATTCGAAACGTTCACGTTGAACGACAGAGGGTGCTTGAGGCGATGGCTCGACTGCTATCGCATGGCCAAGTTGCCTTCTGTCCACCAGCGGCTTGCTGCCTTTAGAAACCATGGACATAATGGATGTTTCCGGCTGTAAACGGTTTCGGCGAGTCTTCGGACCTGTAAAGAACTTATACAAACCGATAGCGTTTAAAGCGCACGACGAATTGTCCAAGTCCGAGCTTTTCAACAAAGAGAGCAGCTGGCAAACTTGACAAGGAGATGACCGCAGCTCCTTGTGAGTCTTAGTAACCGCCTCATGGAAGTAATCCACTGGTAGGTTGTTTTTTGACTTCTCGGCTAATAATGACCACTCTATAGCATTGCAGCGCTCACAAAGATCATTGGATGCTAATTTTGCTTTGGGTGGATCTCCTGGCGGTTCGTCGCTTGAGTTTAACCTTCGGCGTTTAATTGACATGAGTTGATACTTTGGAGACTGAGGACTGTCACAAATTTTAAGCTCCGAATATTATCGCGGTGGGCAATCGGTTATGATAAGAAAAGGAGTTGTTGGAGGAAGGATCAAGATGATAGATAACCAGAAGGCGGGGAAGTTGGATCTGAGCCAATCGATCATCTTGGCAGCAATGCAGTGCTGCCTAACAAATCAAGTCAATCCCAGTATGCCTTACCTAGTGGGTGTCAGAAGAAATGGCCCCACGAAATAGGTCCTGACCAAAATACACCTATAATATCTTTATTAATCCTCTCTTTTTAATACTATATTTCTAGCTTTTAAGTAGGTAAAGTAGTATAAGAAGAGATAGGTAAATAAAGTAAAAGATACTAATTATTATAATATAGTTTTTATTCTTTAACTCTCAAATTAAGCTATAGAACTCCTTACTTAAAGATAGAAGGTAGACTTTACAGTAGAAGAAACGGGGCCATTTCTTGTGTCACCCAAGGGCTTACCTTAGAGGTCTGCCTTGGGCTGCTTATTCGCATCCAACCAACATCAAGATCTTACTGTTTCGAGTTCTTTACAATGTCTGGCAAATAAGACGTACAGTTAAAGTCAAGACCTGGGAGTAGATCTTACCGTAAATGGCTCCCAAGGACGCCCGCTTACAGTGAAGACCGGTAATAACGCAGAGAGTTTCCTGACTTCCGTATCGCCAATCAGCGGGGTAATCTTCGTGGAACGGGCCAGTCCGCCTGACAACGGCTCAATTTGCTGACATGTTATGCAATGTCACCGTGGAGCTACCTAACTCGGCAATATGTGAAACTCCACGCCGGTCGATGACAATAGCCGGACTTTCTAGTTGACCGAGTTGCCGTCTTGTGGATCTCACACATCGGTTCAGTAAGAGAAGAAGAAAAAGAAAAAGAAAAAGGAAAGTAAGCAATATTCTACAATCATCCCCAGTGACTCCAAGATTCCTGTGCTATGTAGTATATATGTTCATCCTATGGCTTTTTACGAAACCTTTCCGGTAATTCTGGACTCTTATATCCTTGCCAACTTTCCGGTTCCTTCCTCATAGATCCAACCATGAAGGCATGCATGGCTGCCTCTCTCATGACCTCCATATTAACAACCCAAGCAGAGCCGTTGTGACTCCAAAAAGTATAATTGACCGGATCCCGGACATTGTCAAATAAGATCTGCTGGGCTTCTTCAAAGTATCGATCCAGGGGCTGATCGTGGAAGAAAGTGTAATCGACTTTGACGCCTGGGAGCATCTCGAGACTATTATACGTCAAGTCAAGAAACGATCGGACTTGGCTCGTAGTCCAACTGTCACCGAGAGCCGCAGCAACATTGTTCGAAATCTCATCTCGGACAGCTGTAGCTGTTTGGAATTGCCAGGCGGTCACGAGACTTGCCATGAACTTTCCATGTGCAAGGTCTGTGCCCAACACAAATTGCTCTTTAATTCTGGATGTTACTTCGTCGCCAAGAGAAACAGCGCGAGCAAAGTGCCCCCAGCCTGCCCTGGGACGAGCTTCTAGGTACGCCTCGTAGGCACCAAGCGAGAGGTGAGCGTGACATTGCAGGTCCGGGAAGTCGTTGTGAACAGCAAGCTGAAGGGCGCGACTCAGCCGTGATCGAGTCGACCTTCTGTCTTCTTCGCTGGCTTGAGTCGGTGGACGTGAGGTCCCAGGCGTTGCGTTGCCTGGGACCGAAAGATATTGCTGGGAGCGTCTGCGGATGACAATATTGGCGATGATGATGTTTCCCATGGCTTCAAAACGATATTGACCTCGAGACAGGACATTCGAGGCGGACTGCCCAGGAGCAAGAGCACGATCAATTCTGATCAACTCGTCAAAGTGAAGTACAGTATGCTCAAGATCGCGTTGCTCTGATGAAAAGCTGAATAGTGCTCTATGCAAAAGTCGCTGCTCCTCCCTGTCGTCTCGTTGATGTGCATGATGGAGTGCGTTCCGTAGTATGGTCGACGCCTTCTCGTAGTCATGTTTATGTCTTATTGAAAGAAACAATGCGAGCCGTGGATCTGTCTCATGAGTCTCATCGAGCTGGAAACCTCTTTGCTCAATCATCTGCAACATTTTTTCGGTTTGCATGGTGCCATCAAGGTCAAACGGAACTTCGTGATTAGACCAATGCTTGAGTTGAAACATCGACCACGTCAGCTCGAGAGTTGTGGCATCTAACTCCTCGTCTCTCATTGCGCTTAAGATGGCCTCTGCTCTTTCTCGAATCATATCCTTGGTCACTGCACAACTCTCCGCCAGATCCGTTCGATCCATTAGTAAGAAGATAAGATCAAAGTGCGTTTGACAGAAGAGGATTGCAGTTTCGTCCTTGACATCATGATCTGGAAGTACCAAGTTCCAGACTCTGTTGAATAGTGCTCGAGTATCGGACCCATCACTGGTAATCTCGTATTTAAGAACCGCCAGGCGCAGCATGGCGCCAGTTAGTTTCACCGCATCCGGCTCGTCGTATAGATGAGAAGAAGATTCAAGAAACCCTACTGCTTGCTGGATTGCTGCCGTACTGGCTTCATCGAGATTGTAATTATACTTTTGCCTCAAAAGCTCGAGGAACGTTCGCACAATTTCCATCGCCTTTTCTAATGTGTCGAGGTCAAGGGCAGAATGAGGAGAAGCCGCTGCCACGCTCCCAAAGCGCGATATCGCCTTGACCAAGAGGTTCAAAGTCATTTCAATTCTTTTCGGTGTTTGAGCGCCTGTCTTTAGAACCTGTCTGAGCAAAGCAAACACTTCAGTACTGGCCCTCCCAAAGTCCTCCCCCTTGATACACAGCTCTATCGCGCAGCATAAGTTGGGCCATTCGGTCCTGATAAGCGATGGGATTGATTCCAGTCCCACATCAGTCCACTCGCTGGCTCTGAAGTGCCAGTAGTCAAGGAAAGCTGCACGGAGTATTTGTGAGAACTCAACAGAGTCCTCTAAACTCTGTATCTCGCCTCTTAAAAGGTACGGTAGAAGAGGGTGTAGCTTGTAGTAATCGCCTGACGGGATGGTAATGTCGTCCTCCACAAGCCCAATTACCTTGAGAATCTTTATGGCATCGCGAAACGCGTATCTCGTTGATGGGGAATGGGCAAAAGTCTCCTGGTAAAACCTTTCTGGTTGTCGTCCCGCTCGTCGCGCAGCAGGCCATGATAGCTTAGATGCTTGTGCACTTGGACATCCCGGAAGTAATCCCCATCCCGCAACATTCAGGAAGTAACTGCTCGAGTTTGAGTAGTTGAGGGATCCATTGCGATTGAGCGCGAGGCAAAGCATGGCTCGATGGACATCGGGGTAAGTTGTTCGGAGATTGTTCATGACTTGAGCAAAATCTGAGAAAACACTAACATTATGTATTAAGGTGGTTTGGAGGCGGTGGGTCAGTGAGTCTGAGAGCCAGGGAGGCAGTTCCGTTTGGAGAGTCTGATCGAGATATGCGATATCAGAATTTGGATCGATAATGTATGGTTCCAGTATTGAAGCCATGGTTGCATTGTTATCGTGAAATGCAATCAAGTCAGACAGTTGCTTGTTTTTAGTGTCGCTCAAGGTCCTAATCCCTCCTGTCATAACTTGAACCGCCTCAGCTGGCCTAAGGTTCTTCAGTTCGTAGTATGCAATGTCTGTGTTCTTGATCCTCATATCAGGGCCGAGCATAAACTGGGCCAGTATGGCATCAGTCCGAGAGAATAGCATTAATCTGCATTTTGCTTCCCGCTCCGCACAAAAGTTTTCCACGAACTTGAACAAACCATCAGCCTCTTGCTGATTCATGACAGGCAATTCAAAGTGCTCCAGGTTTATCTTGCCCGCTGTTGTCTCGCAATCGTCAATGATTATGATACTGGAGCTTTGGAGTACCTTTTGTCGGATCATGTGCTCATCGCTAGGTCCAGCATCAAGGTCTGATTCGCCATCAACAAGAGATGCAAGGGTCCTGTAGATAGTGGACTCATCAAATGATGGGAACGAATCGCAGGAGATGATGTGTGCGTTATCGAAATAACATGTTTTGACCCACCAATCCTGTAGATGATGAGCGAGACTTGTCTTTCCAGAGCCTGCAGGCCCGTACAAGAACACAGCACGGTTCAAGAAAAGGAGGTTCTCTAGGTGCAGGATATCGATATCACGACCAATAAATGGCGTTGCGTCAAGTGGGATCTGTAGCTGGTTCCGCTCTGCGTCCTTCGTGGACTCTGCGATGGAGTGCGCTTTCCAAGTGACCCTTCCAGAATAACCTTTATATATAACGGGTATGACTCCATCCCTCACAGAACGCATCAATCCAAAGGCGCCTCGTCGTAGAGAATTCGTTTCAATGGCGTGGCGTGCTGCATGCGCCGCGAGATCAGCGTCGAGATGCTCAACAAGAAAGCTCTCATAGAACTGCCCGACGAAAGTCTTCGCACTCTCAGCAAGTATAGAATAGGACATGGCAATGACAGTCCCTATACCTGCTTTGACAAATATCTCGGCGAGATTACTGTGGGTATGCTGGGCATTGGCCGAGTTGCATGCGTTTAAAATCACCATGCCTACTTTGGCTGCTTTTAGCTGTTCAGCAATGGTCGACGCTTTCTGCAGGTCAAAAAGAAGTTCTGGGATTAATGGGCTGAAATGAAGATAAGGTCTAGAATGATGATTAGAGTTATGCTGTACTGGAGTGCGAATACATACTGGTTCTCATATATAGATCCATGGACATCGAAGTGGACGATAGAGTAGTGCCCTGGTGGATGGCTTTTTAGATGGTTATTAATAAACAACCATGAGCCCGGTCGCACAAAGTCGACAGTACAATGGCCTTTCAGTGACGGTGAATTAGTTAGATCAACTAGGTGCCGCGATATGAGCCGGTAGTCAACATCCCTGTCGACTTTCGGACGAGCTGAAACAAAAAGGATGCGAATATTCTGCTCTGAGCCAATGTCTGTCCCTAAGGAATCGTTGCCTGATGTGACAATACGCCTTGTGATAACGAATTTGATCTTAGCATCAAAATCCCAATCCGTGAACTCCAGAAGCTCCCAATGGAGTTGTTGAAGCTTGGTTGTCGAGCTCCGGCAAACAACTTCAAGTCGAATAGTTCTGATGTCAATGTTGGCTTTAGGAGTGGACGACATTATATCCATTATGGTAGGTTGAAGTGTCTGGGCAAGTTCATTTCCATATCGTTTGAGTAGTGCTATCGCTTCCTGTGCGCGGCCGATCCTATACGGATCTAACAGAGCATAATCCTCAACATACCATCGAATCTGTTCTTCTTCCTCTTTGTTGAAGGGGCTTTTGATAGTGACGGTCCTTGCCGGCTGATTGCTTGAGCTTCTGAGGTTGACAGTCCACTCCTGCGTGTCAACGTTATACTGTCTCTCCACGAGACTCAGCTCGAGTTGCTCAGAGATGGTTCCCATCGCGTTACTATGCCGGTCTACCTCACAATACTAGCTTGACTTTTAGTTTCCAAGAATTATATTGTGGGAGAGGGAAAGTCAGTAATGTAGTGTAAAATTGCTGTTAAGACAGATGACCACCCAGAACCCAGAACCCAGACTCCAAGCTTATGTAGTTCAGCTGTCAGACCTCGTCCAGACAAAGGCAGTTAGACGGATATCCTAACAAGGCTTCTCAGCCGCACCGCGCCATGTTACCAATGGTGGCGACATGTGACAGACGTGGAACCAGTCGAGACCTGCCGATCTGTCTTGGAATGAAGGCAATATTTCAGCCACACGGAAGACACGGAACGCATTAAGCAAAATGGCGCAATGCACTGGTATTAATTTTCAATAGTGAGAGCTCAGATTCTAGTGTTTGGTTGAATCCGTTGTATGGCGGAGTGCACTATTCCGCTTTTGACGTAGGGCAATATTCCGTATTGTAATGGAGGGTAATATTCCCCCTCAACTCCGTCTCGTAGCGGAGGCAGTGCCTGTGTCTCTTAAGTTGCCTCCTCACATCACTGTAAGTATAAGACGGGATACAATATCCGGACATAGTATTCAATTACACCTTTTTCATTAGGAATACAACAAGACATAAAATGCTATCGCGACGCAAGCCAGGCCCAACATGGGGATTACTTCACCCTTCATCAATACTTGACGGAGCAGAAGCGCCATATCTACTCGGAAGGATTGTCGCCGACGTAGACGATCTACTTGGAGAATATGTTCCTCATGATCCTCGGCAAGTAATCAAGGATCTGCCAAACCTCGAACCCATGGAGGTAACAAGTAACGATGTCGAAAACGTTCTTGCTACAACCAAGAGCAAAGACGCACAGGTTCGACTGCAGCAGATACTTGGAATCTCCTCAACAAACTCGGAGGAGGCGTCCAAGAATTTCAAAAGCCGAACGGTGATCACACGTACACTGAGGCAGCACCAACAGGTCTTCGACGCCTTGATCAAGGCCCACAAAGACGACATAATGAAGCTCTTGAAGAACCAGTCCAGACAGCGGGCTTATATGATTGTGGGCTTGAAGACCTGTCTCAACGCGGAATTTGGCTCGTCTAATAGTTCATCGAGCGGGGGTGAGGTTCATCTTCAGGTACCTTTACAGGAGGCAGCCATGGCCTTTGGAGCTCCGCCATTGCCCTCCAGCCTGGCCAACCCTTCCATCCAGGTCACAAAGGAGACCAGTAAAGAGCTGTTGTCCCGCTTTCTGGCTGTCGGTGAAAGAGTCTTTTCAGTGCGTGTGAGGGAGGTCAAGCTCCATAGTCTTTTTCGGAAGGAGCCGCGTATGGGCAGTGCGCTCGAAATCCCATTACAGCAAGGAGTATTTGGTGATGAGAAGGTGATGCCGGGAACAGTAGTGATGGAAGGAGAGGATGATACAGAAGGGAACGCAGTGAGGCTCCAAGAAATTGACCGGGATGATTGTGCTGAGAAAGTGATATTTGCTGCTTTTCGCGATACAAATTGAAGATACCAACATATTTTACATGAAAGGTCGATGGACTAGCTTATGGAATAGATTCACGCATTTCTTAGAATGATCTTGTAATAAGTCCTACTAGACTTAGTTGTTACTCACAGTCTATTTATGCTGACCTTCAAAAAAACCAAATAGACGGGGCAAGAGGTTCACATCACATCGCTATAACTTTGGCAATGACGTTCAGAATCTTACAACACAAATGTTCATAAATGTAGACGAAGATAAAGACGACAACAACCTCTTGCCGTATGAAGTACCGAGGTGAAATAAGATCAATTACATGCGTCATCACGCCAACGTATCCTTTTGCCTTAACTAGAAAAAGAAGAAAAAAAGGAAAAAAAAGAAAAAAGGAAAAGCCTTACAGGCCTGCATCCTCGAGGATGTATGGCCGAGATCGCGAAGATATGACCTCCAGAGACTGTCGCTATAACACAGGCATCCGGCTATCCCACTGCATCTATCCGTAATATTAAGTAGGATAACCAAATCTCAGACAGTACATTATTAATAATAATCAAGGTTAATTGTACTGTAAAATCTATTTGCAGATCTAACCTACACAGTCGCCGCTCAGAACCCATCCCGATGATTCGCAATGAGATAAGGTGGAGAAAACCAGCATCTCAACCAGTCACAGCGTATCAGACTTTTACAGTTTCAGCTAGTCTTAAAGAAACGGAAGTAGTTAATTACTGAAAGCTATCAAACGCATTTAGAACTATGCCGAGCACCGAGCTATCTCGCGAGAGGAAAACGCATAAGTTTATATAATTCAGCCTGGGACCTTTCATGTCAAACGCTTGCTCACTCACAAGACCACCTTCTCTCAGCTCATCACAGATACATCCACATTATTCAACATCATTACATCAATGCCTGCTTTCAAGAACATCGCAATTGCCGGCGCATCGGGCAATCTCGGTACCCACGTCCTCAAACAGCTTGCGAATTCCAATAAATTCAATCTCACAGTCCCCAAACGCGCCAGCTCCTCGTCCACATTTCCTAAGGATACGAAGGTTATTAAGGTTAACTACGAATCCATTAACTCTCTCATAACTACTCTTGAGGGTCAGGAAGCCGTAGTATCCACTCTTACCACCACCGCTTCCAAGGTACAATCAGCTCTCATCGACGCCTGTATTGCTGTTGGTGTCAAGCGCTTCATTCCATCAGAGTTCGACTCCAATTTGCATATACCTAGCGTCCGTGCTCTGCCCGTCTATAGCGCCAAAGTTGCTATCCAGGACAAGCTCACCGCCCTTGCGAGGGAAGGCAAGATCAGCTATACCTTTGTCTATAACTCTGTATTCCTGGATTAGGGTCTAAGTCATAACTTCTTTCTTGATTTCAACAAGTCTGAAGCTACAATTTACGATGACGGCAACGACGAATTCAGCACTACTACCCTCGACACTGTTGGTACTGGTGTTGTGGGTGTTTTGAGTCACCCTGAGGAGACCAAGGACCGCGTTGTGTATATCCAAGATACCTCGCTTACCCAAAATAAGCTACTCGACCTGGCCAAACAAGCCAATCCAGACCGAAAGTGGACTGTCAAGCATGTTAACATCAACGATCTGACATCCAAGGCTGATGAACGCGCTGCTAAGGGCATCTTTGACTGGGAGACCCTTGGCCCCTACCTGATCCACGCCATCTTTGACCCTGCCAGTGTACCCAAGTTTCCTGAGCTGGATAACGAGCTGCTGGGTATCAAAGGCTTAGACGAGGAGCAAGTCAAGGATCTCATCAAGGCGGTTGCTAAGTAGAGCGCTCACTATGACAACTTGTCATCCAATTCCGCCTTATGCAGCTCAGCTCCCTGAAACTCCTAGATCCCTGGCACAGCTGGCCAGGCCGAGTCTTTCAAGTAGCCTGTTGCATGAGCCCGAATACGGCACCAGTCATGCATAATTTTCCAAGACTGCAAGTTCGTGATTGTGAAATACCATTGACCTTTGCATGGATTTCACGACGCCTCCTTGACGCGTTGCTGAGTCTGAACATGTCGAAACAAGTCGTACTTAGCAGCGAAACCTACAAGTATTTTCGTATCTCGTCCGCACAGGCAAGAACAGTGGATAAGTTTGCTTCAGGTTCGAAGGAAAAGGTGTGATTATGCGAGGGAATATGGCCTACATAATAGACATAGACGTTCTCAAACCAAGCCCCGTCGACCTCGGGATTCTATATTGCTCTTGTGTGCTTATTACATACTTGCAAGTAACACCTAGTGCCTGTGAAGAAAGATCCCTGTGGATGTGTAGATGTTGTACTCTCTTGACTCTCAAATGCAATTTTCGGACGCACGGGATTACCGGGGTGTCAAGGAGCCCGGCACTCCGGCAGGGGTACATCAGCGCGGCGGTCAATAAGTTCGTCTCACGCTAATATATGAATGTGGCCTTTCAATTGGATAACTTGGGATGTTTCTATTAAACCTGATTAACTTCCGCAGTTATATTAACGTATTTAGCCTTACAGTCACTTTAACCTTAATTGACCGCAGCGATAGGTTACACCCCTGGAGCTTGAGCCTTCCAGCCAAATGCCGACCCCTGTTGGTTATAAACTGCGGGCTAGTGGATCAGTGATCGGCTTATGTAGGGTAAGCGATAGTTATGTTTATGAGTTATGGTACAAAGTCCGCAACCAAACAAGCCCAAGTCCGCATGTTAGTAAAGTCAGTCGGGGCGGTGGAGATCAAGATCAATCAAGGCCTTCCTCTACTGGGTTTAGTGCCACTATTCATAGAAGGAAATGCTCCACCTCTACGACGGACTTTGCTGAGTCGACGAAGTATGCCATCTGACATTCCTGTCTGGACAACGGGCCGTCCATGGCACCACGTACGCGTCACAAGAGATATATATTGGTAAACTATTCCAATATTCACTGTAGCTTAACCTTCAATTTCATATGATACACTTCAACATCATCAATCAATATATCGACACCTTTCACCAATAATACCTGAGCGCTTACACGCACTCACGTATCCGCATTCTCAACATGGTGTCGTCAGGTCCACTTCGTTTCGACGGGCGCGTTGCTATCGTCACAGGCTCCGGTCGCGGCCTTGGGCGGGAGTACGCGCTTCTTCTTGCCCAGTCGGGTGCCTCTGTTGTTGTTAATAGCATAACTCCCGCAACCACACAGCAAACAGTCGATGACATCTCGAAAGCCGGCGGCAAGGCGATTGCATGCGTTGGAGATATTTCAGACAATAATGTCGCTGAAAGCATTGTCGCAAAAACCATCGATGCGTATGGACGCATCGACATTGTTATCAACAACGCAGGCATCAGCGAGTCTCTCACCATCGAACAAGTTACACATGAACTCCTTTGGAAAATGTTGAATGTCCATGTTGGTGGAGCTTTCAACATCACCAAGGCTGCATGGCCCCATATGAAAAAGCAAAAGTTTGGAAGAGTGATAATGATGCTTTCTGGCATGATGTTCGGAATGCCCACCCATGTCAGTTATGGAACCGCAAAGATGGCACTTCTTGGTCTGGCAAGGGCTCTTGCAACTGATGAAAAGCATCACAATATTTTGGTCAACTCGGTTTGCCCTTCTGGTCTTACCGACCTGGCGGCGAAGCATATCCAGGACCAAGGGATGCTCACCTTTATGCAAAATTATATGCCTGCCGTGGAAAACGCCCCACCAGTTCTGTGGCTTGCGCATGAGGATTCCAACGTCAACGGAGAGAACTTCAGTTTCGGTGGGAGGTTCATGTCTCGAATTTTCATTGGAGAAACAGGTGGTTACCTTGGCTCTCGAGATGTGGATTGGACTATTGAAACTGTTCGGGATAACTGGGATAAGGTTATGGACGCAGAAAAATTTGATCTTGTACCTGACGTGGAGACAGTCGGCCCACGTCTCTTTGAGCGGGTGTCGGCTGGCGAGGGTCCACGGTTATCAGTTGATGATCTGAACAAGGCTTTCTAATGAAATGTCTTCCTTGTTAGATGTACAACCCGACAAAGGATACCTTTGCCTCTTGGTCTGAATGTGGAAGTAGTGCCGATGTATCTTAAACTGCCTCTTGATAGCAATGCAAATATAAAATAGCTAAGATAATGTTTAGGCAAGTTATATAACTACATCTTCTTACTAAGGAATAAAATAAGATATAAAATGCCATTATGTCGCAAGCCAGGTTTGATATGGGGGTTGCTTTACTCTTCTTTGACACTCGATAGAGATAAAGCGCTTGGAGATTTTGTACTACTGGAAGAGCTGCCCAGCGTCTGACCAAGTGATAGTGCAACAGCTGGTAGGAAATGATTTAAATAGTTATATTCAACAATTGTTACGAACTTATTCTTTTGAGAGAGGTAATGTCCTTGAGAATAGAAACAATAAAGTTACGAATAGAGCGAAAGATCGTGGCATAACCTGTGGCTAGATAATCAGGCTATCCAGATTTGCCGTGACTTCCGGGACTTCCAAACCAGTGTTAACAGTGTTTTTGAAGGAATCCAACAAACAACACAGCCCCTAGAAACGTCAGTAATGCGTGTAGTTTACAAAGCACGGTCGTTACACTCATAGTCGGACTTTAAAATGTTTCAGACCCCGCGAGTAATTTCTTCCCCACCGATGTAGAAACCGAAACCGAGACCGAGACCGGTCCGTGCAGCCAATCAAGAACGCGATCCTGCATAAGATAAGGCTCAGATTCAGTGTTTCCAGACTGAGCTTTGAGCTCGGCTTGGCATTAACACATCTCTTAGAGTTTGATCATTGCTTTAGTGCTTAGTGGAAATACGTGCTTGGGCTGTGCAGATCCAACACTGCCGCGTTGCGATAGTTTTTGAATAGAAGTATCAGATTGAATTGGATATTTGCTATTTTTGCTAATATTTATAAACTCTTGATGTTGCCATTGTTTTGGGTAACATTAACAATATCTTCAATCAGCTCTCTCGTCTTACTGTATATTTCTTCAAAGCTTCAAAATGGTACCTACATTCATCAAGAGAATGGAGCCATTCTTCACCCTCCGAAACAAGCTCCCGCTCCAGATCGTCCAGATTATTCTCATCATCGCGGTGATTGCCCTATCGGGTGCACGACTTTTACTGCCCAACAGGCCGCCCGGTCGTTCCACTACTATGGGTCTTGGCATGGTAAGCAAGTTCCCAAACTCGAGATACCCATTTCTAATTTATCTAGGGTGCGAAATCTCTTATCATCATTTCTTACGAGGTCCTTTCCGAACATGCCAGCCGTTTCCGACGCTGGAGGAGCCTCAAGGCTTATTTCATCCTCAACGCTATGGAAGTTGTCTTCTGGGCCGCTGTTGCTTTCATGATGATTCGCGGAAATACCAGTGTCTGTATTGGAACAAGCTGTGCCCTTGGCTGGGTTGTGTTTGTACTGGCCGGCATTCTAAGGTATGATTTATCTCCAATTCCATACATTCAGCAGCTTTCTAACAAAGTAGTCCCCTCGCTAAATACCTTGCTGTCGTATGCTATTTGGATTGGCGATTCGAAAAGAAGCACGGCGTCCCTCGTGGCTCGACCTTGACCAAGGACGAAGCTGAGCTATCCAGCGGCCTTCGGTCACAAGTCTCGGTTCGAGGTTAAGAGTTCAAGACGTGGGATAGAGTATCAAGACGGAATGAGGTTTTAGACCGGGGCACCATCGAAGTCGGTGATGTGGATGTGCACACTATACTATTGCTGACTCTGTCACTTATTTCCTATGTACTCTCCTTTATATTTTCAAAACTACAAGAAAAAAGACAAAAAGCTTATCCAACACAAGTCTCACATTCAACAGATTCCATACACCACTGAAGTAACGACCTCCACTGTGGATCCACCTCTTTCCAAATATCTAGAACAACCAATCTCCCCCATTTTTCCATATACCAGGTAGATCTTCCAACCTGATTTAGAACGACACAGTAGTGCGCGAGAACACAAAGCGCAATGGGGTTTCGTTGTTTCACAAGGTCTAGAAATTCTGCACTCACAGACAAACAAAATGTCAGGGCGACACGTGATTCCGGATTGGCCGTTGTTTGAATACTGTTCTCAATCCAAGTGATGGCAGTCACAATGGACTCATGACATAAAGACGAGACCGCAGGCTCGAAGCTCTCCGGGATGGTGATCTGTCGAAGCTGGTCGATAATAGCTGTAAGGACTGGCGTCGACTCGCATGGACCTCCTCTTACAAAGAGACCCCCAAGTCTACTCTGATTGAGCGTCGCCTGATATTTATTCAAGATATCACTCATTCCCCGAATTAAAACAAAGACATCCAAAAGGTCATCAATGCCAGGCTGTTGACCCGAGCTTTGTGTACTGAAACCAGCGAAAGCACCGATGGATAGTAATGACGACGCGAGAAATATTTCCACGCAATTATCTTGTGAGATAGACCCAATGGCTGATCGAAGACCTTTAATAGCCTCATTCTGGTGCTGCGAAGCGCATAAAGGAAATTCAGGGCGATCCGGATTCAAGTGGGCTAAGTGATAGGCAGAAACTGACAGAACCTGATGTAGCAGATAAACGTGGCGCAGGGCTAGCTTGGGCATTTCAATCTGCCATATTTGTTGAAGTTCATTAGCACGCGGTAAGGTCAGATACGTGCATGTTGAGTGATGATGCATTAGCTCCAGATCCGTGAGCCACGTACTCTGCTCTATGGGCTCCTGGCCTCTCACAAACTTAGCCAAGTATGGCAATGGATCTGGGCTGGCAGCAAGGGAGTCTTGCGGGGCAATTTCTCCCTGAGAGCGGGTCTACAACGCAAGGTTAGCGATGTCAATCTACTACAGCGAGTAGTATAACGACTGACTGAAGGTCCTCTCGACCGCGATCGTGCATCCGATGCATCCGCATAAACACACAGTACCCCATGTCTCGCACAGGCAGTGCACGGTTGGTTCTCATCGCACTACAAGGTGTTATCAGAAATACCACTGCATGGAGGTATGGAAGAGGATACCTTGACTCGACGTTGTTTGCACATAAGACAACCCCTTCGGGACTTCTTGTGGCCTAGGCGAGGCGGCATGGTGTAACGTGGGGGCCCCGTTGGACGACGACCAACAGCGAGGTGATTTTCTGCAGAGAGCTAGTAACTGCCAAGGGATGAAGTATAGTCAGTAAATGGGCGTGGGTGGGGGGTTCCGTTCAAGATTATGCTATGATTAAGCGATGATGAAGTGAAACAAATTGACTGAGTCGGTCTTAATCTCAGGGTTTCGGTATCGGTTTCGGTCTCGCTTTTAATTATTTTCCGGGTCACTCTCCAGTCTAGAGTTCAATCATTGCCTTTTATTGGTATGGAAAGCCCACTAGCGTAATACTACCGCGCTTGGTGAGCTAAAGCAATACGCGTATCCATGCAGCCACCCTCCTGATGTAACGCCCTTTCTCGTTCAAGCAGTACAGTGGCCTATCAATGATATTCTTGTGTCGAAACAATGAAGAGGCGAATCGCACCCGCCATATTACACAGAAGCGAGGAAGTAATAGTAACGAACGGAAATGGCCATCTTCCCGAGCCCGTCTCTAAAGTTGACCATGCATTGTCAACCAGTAACTGTTCTTATAAGATAGCCACATTTGACCACCTTCTTATGTCCCGGCCGAGATACAACTACCCACACAACAATCTATCTTAATCACCTATCCTACAATCTTTATCATGGGCAACACGCAATCTGTGTTCGACATTGCAGCTAACCGATGGCCGGTACTTCTCACTGCACTTTTTGTCTGCTTTGTAGCCGCCATCGCCCCACAGGTCGGAAACTTGTTGCGACTTTGGAGCATTCCGGTCATTGGAGAAGAACTCGGGAGTACCGAAAAGCGTAGAAAGGCATACTTGGGAGGGGCCCGAAAGTTATACACCGATGGGTACCAAAAGGTAAGAATTTCCCTTGACGCATGCGACGTGAAGATAGCTTACCACCCAGTAGTTCAAGAATGGCGTTTTTATGATTACCACGTCTAAGTGTAGGTACTGATGATTTAGACGCTTGGATAAACGATGCTAATTCTCTAGCGTCCCCAACAATTGTCATCTCACCTCATTTCCTTACTGAGCTGAAAAAGCTACCCGATTCGACTTTGAGCATGGAAGCCGCGGTTGACGAGGTCAGTAATACCGAAGGGAGAGGATGTGTGAATATACTCACCAGCATTTAGTCAATGGAGACCAAGTACACCAAGATCGAGACGTCGGTACCTATCATCCCGCATACCATCAAAGGTGATCTAACTCCAGCACTATGTAAGTATACGAGACTGCAATAACCAAAATGACTATCTGGTTCAAACCATTGACTATGTTTTTAGCTCGACTGAGTACAATCATTGCCGATGAAGTCAGACAATGTCTAAAGATTTCTATACCCTCGTGTGAGGACTGGACAGAAGTCAACATCCACCACAGTCTCCTTCGCATCGTCGCAATGGTATCAGGCCGCGTATTCATCGGCCCAGAACTTTGTCGTTCCGAACAATACCTTGATGCAGCAATTAATTATACTATGGAAGTTATGGGTGCCCAACGCGCCGTGCAGAACATGCGACCCTGGCTACGACCATTTCTGGCCCAAAGTCAGCCCGAGGTCAAGAAGCTCTACCAACGAATTGCAGAAGCTGAGACTTTTCTAAAGCCTGTGGTAGAGGCAAGAATAGAGGCGATGGCGGACTTGTCCTACGAGAAGCCAGATGACTTTCTACAATGGCTCATCGACGGAAAGGACAAGTTTCCGGACAAGAATAGCCAGAACCTCGCCAAGGTTCAACTGGGTCTTACCTTTGCAGCTGTGCATACTACAACATTGACTGCCACTAACGCGTGAGTCTTGCCATCTTGCCCCTTGAGCATCTCGCTAATTTGAAGACAGTTTCTATGATTTGGCAGCCATGCCGGACTTGCAGGCAGAACTGCGAGATGAGGTTCGCGAAGCGCTCCTTCAAAGTGGAGGCGTCTTCACCAGCAATGTTTTACAGGGCATGAAGAAGATGGACAGCTTTCTCAAAGAGACTCTTCGAGTGCACCCAGCGACGATGGGTAAGGCATGACGCAGATCACATGGCGCTCGCATACTGATACGAACTTGACAGCTTCCTTTCAGCGTAAGGTCTTGAAGTCGTTCACTCTATCCGACGGTCAAGTTATTCCAGCTGGTCTCATAATCGAGATACCTGCCGTTGCAGTTAACTCCGACCCCTCCATCTTCCTAAACGCAGACGAGTTCGACCCTCTGAGGTTCTATAAGCTTCGTACACAAGCCAAAGATGAGGGATCGGTCGAAAAGGCCGCAAACAACCAGTTTGTCAGCGTGAACCAGAGTAGTCTGACTTTTGGTTATGGCAGGCATGCGTGTCCAGGGCGGTTCTTCGCTGCGAATGAGATCAAGATGATCCTGGCCCATGCGCTTCTACGATATGATATTAAGCTGGTTGACTCGGAAACCAAGAGATATCCTAACATGGAGTTTGCACACATGGTGAGCCAAGATAGCTATAATTGTAAGATGTATACTGACGTAGGATATAGTCAATCCCGGATCCGTCACGAGAACTGTTGTTTAAGGCAATTGATGTTTGAAAGGTTTTATTTGATAAGGAGGACAAAAACTATTTACCATTGAGAACACCCTGGAAATAGCGTTGTCTATGTACCTTGCTAAAATGCTTTTCCCTCCACACTAGATAGTCAACGAGATGCTTCCGTGTAGATCACGCGAGCTAGAGCCAACGCTGAACTTGTACTCGCCGCTGGCAATCGCCCACTTCTGTGCCTCCGTGTCCCAGTAACTCAGGTCACGACGACGAAGTTTGAAGGACAATTCAGCAGTCCGACCGGGAGTCACCGTCACCTTGTCAAATCCTCGAAGGATACGATCGGGCTGCATAGCAGAGTCTGGGAATGCCACGTAAAGCTGCGCGACTTCTGATCCCGTTCGGCCACCTGTGTTCTTGACCGTTGACTTGATCTCAATGACCTCATCCCATAAATCAGATTGTCCACCTGGTACAAGTTTTCCCGTGGGAAACTTGGACGACAAAGCCTTCTTATCCTTAACCTGAATCTTGGCCTCACCGTACTCAAAGGTTGTGTAGGACAGACCGTGACCAAAAGGATACCGCGCTGAGATATTCTGGGCGTCGAAGTACCGATAGTCAATGAATGTGCCCTCGGTGAAGTTGCATTGTGAAGTGACACAAATAGAGACGGGATAGTCAGACGCATTCTTGGCGATAGTGTGCGTTAACTTGCCACTGGGGTTCACGTCGCCGTATAGAACATCCGCAATTGCATTGCCGCTCTCCTGACCCAGGAGACCAGAATAAAGAATTGCTGTTACGTTTTCATGCTCGGCCCATGCGTCAAGAATACGTGGACCAGAGGTGTTGACGACGACGACAGTGTTGTTGCAGTTGGAAGCGACGGTAGTCACCATAGTGTCTTGGTCATCGTCTGTAAGTTGGCTTCGATCGCCACCCTCGCCAGAATATGAGTTCAGGAAAACGAGGCAGACATCGGAGTTGGCGGCATAGTTGGCAAAGGAGGGAGTCACAGCTGTACCCTGACCGAGACTGCCAAAGTCCATCCCGCCACCGCCATCTCCACCGCTCATATCGCCGCCATCACTGGATGGAGGAGCACCTGCCTTACTTGGACCAGCAGTAGAGTTGTCTGACAGTCCTCCAGGCATACCACCACCGCCACCACCATCACTGCCACCCATGCCGCCGGAGGTTGAAGAATAAGTGTCGTTCATGATCCACCAGATCATGCTATTATCTTCAATAGCACGGTTGGTCAAGGCCTGAAAAGGAGTGACGAGATAAGGAAATGACAGCGAACCAGAGCCAGATCCGCTGGCAAGATGTCCTTGGTAAACATCGCTACCCGTACCTTGGACAGAAAAAGCCTGGTTAGGACCGGCCATGGCTGGGCCAGCATGAGCTCCAAAAAGTGACATGGTGCGTGGTTTGTCAAGAGGAAGTCCAAGACCACTGACATTCGAGTTCTTCAATAGGACAATAGACTCGCGAGCGACCTGACGGATAAGCTTGTTGTGGTCACGTCGTACGTTGCGATACTCGGTTGACTCGGCTTTCGAAGGTTGCTTCCCGTCATCGAGGCCGACGTAGTAGTAGCCCATGACATTGCGAATAGCCATATCATCCAAGCGCTCCTGAGTGAAGCTACCATTCTTGATGCCAGCTTCCATAATCTTGGAAGTCCACAGCGAACTTGATCCAAAGTCAAGGCCGGCGTTGGCTGACTTGAAAGAGGTGCTCTGAGAATTGACATCGGGAAACACCATTCCCGGGAAACCCATATGCTTCTTAAGAACGCCGCTGATGAGGTTGTTGTTCTCGCATGAGAGTGTGCTGTTGACCCGAGTCATGCCGCACATAACAGCCATCATTCCAGCCTTGACACCATCTGCAAAAGGCCAAGCGTAGAGCTCATGAATAGTCTTGTCGTCAGCATTAGATGAGTAAACCTCGCTGGTAGAATCCGAAGTGCCGGAGGATCGGTTAGTCTCCTGTTCGTTGAGCAGAAAATGTCTTCCACCGGCAATGACACCAGCAGAGTTCATACCAGTAATGGCCTCACCCATTGCAATTCCAGAAAGGTATGGATCTGCGGAAAAGGTTTCGGGGGTGCGACCACCAAAGGGAGTTCGACCAAGAGGACCTGGTTCTGGTCCATCGATCAAGTTATAACCCATATCGTAAAATTCCTGGCCAACAGCCTTGAATTGACGTCTGATCAGATCGCGGTTCCAAGACATAGCCAAAGCATTTGCCATGGTGAAACCGGAGACATAGAATTGGAAATTGATGCCGGAGACGCCATCCTTGGCGTTGAGGGCCGTCCAGTTGTTGTTGCCGCTCAGACTACCGCCTGTGATGATAGTGATTTTCTCGGTATTGTTAAGCTTTGCGACGAAGCCTTTCGCCTCTTCGTATGCATTGTTGAAGCGACCGCTCAACGAGACTGACCTATGTTAGATACTGATGTGTGTTTTATCCATTGCCTAGATCACCCACCGTAGTCGTCACCAAGAATCGCGGATGTGGATGTCAGATCCGATGCTGCTACACTGCTACCAGCAAGAAGAGCAGCCAACTCGAGAAAGTTGACAAGCTTCATCTTCGTCTCAAAGAAGGAATGTGTTGACGGTAAAGAAAGTTAGGAATGAAAGCAAGCCCTGGAGATTCGTTCAATGGAAGTCTGCTGCAGTATGATGATCTTCCATATCATCAACGATATTAATATCATCAGGCCCGACAGATAGCCACATCACGACGAGAAGACCTTACGTAGTCGCGCTAATAGTTTGAAACGCCGGCTCTTCACCTGAGAGATTTTGTAGAACAAAGAGTAGTGGCTCGTAAACGCGATCGTTAAGCTATTTCCCGGGCAGCCGCGTGGCGTTGTGGAGCCAGACTTCACTCGGGACTTGTGGGCTTAAGGCGTTTCCAAGACTAGTCTAATCAGGACCGATTATGCTATACGAGTATTTGGAAATTGTCAGTGGATTCCGAGTTAAGACTCAATGCAGCAGCACGTCCACGAGACCGCGCAACGATGAAAGTGACAAGAGTCAACAAAGAGCTATGGAATTGTATTTTGAATCCAATTCGAAGGCTTATTAGAGCATATTATATGCTAGGCTCCAGATGTCTAACCATGAGCTCACCTAGGTAACTGGCGTGGAGGCAATACAACAGTTGCGATTGGAGGATACATTTATCTGTCTTACAAGTATCATTTAGTGACCCAGACGAAGATGTTGTTTTCCAGGCCTTGGTGTTTCGTTTCAACGTATATGCCTCTGCGTCTGTGGATTAGTTTCGGGTATTTGGTCCAGAGGTGCTCAGACCTATGTCTACGTAATATATTCGGCAAGTGGAGTCCACAACTCAAGTCGAGTCTCGGAATTGCCGGGCCCGGATCTGCCGAACTGTCATGCCGCTCTCATTGTGTACGTTCACTTACCCATTCGCCGTATCTCTAGCTTTTGACTGAAGGTATGACGAGCAATGCCAAAATAGAAATCTGCATTCGTAATTCTATCCACTCACAGAGTCGTCACATATCAGATTAAACAAGGCTTTTGAGTATCTGATCCATTTATCTCGGATTCGCAATTTATAACAGTGTGAAAGAAAATGGGCGGATTTTCCAGGATAATCTTATTTAATGCGGCATTAACGCCCTTATGAATTTGTAGCTCATCCTACCATCGGTCATTCAATTAAGCCTAGCCTCTCTTTTAACTCGTCAACTATGAGAACTAGCACGTTGCTGACTGGCCTTGCGGCTCTGGCTACTGCAGCACCTTCAACTCAATCGCAATCCAAGTCTAGATCCCACCCTCTCGTCGTTGACCAAGCACCAGACACACCTCGTCCATATGTGCTGCCCAAAGGTTTCGGTCGAGCCGTATCGGTAGGATCGCAGGTTTATCGCTTTTCTGTAACAGGCAATGCCTCTGCTGGTGCCTTCACTTTGCTCCAAACCAATGCGCCCTCATCCTCTGAGCTTGGAGTTCTTCCGCACATCCACAAAGCACACTACGAGAACTTCTACTGCACCAAGGGTCAATTCCGTCTTTGGGCAGAGTCCGATTCATTTGCACAGCAAGGTCGACAGTTAATACCAGGAGATTATGGCGCCGTTCCCCACAATACCAAACATACCTTTCAGATTCTCGATCCGGATACCCAAATGACTGGTGTCATTCATCCTGGTGGTTTTGAAGAACTGTTCGTCGCCCTTGGAGAAAACTTTTCGTCCAAGACAGGCACTCCGTTTGTCCCAGCTGCTCTCAACGATTCAAGCTCTGGCACTGATCCCAATGTTATCACGGCTCTTGAGTCATTTGATGTGTTTGCTCAACTCGACTTCGAACCACGACAAGACTTTTCGAATGACCAAGCAGGAGGCTCTTCACTATGGCACAATGATACCGACACTCTTGCTGTAGACTCAACTACTCCAAACTTTATCGCAAAAAGCAGGGGGCCAAAGTACCTCAATAACATCGGTGGTACCTATCAACTCATCGCTCCTTTGGCCACCAAGGACCAAACTGGCAGCAACTTTACCATTGGAACTGTGACGTTGAGCCACAGAATTGAGGGAACACGTGCTAT
Source organism: Fusarium sp. FIESC RH6 (assembly GCA_022627095.1). Classification (NCBI taxonomy): domain Eukaryota; kingdom Fungi; phylum Ascomycota; class Sordariomycetes; order Hypocreales; family Nectriaceae; genus Fusarium; species Fusarium sp. FIESC RH6. Next base: position 16,810 of record JAJALC010002369.1, on the reverse strand, counting down.
CAGTACAAGGCTGCGCGAACCAGTTGCCTTTCAACTTGAAGAAGGCAAGCTCAACATTTCGATTGACGGATATGAGGCTGCGGAACTCATTCAGGGAGATGTGGTATTTGTTCCAGGAAACACTTCCTTCATGTACTATGCTGCGGTACCTTTCACCAAACTCTTGTATGTCAGTGGAGGCAAGGATGGCTTCGACCAGACCTTGATGGAGGGAGCTCATGCTTGGGACTATGCTACCTATCCAGTAGCGTAAAGTTTCGGACGAGACGCCTAAGACATACACTTTGATTCTATCGAACTTGGAAAAGAATTACAAATCAGTGATTGAGAGTCGTGTAACCTGCACAGTAATAGTAGAGTATTTGTAGTCTATTCGTTCTCAACATCTAGTAAACTGCCCGAGTCTATTAAGGAACTAGCCTGTCCTCCATAACCCTATCTTATCGTTACCAGAGACAAAGCAGATATCAGAACGTCTAGCAACAAGCAAGCTTTTCCTGCTCGGTCACACCAGTTCCCTCTGCACGACCAGTTCCATCCCTCCTGGTAGTAATCTTCGGGTGAACAGTGACATGCTCAGAGTAAGAAGGGAACTCATTAGCGTTCTGAGGCAATGTTACCTTGTTACTAACAACACCAACAAGAAGGCCAGGTAAATCGCCTCTCTTGCCATCGGGCTTGAGTCTGGTGCCGTTCTGGTCCACGACCTCCCAGTGAAGATATTGCACGAGGTAGTTTTCAACCGCATCTACATCAAGGCTGGAAAGCTGGCCTGCAAAGTAGCGCTCGACGAGCGAGATCGTAAGAGGGATCTGACCAGTGATCTCCAAACCATCGGCTTGATCATCCTTACACTTGCCGCACGAGGTGTCGGAGCCTTGTCCGAACGGAGAAAAGGTTCCAACATGGAATGGCGAGGTTCCGTAAAGAGCGGGCGACTCGTCCTCGGGGAAATCGCCCACGAAAACGTGTACGGTATACTGACCACCAAAAGCGTGCTTCTCAGCCTTGATGTTGACCAGCCACTCGAGGTAGGTGTTGTCCTTGATGAGATCGAGCACCGAGAGCTCCTTTGGGATGTTGATAGACTCGATTGGCTTGAATTCAATCTCTGGGAGGAGCGATTTGACCTCGTCCGGAATATCTGGGTTGAGTGCTAGTGCCGTTTGTGTAGTGTTGGGTGCTTTAGCGTCATGGATTTGTGTGAGTTTGGCCGCACGCTGCTGAAGTATCTCATCAGGCTTTGAGTCTCCCGACCTCTTAACAAAAGCCATGTTTGCCAACGAAGCAGAAGCATACTTTTCTCTGAGCTTCGCCTTGATCTTCTCAATGGAAGCCATTGAGTTACCCAAAGTATCATCCAGAGTTTCAGGGTAGGCGTAACCAAACCTTGCTGTGTCATGGACCTGCGAGGACTTCCAGAACTTGTCTTGGTCGGCCCGTGTGTTATTTTCGTAGAACGGAAGAAGAGGAGTGTTCTCATCTTCTATCATATCCTTCTTGGTGAGCCAGTTGTTCCCGTCTGCTGTCCTGGGTGTGACCCAGGGATCGTTAGACTTAATCTTAGGGACGGCATTACCGTGCAGAACCTGCCATATAGCGAGGAGACGGTCGATATTCCTACTACTTATTAGCATCTTCTCTTGCAGGGTCTTCGTAGGCTTTCTTACGCGTGGTGCATCCAGAATATCGGATCGAATGCAGCGTAGGGAGGGTAATTCATATGTCCCATATACCCAGAGGTTCCTCCGGTATAGACGTGGAGAGTATTGTGGATATCTTCCAAGCTACCGAAGCCCCGCCCCTTAACGAAACTCTCGTCTTGCCCTTCTCGACCATTCTTGGGCACGTACTTGTTCTGACTTACTTGCGAAAAGGAGTCATAGGATTGAAGGATGTATACCAACCGTTCGGCAAGATTAATCTCTGTTTTGATCAGGGTTCGCCTGTCAACCCGGATGTTCCCTTCCATGACATATTCCACAAGCTGCCTCTCTAGCTCCTTAGCGTCAGACTTGTCTGTATTCTCTAGATGGTATCGAGTTGTCGTTGGCAGATTATCTAGCTTTATGCGAATGTTAATTACCAGATAATATCCTTTGCAGCGAAAATTCACTCACTATCACATTCTTCACAGTCCCCTCACCGAACCGGTAGGCATAGAGAGGGTTAGAAATGGTGACGTCACCAGCTGCGTTGAAGTTATAGAATGATCTCAAGGTCTTTGGCATGTTGACTGGATACTTGGCACGGATCGCCTCGTCAGGGAAAACAGTCTTGCCAGGAAGAGCCCAGTCTGAATGTGAGTATGTTAGTCAAATGATCGCTCAGAACTCAATTTGAAATGACTGACCCCAGTAAGGAAGTCTAAACTTCTCAGCAATAGGCAAATACTCATTGTTGCCTTCTTTTGCGAATTCTTTGGCCACATGGATCATAGCCTCCCGAAGGACGGTCTGGTAATATGTGTTTAGTAATCATAAGTCTAATGGGAGCTCTTGATGTACCTCAAACAGAGACAGATAAGGTCGATGCCAGGTAAGGAATAGGATAGAGGAGTGAGTGCAGAAACCTCCACCTCCACCGGAAAAGTTATCAGTTCTAGCCAGCTTGTGCTGCAGAGGATCACCCTTGGGCCATGCCTCGTAAGGCAGTCCATGAATCCCTGGACACGTTAAACCATGCTCACCCTCCAGCTTGAGTATGTCTTACCCGCAATCTGGTAGTATGACAGGAGTTGGTCCTGGGGGACTAACTGAAACTGCCAAAGGCCGAGCAAAAAGAGCTCGAAGGCTTTCTCATCTTTGGCGAGATCTCGCAGCTCCTGACGGACATGCGGCTTTTCTGGCTCCAGCGTTAGAGGCTATATCCATCAGTCAGACTGTTGTCTTACCGCCATCCTTGAGCTTGATGCCTTCCACGAGATAGTTCTCGCCTTCCTTAGGTTGGTAAGGCTGGAAGTGAGGCTTTAAGTTCTGGGTAATTGTAGCCATCTCGACACAATGTAAAAGGTACGATTGGTGGGGATGGATTTGATTGTGGTGATGAAGGACCTGAGAAGTCTGCGACCGAAAGACCTTGTTATAAGAACCTTTTCATCGCGACTTTCAACTAGACACAATCCATCCCTCATTAATTCCACAGCATTGTCCATATTTTCCATCAGCTATAACAATGGCGTGCGGCTGAATTACAGTTGCGTGCTAGTGTCCCAGGCTTGCAGGACGGCCCATGAAGTCTTCGAATGGATATCAGTACGTGATGATTTGTGGCATTTTGTCTCAAGCCGCCGCCGCCGCCTTCTTCGTTCTCGACCCTGGAAAACACGAAGCTATTGAATTGATACATTAGCGCTATCATCTGCTTGCTTCAGATTGTGCAGCAAATGTTCGCCGCCAGATCCTTCAGGCATGGAGCGATGGGTCGCTAGTCCCCGATCGGGCCGCGTTTAAGCTTCGCCGCAAGATCTACCCGCCACTACTATAACGGCTCTCAGATGTTTTCTTTATTTATTATCAATAACATTGATATAGATAAGCACCACCATTTCGGCTCTGTAAATGGTGAAGAAGAACGTGATTTTTGTTGAGATTACACATCTGAGGTGCAGATGTCCCAACAGTTTCAATTGCCCTTGAATCACAAGCGTAGCAGGGCTTGCGGCTGACTTGCAGGACGTTTAGTGGCGAGCTCACTGGCATGCCTCAAACGGGAAGTTGATAGACAGTGGCTGGCTGACTGGCTGGCTGACTTTTTACGCTATAATAAACCGTCTTGTAAACCCCCCTCCGATGTACTTCGAGACGTAAATGCTGAATAGTAAAACCGCACAATTCATTCGGTATGTAAATTGTAGTGGTGCAGTGATCAAATAAACGTACCGTGATGAGTCCGATTGTCATAAGTGATTCTCTACTTTCACGTCTCGTCCTATGGCGGGTGCCACGTAAGTCATAGTACACTCAGCTATGAAACGGCAGACATGGCTTGAATCTGGACCGGAGTTAAGTACAGACGGGCGACGACCGACCTATGAGAAGAGAGGCAGAAGCATATGATCTATGCAGCTCGCCCGTTTGTTCCTGTTAGTGGCACATTACGAGATCTGGGCAACGGACGGGAGAGCTACCCCGCACCTTGGCCATTTGCTTCAGCCAGCCACATTTCCATCTCACATAAGCATATGCTGCGTGGAATGTTGGAATTTGAGACGATATAGGGTGGTTGAATCAAAAACGATTTGTGAATCAGGGAGCAAGATGCGTGATATGGCCCGTGATATCTGCTACACAAATCGAGTTGTTAACAAGCTATTTCTAACTATCAACTATTCAAGAAGTGTAAGTGTACGCAGGGTAGACGAACACAAGCTCGCTAATGTCGGAGAGACGTAGAGTAGAGGGTAAATACGGGTACTACGTCTTATTTAGAAGAGACACGACTTTTCAAGAAAGGCGTAACTGGCCTTACAGTCTCGAAAGGTCTTGCAGGCCTTTCCCAGCCACATGCCCTTCCACCCAATCATAAAGTCAGTGTGATATGCAACTCCATGCTAGAGAAAGTGATAACAGGCAGACTCTTCCTCGTTGGAGTCGTGGCCAGAGTGATCTTGAAAAGATTTGATAGATGCCTCCTTACTTCATCTAGCAACAAGCCTTCCTTGAGGGATGTTAATAATCTTGGTCAGTTTTCCCTTGGTATTTTCGGTAGGGTTAGTGATGGAGAATGACGTCCGAGTCCTATACATGACATTTGGAAACAAGCGTCTCTGCGTCTCTTCCGACCATTGGGCCTCAAGAATTTCATCAAGAATTTCATCAACAAGTGGTCGATCTCTGCTGCAAAGCTCGATCCTTGAAATGTTGTAGTAAACACTTGCATTGTTTGAGGCCTTCAAAACAGCGTGTGAGACATTGATCAACCTCCTGGTTGAAGCCCGTCTCTGGTCCGTTGAGGTACCCTAGGAATCGCACAGCAGTAACCTTCACGTCCATTAACCATTTTCTGTCAATAGCAAGCAAATCACCTAATAAATAATTTCCCGAACCGCGCAAGAGGTACAAATCAATGACCGTCCGGCAGTTCAACTTGCGGTCAATGCTTTAGCACGGCACTCACATCGGCCACAGCCACTTCCGGAGGCGGCTTACCTCCCGCTGTCTCACGGGGCCCGAGCCGCTTCCGCCTTGATGATGTCACTTTAGAAACCGACTGCAAATGGTGCGTAGAGCGCTCTGTCAAAGACCGAACTTGATCCAATCTCGATGCTTGGGATCAGATGCAGACTCCCTCGCATACGTTTTCCAGCTCTGTACCAACTGGAACAGTATGTCTGAGACTTTTGCCCACAATACCGATTTCAACTGAAATGATTTGGTCGCACTGCCAGGTGCATCTAGATAATTTTGGTGAAAGTTGCATCACGCAGTATCAATTCAAGGGCGAGGATTATAACGCTTGTTGTATACCGTTCGTCTATATAAAGCCGCGATACTGCCCACACAAAGTAGACGGATAGGCCTCTACATCATACTCTATCATTTCTTAACTGGTGACCTCCACATTACTTTCTAATTCGACACCATTGAGGGAAGATTACGAGTGAGCTGGCAAAAAGTCTCCTCTTACAAAGGGACGCAATGAGCACCATGAACTCCAGATACAAACTCTCCATTGTGGAAGAGTGGCCAAATGACTTTCAGGATTTGACAATCTATGACAATCTTGATGGAAGCTTTGAGCTCGCTGCTCTGTCGTCCAGCTCTCTTTCATACTGGAAATCTTCCTCAAACGAGCCAAAGGTCGTTTCAGCCGGGCGTTACCGGAAGGATACCCTCTACATCAGCAAACACCCAGATGCCCTCTATCTCTGGGCCTACAATGAGACATCAAGCCAAATTGATTCAATCAATCTCAGCAACAACAAGTCTTACCAGATCGCAATGCCAGACAACTTTGTCCTCAATCATGTTACCTACTACTGCTCCGCCCGTCTCGACAAAACTATTTGTCTTGTCCAAGGAACAGTGGGTGGCTGGTCAACGCTTTACTACAGTGCACTCAGCTCAGAGGGAAGTTTCACAACCTGGGCAGACTGGGGCAGAAGTTGGGTGGGCAAACCCGTAGTCGTTGAAGCAGACTCGACCCTCTGGGTCTATGTCACATTCTGCGAGAAAACCGACTACGAGAACGTTGGATATCTATGGTGCTGGACTGCCGCCCTTGACTGGGGCAAATGGCACCAGATGGACCACATCGGCATAGATTGGCACATCAATTCAATTGCCGGAGTCAACGGTCGAAGGACAGGTAGTGGCCACGGGGTCATTGTAACCAACGCTGAGGGAGCCCACTTTATCAAAGCGACCGGGGGACACGACGACTGGCCTGCTGCCACGGGTAAAACCATCGACGATTCCTTCTATCGATCGTCTGTCACTAAAGCCGGCGGGACAACATCTGGCAACGTTGGTGGCTTTGTCCACTTGAAGAACGGTGTTCTTTCCATGATAGACAACAAAGAAGATGCGCTTCACACCGACTCGCTTGAGGAGGATGTGATGGCCTTTTCTGTTTCTCAACTGTCTGAGGATGACGACAAGAGCACCGGTTTCCCGATTGTGTTTTGCAAAGGGTCTGCGACCTATTTAGCCAGGATTGTCAGTATTGTATAATAGCGTTGATGTTCATCATTCTATCTAGACGACAGACCAAACGAACCCTGGTATTACCGATTTGTGACCGCGATTGCCGCTCTAATAACGACCATTACTGATTGTGCAGTTGTTAATATTATGGCCTATTTCCCCTTTGCTCTAGCCCGAGTAAATTTAGGCCTTCTGAGCAGTCGTTCCGTTCCGTCTGGCCCGCCACTAGTGTCAAGCGCTATATGTAGCCGTGGATCGATCTATCGATCTCCCTGCATTAGGAGAGCCTACCTTCATATCTAACACTTCATCCCAACCTGTGTATCAGAAAGTAGTGGGGGCTCAGCTTCCAGCTGTTCCGCTGGCATTATCTCCATTTTGGCCGCAGCCTTAGCTCGGAGAAAAGGAAAGCTTCTATGAACCGCTGAAAGCTATTTCCATAAATTGAACAGGCATTCACGGCACAGCCAATCTACCGCTGCGCAGCTATGACAGCCTTGGTATTAATTGTCTCAGCAACCCCTCACTTTTTACCAAGCCACAATCACGTCGACCCGGTTTTACCATGTACGGCGTCACAATAGTATTGTCAGCGGTATCAACCCTGATAAACACACCTGGCTCCCGCATTCGCTTCGAATATGACTTAATGAAAAGATTATAAGTAACGATTCTTTGAATTGATGTCTGCGATTCCGCTGGTGGAACCGCAACTTTAAGTCTCACCAGTGATTTCTTCGATAATCTCAACTGCCCTCTTAAAGTTCTGCTTGTTCTCCTCGGTAGCCTTCACTTGGCTTTGGCCGCCACCACAACCTTGAGGTCCTCCATTGTACCATTCTAGATCTTCGCTCATCCAAGCGATACTAGTGTCCAGGTGGTATATGTCTTCACTACCGGGAGGGAACTCGGTAGGCAAATCTTTCAAGATATCCTGTAACTCATCGATCGCAGCCTGATGATCCGCGATAGCGACCGTCTTTTGAACTGGCGCCGCCAAATCCAAGGAATCAGGCGTGCGGTTTGCAACTGAAATGATCAGTTTGTCATCACCAGCACCAGGACTAGCAGCGATCTTGACAAGTTTCTCAGGTGTAGGTGGGGCAAAGCCTCCAGCGATCCCTGGCACTATTAGTTTTGTGGAGTTTGCAGTGCACATGTAATAATTACCTTTCTGAAGAAGGAGGTTAAACTCGGAAGGCGCCATGATGAAGTGAAGAATTCAATTGATGGATTGGTCTTGATGGAATATGTTTGACGGAATGTCTGCGGAAACACGCAGACCCTCGAGACTTTATACACCAGCGACGTGATCTACATGGGAAAGTGTAAGAGTACGTCATACGTGTTCAACTGGTATACCGTATCAACTCATAAGATGCAGAGTGAACTGCAGATACGAAGTACCCGCCTATGTAGGCTATCTGCAGTTTATTTAGTGGATCACCCCTACAATTCAAGTAGTTCATATGGTGTTTCAAGGCACCTTTCGATACTAGATATAATATAGCATAGTGTCTAATTATATGTTTCTTATGACTCTAGAATGAGAAGTGATCGGCAAAGGAAATATCGAGCTAGACTATAATCCTCGAGACATACTTCTAGGTTGATATTAAAAGGGAAGCGATCAACAAGGGAAATGCCAAGCTGAGGCTGCTTAGCAAGGTTTTCTGAGACATTGAGATAAGATTCTGATGTCATCAAACAGCAGAGGTTAAACATATGCTGTGTTAAGGCAAGAAAATATCTCATGTAAGCACTAGAGTCGTCATGTCTTAAAGTGTAAGTTCATGGCGGAAACCTTTCTACCTGTGCGTACAGTACAGTACGCGCCAGAGTAGTGGGAGCACTCAAATCACATGTTCTTACAAGTAAGCGAGTGGGTAGAAGTCCCATGTCAGGTTATGGAGACTTCTACGTTTCCGGGCTAGTTTATTGGCTCTAGTCAGAAATGACCTTCGCGAAGTAGTGGGTCTTCCGCGCTTCCTTTGGTCACCCTGTTGGTCAGGATACGGATTTCCGTTGCAAGTTTGTTTCAACACAACGCATATGGATAAATATCTGCATATCAGAGATAGATATTTTATCTATTCCTGGTTTCACGATGGACCCTCTCAATACAAGGGCTTTTACCCTTCGAGACTAAGACAGTTATAGAAGCCAAGCTGGCCGATATTAGTACTTTACGAAATATTATCCCTGTTAAATCCCCCTATAGTGGAACTAACGATGAAATGCATTTCTTCCCTAAATTCTATCCTTCTACTGAACAAGGAAAAGAAAAGTCATTAACCAATACTGTTTTTTAAAAACCTATAGCATGGGCTACCACACAGCCAACTTCGTCCCGACCCTTCGTCATAAGACCTATCCTGCCATTGACGAGACGAACCCTGAACTTTCAGCAGATGGCAAAGTAGTCTTCATTACAGGCGGTGGCTCAGGTATTGGGCGCCAAATCGCCAAATCTTTCCTCACCGCTGGAGCCAAAGGCATATTTCTTGCTGGACGAAACGAATCGAAGTTGCAAGATGTAGTCAGCGAGCTAAACGATTTACAAGGGTCGAAAGATAACAAGACAACCTTTCACTACGCCACGGCCGATGTTACAGATCCGGAATCCGTTGCGGCCGCTTTTAACCAGGCCTCTGAAATATTTGGACATATCGACATATTGATCCAGAATGCTGGCTACCTTGATGATCATGTTTCTGTATCCGACTCAGACCTCGACGACTATTGGAAGAGCTTTGAAGTTAATGTCAAGGGAGCTCTTATTGTCGTTAAGCAATTCCTAAAGCAGAGCAAAGCTGGCGATACGATTATTAACATCAGCTCGGGCGCTGGACATTTGCCCTACCTGCCAGGATACTCAGCCTATTCGGGATCTAAGCTTGCCTTTGCCAAGATTATGGAATATGTCCAACATGAACATCCCGATCTGCGAACCTTTAGCATTCAACCTGGAGCTGTTGAGACTGCGATGCAAGCCAAGAGTGGCATTCCTGCCGTTGATGATATTAGTAAGTCTCTTCCTTTCGCAATCGTGGGCCAGTCTAACCTTCTTTCTAGGCCTTCCGGCATCGTACTGTGTGTGGTTAGCTGGATCTAAGGACGCAGACGCTGTGAAGGGCAGATTTCTATGGACGAATTGGGACGTTGATGAATTGAAGGATCGTGTTGAGGAGATTAAAGAGAAGAATCTTTTGATTCACGGGCTGAATGGCTGGTAACTATTCCTATTAATGTAACACTATAGAGGCTTATTCAAGTTCATGCCGACGCCTCGAGTTCCTTCTTCTCACCCTCCCCCAGAAGATCAAGTGCCTCTCTTCGCGTCGGTGCAGATGCATCGAAATAAGGCTTCTCGGCCAGTGAAGTTACCCGAGTACCATGTCGTGGCTCTCTGCCGCTATAGTCCCAGCTAGCATTGTGGATAGTAATGCTACAACAGCGTTAGTCGCATACTTGAGGATTAACGGAATACTCACCGGTTATCCCAGAGCGCCGAGGTTCTAGGCGTCCACTTAAATCGGACCTGTATATCGACATTTGTCTCGTAAACATCATACAGATAGTTGAGAATAACATCGCTCTCCGCCTTGTCAAGACCAACGATCCTGTCCGTCATTGCCCGATTCACCCAAAGTGCTTTCCAGCCTGTCGCAGGGTGCACCCTGACTAAAGGATGGACTCTCTCGACATACTTAGGGCCCTGATCAGGATGATCGCGGTCAAGATAAGGGTGTGCCGACTTGTAGACAGCCAGGCGGCCGTCGATGATCTTTCGAAATCCTGGCGAGAGCTTTTCGTATGCTGCGTAGCCGGAGGCCCAGAGTGTATCACCGCCAACGGAAGGAACAGTGTCGTTGTGAAGGTGTGTGATACCTGCCGGTTGTCTTTCATGAACCAAATCAGTGTGCCAACGGGATGCTCCTCCCGGCTGGCGGAAACTGGCAGGACGCTCTGTCGCTTGAAGGTCCGGCCACAGAACACTCACGCCTGGTAGGCCCGGAACCTGAGGCACCTGTGGCTTTTATGATTGTCAGTTTCCGAATCATGTAATGAGAATATTTGTTACTCACATGAACTTCAACCTCTCCATACCATTCACCGAGTTCCTTTTGCTGCTGTGGCGAGAGATCCTGGTCTCTGAAGAAAACAACACTTCTCTCCGCAATCAAAAGAGCAAGTTCATCGCGCTGCTGATTGGTAAGGTCTTTTAGCTGCAACCCTTCAATTTCGGTCCCGATATGCGCCGTGAGATCAGTGACCTTTGTCGCAGCAGAGAGAAGACTCTTCTTTGACTTGTCAGCTCGCGCACCTGCATCAACGTGATCACGAGGCTTGTCGCGAATCTTGTACACATCATCTAAGTACAAAGGGCGAGACGGACGGTAAGGGTATCCTTGAGAGAGATCCACGCCCGATTTCTCGAGACGTTGCTTGGCGGCCTCCGGTAGGGCGAGAGTGTCCTTGATGGGTGGGGCGACATCTTGGATGCTGGGATCAATTGGTGCAGGAGCCATTTCGTGCAGAGTAAACAAGTCTCTTGGTGTAAATTCTCAAACCGCCAAATGTTCTACTCAACAGCAGATGTGGTATCTAGATATACCATTATCCCCTCCTTACGATGCTACCTTGAGATCACGTCATAGGAGCACAGAATGGCATGGGTCAAATCAATCACATCCCATTGGCAGGTCATACAGGTGCAATATGCAAAGGCTATTGCAACATAGAAACAAATGCCTATCTATGCCGATTGTGACATGTTTATAGGTAAATGCTGATAGGATGTGCCTTCGGAAATAGGGTACATGGTTCCGCAAGCCGAGTAGTAATAATGTCAGCAAATATAACAATGACGCCATCCCCACCTTTGGGGAACGGGAACCGATAATCTTCTGTTCCCCAAGCACTATAATACTCCGCAATGTTCACTCTGACTGTTCGGTATTTTATATATTGGTACTAAACATACCAGTACATAAATATTTATAGAAGTACTAGTAAGTATTAGGTTAAGGTAATTCGCAATAATGTATTTTAAGTTTTTCTAAAGTATAAGTCCCTAATATATATATTAAATTAATACTAAAATAATTATAGATTATAAACCTAAATATTAATAAAGATCTAATCTTAAAGTATATTTTATAACTTATAAAGTTAATATTATAATAAGTACTATAAAAGATCTTTTTCTTTTAATAAATTAGTTATTAAATATTTTCTTATTAATATTAATATTAATATTAATAAAACTATAAAGTTACTTAAAATAATATTTTTTAAAGTTCTTATTAATTTTAACTATATATTAAGCTAAAGAACTAACTATAAGGATATCTTTTTTGTTATTAACTTAATTACTTAAAAAAAAGTTCTATTTAATATAATTAAATAGCTATTATTTCTTTAATAAGAATACTCTTATTATAGTAATAAACTAAGATATTTATAATATAAAAAACTATTATTTTATTATCTTTTATATTCTTAGCTATAATATAATAGTTGTAATTCCTAAGAGATAAACTAATCTATACTAGGTTTATATTAATAAATACGTAGAGCATAATACTAAGCTAAGTAAAGTATTATATCTCTTAATAGTAAATAGAGTAGGTTAGGTATATTTAGGTAAAGAAGTCTTATTAATAGCTAGTAAGCTAAGTATTCTATCTATTGCTAAGTAAATATATATATACTATAGTTATTTATATAAAGAGTAATAATATATTAGAGTATTGTTAGTCCTAGAGTAATATAGTTCTAGAATACTATTAATCTATATAAGTATTAATCCCTTAGTAATTAGTTATATCTACTAGAGGTTAGTATATATAGGGAAATAAAAAAAGTAAGGTATATATAATATAACTACTAAGGTTATAATATAATCTTTCCTTTCCTAGGGTCTTATCCCTAAGGCCTATTATCCTAATTAGTATTATTCTTCTTCTAGTAAGGTTAAACTTAAACCTTCTATTATTATACTTTACTATATCTAACTATATATTTAAATAATCTTCTTATAAAGACTATAAAATCTAAACTCTTATATTATCTGTTAAGTTTCTTAATAAAGAAGTAAATATATATTATACTTATTACTTCTATTTTAGTAAGAAATGCCTTATATCCTCTAATTCTGCTTATTATAGTAAGTATATTTATACAAAGAAATCCTATAATAGGACCTATGTTATATTATTTTGTAAGTTTTTGGTTTATATACTTAGGTTTTTGCTAATGTTTTTAGTAATAATAACTTTAATAAAATAAGAGAAGAAATTAAAGAATAATAAGAATAAAGTAAGTAAGGATCTTCTTAAGCTTTATAAGGAAATAGTAGCTCTTTAGTTACATTTATTATTAGCTACTAATTATTTATTGCAAATTTAAAAGATTTATAACTATATAAAAGAAAAGTATTTAAAAGTAACTTATTATAGTCTTTAAGGTATTAAATAGTTTAATAAAATCTTATTAGGCTTAGATACTTATAAGAATATATTACTTTATAATTTTTAGATAAATTATATTCTTAATAATATAGATTAGTTTACTTTAGGTCTAGGTAATAATTTTCTAAATACTTTACCTTTATTTAAGATTAGTAAAAGTTCTTTAGGAGTTATTAGATACTAATAAGATTTTCTAGTAATTCCTATGTATTTTTGTTTTCTAGGTAGTTTTTCTATTTTACTAAATATATTATTTACTTATTTTCTTTCTTTATATCTCTAATAGCTTCTACTTTATAGAGTTCTAGTCTTTTAATTTCTTTAGGTTTATTTCTAATTTTAACCTATATTATATTAGCTACTAATTTAAGTAAGGAAATATAAAAGATTAGATAGAGCCTAACTTTTAGTAGTAGGTCTAGTTTATAATTATTTTCTAAAATTTTCTTAATAATCTTATAAGGTCTAAGGTATTTATAATTTAATTTATAGAAAGGTTATTTTATTTATATGTTTTTTATAGATAGGTAAACTATCTTTCCCTTCTTAAAGGTTAGTTTCTTAATCCTTTTTATATTATAATATTTTTTTATTCTTTTTCTAATAAATTTAAGTTCTATTTTTATTTCTTTATATAGATTTTTTAGTTCCTCTACCTTAAGTATTACAGTAGGGTTAATTATCTATACCTTTTATTTACTATAGTAAGTATTTAGTATAAATCTAAAATTAGTATAGGCTAGTATTAACTTTATACTCTTATTATAGGTAATATTATAAGCTAATTATATAATAGGTAGCTTTTTAACCTAATTATTTTATTTATAGTTAATATAGTATTATAAGTATTATTTTAGTACTTAGTTTATTTATTTAGTTTATTTATCTATTTAGGGTCTAAAGGCTATTAAAAGCTAGTAGTTAAGTCCTAGGTATAATATAAATACTTACTAGAATTTAATAGTAAATATTAATCCTTTATCTAATAGGATTTTACTTAGTAGTTTATATATATTAACTATATATTAGTAAAATATATAGAAAAGCTCTTTTATATTTATAGATTTTCTATAAGATAAGTAATATAAGAACTTTGTAAGTTAATTAATAATAACTATAATACTATTATAAAAAATTCTAGTTAAGGGTTCTTTTAATAAAAGTAACTTAGTTATAAAGTCTATTATAATTAAATCCTAAGGTTATTATATTACTAGTAATAGTTATAGTATACTATAGGGTTTATAGTATTATACTTTTATTTATATATATATATTATATTACTTAATAATTTATTCTATATTCTTCTTTATATAATTATACCCTTTTTCTTATAACCTTCTAAGTATTTTAGTAATACCTTAGTATCTATATAATAGGTATAAATAAAATTTATAAAGGAAGTTACTATCTTTAATAGTTCTAGTAACTACCTTACTAAGGTAGTATTATAGGTATTTTTCTATATATTCTTTTATTAACTTCTTTAGTATTAGGCTACTATAGATAAGTTTTATTAATTTCTAAGTTTCTTAATAGTTAGGGTTATATTTTATCTATAAATAGTAATATTTAAAGATTACTAGAAATACTTTAGAATATACTAGTAAGTAGATCTTATCTTTATACTAAGTATATAGGTCCTCCTTCTTTAGTTTACCTTTAGCTTATTTAATAAAGTATATTAGTTTCTATAGCTACTCCTAGAAGTATCTGTAAATTCTAAGTAGTATAAGTAACTTCTTCTTTTAGTATACTAGGTAAGTATTAATTACTACTTTTAACTAGGTATATCTTATATAGTAATCTATTGTTCTATAAGGGATATCCTTAAATCTGCTAATTTTAAAATAATATTTTTCTTAATATTTCTTTATTATAGTATTATAAAAGTCTAGGTATTCTTTCATTTTTTCCTAGCTAAGGTTTTTACACTATTAGTCCAATATTATAAGTTCTTTTCTTATTTTAGTAATTATTTTAGCTAGTTAGGTAAACTAGTATTCTCCCTTTTTATTTTTCTTAAGAAGTTATTTCTAAGATTTAAATATAACTTTAATTTCAAAGTCTAGTCTATAGCTAATTACATTAGTATATTTATTATTAGATCTTTTACAATATATTATTATAAGGTTAAAGCTATAGAGATATTTAGTATAGTATAGTTATTATTAATTAAGTTCTTATATAGTTATAAAATATAATATATTCTAGTAATTAGTATAGACTTTAACTTAATAGTAACTTCCCTTAAGATAATAGTAGAATTCTTTAAAGTAGTTAATAATAGCTAGGAATTCTTTATTATAGATTAGGTACCTTAGTTTAGTATTATATAATTTATATAAGTAAAAGGTAATAAGGTATAGCCTTCCTTCTAAGTCTCTTTATCTAATTTATCCTCCTAGTATAAAGTCTAATATATTTATTTCTAGTTTAATTTCTTTATTAAGGTTAAATATTACTAAGACTAGTTTACTAAGTATAGTATTTTATAACTATTTAAAAGCTTATTATATTTTATTATTCTATTTAAACTTATTTCCCTTCTTTATAAGCTTTATAAGAGGGTTAGCTATTTTACTAAAATCCTTAATAAATTATTAATAGTAGTTAGTAAAGCCTAGGAAGCTCTGTACTTCTTTAATAGTAGTAGGTATTAGCTAATTGTATACTACTAAGATTTTCTTTTTATTTATTTAGATTTCTCTAAGTAATATAGTATATTCTAAGAAGTTAACTTTTTTAATATAAAAGTAACTTTTTTCTAGTTTTACTAGAAGGTTTATATCCTATAGTACTTTTAAGACCTTATAAATATATTCTTAATATTCTTCTTTATTATCTAAGAAGATTAGGATATTATTAAGGTAGTATACTATAAATAGATCTAGGTATTACTATAGAATATTATTAATTATTTATTAAAATATAGCTAGTATATTTATAAAACTAAATAGTATTACTAGGTATTTAAAGAGTTTAAATTTAGTTCTAAAGGCGGTTTTCTATTTATTACCTTCCTTAATATAGATAAGATTATAAGTACCCTTAAGGTTAAGTATAGTAAAAATCTATTTTCTTTATAAATAGTCCTTAAGTTCTATTATAAGTAGAAGTAGGGTTTTATCTTTAATAGTAAGGTTATTTAATTATTAGTAGTCTATAATAAGTCATAGTTTTCTGTTTTTCTTAGGTATAAATATATTAGGGAATCCTACTAAAGAGGTTAATTCTTATATATTACCCTTTTGTAATTCTTTTTCTAGATAGTCTTATAGTATTATAAGTTTAAGCTTATTAAGGTTATAAATTTTCTAGAAAGGTAGATTATCTAATTTAAGTATAATCTTATAGTCTTAGTAATTATACTATAGTACCTTAGTATCTAATTCTTCTTTAAATAATTTCTTATAGATATAGTATTCATATAGTATATTCTTAAGTTAGTTTTTTTTTAGTAGTTTCTTAGGTTTTAACTTTAACTTTTTATTTAGGTTATATAGCTATATAGTAACTATTATAAAGGTTTATTAAATATATTACCTTTTACCTTTTTTATATTTATATTATACTTCTTTTAGAGGTAGGTAAATATTCTTTTTATACTATACTTTACTAGCTATTTTAGTTAAAGTTTAAGATCTCTAGTTATTATTACTTTCTAAATTAGTATTATTATTAAAG